>CP139507.1:89037060-89394560 GCA_021014915.2 Artemisia tridentata subsp. tridentata
TCGTGAGCAAAACAACCTATCTTAATCCACCTAGTACTTCTACAGTGTCAGAGGTCAACAAAATCAAATGTCATAGTCAAGAGGGAAAACAAAACTACTCGCAAGAGTATCGGAATCCCAGATTGCCTAGCAGAAGTAAGGTACGCCGTCCACAAGCATCAGATCTTCCACAATTCGCCAAAATTCCCCAAAACAAAGCCATCATCGATCATACGAAAAATAAACACGGAACTGAAATGCTTCTAGGGAACTTAAATCATTAGAGGATCTTATTACTATATAACAAAACTTAAGTGAGTCAACGGAAGTGAAAGTTAGTCGTCAATAACTTCGGCCTTCACAGAATCAATTCTTCCAAACATAAAAGGTCTGTTTCAAAAATCCGTTCATTCAAAACATTCAATCTCTTCAAGTCCGGTTAATCTGTCTTCGTTTGTCCATAAATCTGGAAGTGAAACAAATCGTGAACTTGTGTCTGGTTCATCAAGCCTCCTGCAGTTCTTCTTGGAATGTGATGGAGTAATGTAGATTTCTGGCACGCTTTGTAAATTCCTTCATCATCCAGTCTGCTTCCGCTCTCAATTCATCTTAGTACAACCAAGATGAATAGGGAAGTGAGACTGCAAGTCTTCATCAGTTCCAGGTTCGCCATCTTGACTAGATCTTCTGCATCGCCAACACTTCTGCCTTGTAAGGAATGTCTTCACTCTTCAGGGTAGCCACCGCTGTTGACAACTCTAGGTCAGGTATTGATGTAATTCTTCTGATATGCTTCTAGTTGTCTTGATGCATACGCAAAACCTTCTGTACAGCAAGGGAGTATAACCGAGTCTCTTTCTGAAATGTCCCAAAATTTGTTCCGCCTGAAGGTATGGAAGCTAATTTCTATTTCAGCTTTTCTAAAACTCCATTCTCACTCAAACTAAACTGTTTCTCTCTGTTCACGAAATTTATCAATGGTAACGCAAGTTGTAAACATCTTCCAAAATTCTTCTGCAAAGTTCAAAAGATTTCAGTTCTCCCACTCTGTTATTGGTCTTGACCACTTGGTGATAGTTTCAAAACTTGCGGGATTTAAAGAGATATCCTCAATTAAGAACACCGTTGTCTCAACAAATATCAACCTCCCAGAATGCACAAATGATCGTCAAATTTCTAACAAAGTGAAAAAATGATTTTCATGCTCTTCCTCATCTCCGAATGTACTATTAAGTCATGCAATGACCATTTGCCCAAGTACTCACGAGAAAACATCATTTATCAAATTCACAAAATAGTCAGAGCTTTAGCTAATACTATTAGCGTCACTAACCTTCATAGCAGTCGTTACGAATACGGAAGGCGATTCCAAGAATAACCTCAATTTATACTTCCATCGGAAGGAAACTTCGCGCTCTGAAATTGAACAGATACATAGTCGTTTCAGGGTGGAGAAATAATGGTTCCTAGCAGCAATACGGTTCAGCTTCTAGTAATCAATACATATCCCCGGTCACCATCCTTCTTTATCGCGAACGAAACTGAAACATGCCCAGAAGATACACTTAAACAAACTCACTTCCTGGTCTTCAGTTTCTGCTCTTCCCGGTTGCTCAAATCAACTGGTATGATCCCGGACACATCTGAAAGACATCTTCGCTTGGTGACTAGACAATCTCTCGGTATCATGTCAAATCCTACTTTACACTCCGGTGGAAAACTTGGTGGTTCAACCAGGAATCATATTCAGAAAACTCAGGGTACCAAATAACTCTCAAGATAAGGTTCATTCATTGGTGTACGAAATGAGTTCTAGGAAAACTTCATAACCGCGAAAGTAACACACGAGTCTCCAGAGTAATAGTGATAGCCAAAAGTTTAACAATCGGTAATCATGGTAGGGAGTTCAAAATTGTCTCAACGCCAAAGGTGAGACATAGGAGGATAATTTTCAAAATTTTGAATGCTCAATCAACCAATCCCTTATCAGAATAAAATCGAAGTTAACTATCCAAAGAAAGACAGATCAACAAAGCAAAATCTTATCGTTCAAAAGTGAGAGGGAAACATTCTTATACTCGTGGTTAAACACCACAAGACTTCTCATAGGGATAGAGATGGGTAAGACGAAATCAAATAGCGTCGAAAGATTCATAGATGCTTATCAAAAGCAAGAGACAAATAACAGAATTTATCAAGTACGTTATCGCCATGGAGATTCTCAGAATGCCCGAAGAGGCATCGAAATGATTAACAAAAGGATCAGAGGTCAGATTCAGAATCTAAAGATAAGGATCAAATAGTGTCAGGAAATTACTATGCAATTCTCAATGCCTTCAAGATTTATTTAGGTTTCAAATCTTAGGTGGTGCAAAGCATAAGCTTTCAATCTCCAAAAGTGATCTCAACAGGCTTTAATCAAAAGCAAGGCACGAATCAGAGTGATGCGGAAGCAATGATACTTAAACAAATGCCTTATAGTCTACCCATTCCTCACTGGTCAAAACTTAAGTTCATATTAAGAATCCTAAAGCAAGTTCTCAAGGTGTTCTCCTATGTTCTTACAGTGGAAGCCTAATGGTCCAAAACTCACAGGCCAAGGGTAAATGTATTACGAGTCGCAGCCTGTTTCTCTGATACCATAATTGTAACACCCCAACCCGATAAGGGTAGAAGTATTACGTTATGGTGACATATCAAAGCAAACACAAGCATATGACTAATTAATACAAAATGAAATTCAATGGTTACAAAGGAAAATCTGAAGATACAAGGTTACAATGAGAATTTCAATAAGTACTAAGTCTAGAATAATCTCTTCTAGCCATCTCTAATCCGGAATATCTATCAAGGGATAGCCTTCTAAGTCCAAGATACTCTCCACTCATACCCAGCTACCTACTAAAACCTGCCGCAGGAAAAGAAATGCGGCTGAGCTTAAAAAGCCCAGTGAACAGATATAGAGGTAACAAGCAGTAATAATGGAATAGTGAAGTAAGAGAAACAATGCAAGGTATAATAAGAGTTAAGGAAAAAGTAAAAGATTATAAGGTAAAGGGAACAGTAATCCACCACGAGCCCAAGTCAAGTCGAGTATCAAGTAACCATGTATACGGAGGGGAGACCTCGGTATACCAAGTATAATGTGAGGGGATACCTCCAAGGGTTGGAGTAGCTAGCTCCCAAGATGTGAAAGACGTGTATCGAACACACCATCAGTCACCAAGTATAACAAGTAATATCATGATAAATCCATCGAAACAAGTAACAAATCTAGGATGCATCCATACGCCCCAGTAGGCCAAGTTCTTCCTCTACGTAACAAGTCAAGTCAGGGACGGGATAGGTCATCACTCTCCTACCCTAGAGTCAAGTCATCGGTGCATCAATGACAAGGACATGAAACCCTCATGCCTAGTATACAAGTGGTGGCTCGTAGTATCAAACTGTGGGTCAAGGGTCAAGTATCAAGTATCAAGTGTCCAAGTTCAAGTTTCATATCAAGTGGTTCAAGTCAAGTTTCCAATTCAAGTATGTCATATCAAGGTTTATATCAAGGTTCAAGTCAAAGTTCAAATCAAGAGTCATAGCAAGGTTTATAGCAAAGGTTCAAGTCAAGGTTCATATCAAAGGTTCATAATCAAATGATTCGTAGGTTCATAGTAAAGATTTAATTCAAAGGTTTCATATCAACGCGTATTTAGAAAATCTTTCAATAAGTGGCTTTCATAAAATGATGTTTAGTAAAGTTTTTCATAAAGATAGTCTTAAAAGTAGTTTTCATAAAACTTTTAGTAAAATTTCATTTAAAAGTGGTATCGCATCGTGCTCAACAACACCGTTTAAAAATAGCTTTTCTCAAAACATTTTCATATATAATTTAGAAAGGTTTTAGCATCCAGTTATAATATCAAATAAACTTTCAAGGTATCCAAGGATTTGAATATTCATGACACAGGGTGATGAACGAATTATATCAAGTATCAAGGGAACATAGCAAGGTTCAATTTATCAAGAGAAGCATAACAAGGTTCACAAATCAAGGGGAGCATAGCAAGGTTCACAGATCAAGGGAAGCATAGCAAGGTTCAAGGGAGTAAGATAGACAAGAGAGAGAGTTCATGAGAAACCTGTGAGAAAGTCAGAATATCTGTACCTTATTCGGAACGCAAACAAACACAAGATAGCAAACACTGAAAAGAATCAGATCACTCCTTCTTCACACCTAAAGGAGTAGAAGACAGAATTACAAGTGGTTCTTAATTCAGATTACTAATTTTAGTTTATCTTTCCATTTTAAGTAACTTTCCAAATTTAGCAACTTTCCATATTTAGTAACTTTCCATTTATAGTAAGTTTCCACTTTAAGTAAGTTTACTCATTTTAAGTAACTTTCTATTTTTAGCAGGTTTCCAAAATTAGTAAGTTTCCTTATTTAGCAAGTTTCCATAATTAGCAAGATTTAAATATTATAATTTAGGATAAGTCATTAATTAAGTATTATTATGGGAAAAGGGTTCATTTTAGCAAGTTATAATAGTCTAGGGTTAAATATGACAACTTTCTATATTTTAGGGTTTTAAATGCAAATATGCCAAAGATAAAGGTCTAAAGTGCAAATATTACAAGTTATTCATTTTAATCCATAAGTTTCCCATATTTACGATTCTAAACCTTTAACTTTAACAATTTTACGAATTAGACCCTTAAGTTAATTAAATTACAATTTAAACCTTATAATTAATTTAATTACAATTCGATCCTTAAAATATCCATATTTACACATTAAGCCTTCAATTATCAAAATCACACATTACACCCCTTACATTAATATTTATACGAGACACCCTCTATTTTCCAGAATTTACGAAACAAACCCCTCTAGTTTATAATTTTGCAAATCGAATTCATAATTTCATAATTTATCATTTAAACCTTTTGGTTACCAAATTTACGTATAATACCCCCATATTATATTTTATACGAATCATCCATGTTCCAAAGTGTCTTACAAAAATAACCCACAAGTTTATAAAATTGCAAAACACACCCAAAACTTTTTAATTTCTCAATCGGTATTAATATAAAACGCAAACCCTAACCCTAGAATTTTCCAATCATTACCAATCCTTGATTTAACCCTAAAACACATTTATTAAATCAGATCAAACACCAAGAACCCTAATCTTAAACAATTCGATTTATATTTTATTTCGAACCCTTTTTTTCTTTTTATATCCGGTTCAACAATAATTCACCAAGGATGATTTAAGCTTCAAAAATTACAAAGATCATTTTTATAGTGTTATATGACATGTATAGGACCAGAATAAAATAGGTACAAAGCCTGTAAAAATTGCATGATTGGTTTTGGATTTATGTTACATTTTTTATAGTTAGAATTACTACGATTGATCTAGCGTGCATGGATCGTAATAGCCATTTTATATGGATCATGTATGATGTAAAAAGAGTCACAAAAATACCAGATAGTCTTTAGGATGATCGAATGAAGAGTGGGGATTTTGTACCTCTCGGCTAGGATAGAACTCGAGCAAAAATCAAAACCAAGCGAGCCAAGCCTCTATAATTTGAAATCCTATTTTTCTAGCCTCCTTCTAACTCCAAAGTACCCAGGAAAAATGCCAAGAAGTCGTGGAAAATTGTGGTGGCCGAATGGGAGTTTTTAGTTTGTTTTTAGGGTTTAAAGAATAATAAAAAGGGAACAATGATGAAACCGTGTAAATGGAGGAGGGGAGGGCATGGATTTCGGCCCAAGTGATTGTGATGAGATCAATTTACTGATTTTGTCAAGGTTTCCTTTTAATTGTAGTACTTATCCCTTATTTATTTGTTTTTAATCATTTAACAAGAAATAAATACATATATATATATATATATATATATATATATATATATATATATATATATATATATATATATATATAAGTATTCGGCCCAAGGTATTATTTTATGGTGTGACAAGTATTTTTAGGACATTTAGAATATTAAAATGTTCAAGCAAAAATTATCATACTTCATATGTTGCTAATTTCCAAGAGTTTGTGATTTATTTGATGTTTTTATTTAATCATTAATTGAATTTTTAAGTTACAAGGGTATTTTGGTAATTTTGCATGTTTTGAAATTTTGGGTATTAAGTTACAAGAAATAAATACACACACACACACACACACACACACACACACACAATATATATATATATATATATATATATATATATAAGTATTCGGCCCAAGGTATTATTTTATGGTGTGACAAGTATTTTTAGGACATTTAGAATATTAAAATGTTCAAGCAAAAATTATCATACTTCATATGTTGCTAATTTCTAAGAGTTTGTGATTTATTTGATGTTTTTATTTAATCATTAATTGAATTTTTAAGTTACAAGGGTATTTTGGTAATTTTGCATGTTTTGAAATTTTGGGTATTACAGTATCCAAACCTTGCTCAAACCTTGTGCACATCCACATCTCTAGAGCATACACAAGATCTATAAAAGTTAGTAACTTTATTTAGATACTTGTTCCAAAGAACTTTCTTGAAAACGTTCTCAAACACATCTATTGGTCTTAGATAATCAAATCACTTATACAACACTCAACATAAAAGATGTCACCCTTTAGATCATTCAACCTTAAATTTCAAACACAAAGATTAAAATATGCTGACACATATTTGTCAAATTCCCGTGTAAAACATGATATCTTCATCACCGTAGTTTTAATAGATATAGTTGAGTCTCATTAAGTCATGTATTGATAAATTATCATCTTTGTATTCTTCAATAGAAAAAAATAGGAATTCCTATCTTTCATACATGGGAATGACTACTGGAGAATCTATTACACTAGAAAATCAATTTAATGCTTCCAGCAGAGAAGTTGGGTATGTGGAATCACCAATAAAAATGGTCGTGTTTAGCCTGAATTGAGCACCGCTAGTAGTAGTCTCATATTCATTCTCCAACTTGAAAATTTTGTATTCCTATACTTGCCTAAAGTAAATATTAAATGATGATATTTTATCTTGTCTTAGTAATATTAATCAATTCAGTAGTAGATGTGAGTTTTCTTAGTAAAATCACTTGCATTACATATGTATTGATTACATGTTATGTGTTTGATATGTTTAAGTGTCTTGACGTTATCATGAAAATTATTTGATTGATAATCAAATGTGTAAACCTTTGAAAGGTTTTGTTTACATGCTTATATATGTTTCATGCTACTAGATGATAACATGATTCGCATGATACCTGTTATATGATATTTCACAAGATTAACATGGTTCTTGATAATCAAATGTGTAAACCTTTGAAAGGGTTTATTATTATTATTATTATTATTATTATTATTATTTTTTATAATTTTGTTTATATCAAAAAGCTATAAACCTGAAAGTGCGGAACAGAAATACGGATCAGAAACTGACAAAAACTATAAAACTGTCAGAAATACGGAACAAAAACTGACAAAAAACTGTGATATACTGTTCCAAAAAGGAATCTTTGACCGAAATAGTGTCAAATAGTTGCCTTAGGGGGGGGGGGGGGGGGGGGTGGATATCATAGGCCATTTTATATGGTGCATATTTTAGTATCCAAATTTTTTGACCGGCCTCTATTATAGGCAGGGGACTTATAGTGTAAGTATGGGGGGCCGGTGCCCCCCATGGCTAGCCGAAAAAGTTGAAATTTTAGTGTAATTTTTATAAAATTTTGGCCTTTTTTCGAAAGTGACCCCCACCCAAAACTCAAATTGCCCCCCACCCACATACTAAGACCTAACATTCAACGCTCTAAAGCCTTATAAACCCTTCATCTCTAAGTAAAAATACTCGATTTATCATTACGATTTTTTTTTTCGCATTTTGTTGTTATTGTCAAAAAAAAAAAAAAAAAAAAAAAAAAAAAAAAAAAAAAAAATTGCCCTCCACATCCATTTTCCCTGGGTCCGTCACTGATTATAGGAACCCCCTACCATGTGAGGGCCGCCTATTTTGATCAAAATGTACAAGTTTTAAAACAGACAGTATAGGCAGTGGCAGCAGGCCAAAAATCAACACCCCATACAGGGGGTTCAGGATAATATCCAAATTTTTTGACCACATGCAATCATATCTCTATCATGTTATTTATGTCAATGAGACAATGACAAAGATTTATAACTTGTCGTTGGTACTATATTAAAAAAAAAAACTTTGGATTCCATATGTATCTTGTTATTTTTTTATTTATTCATTTTTTTTGTATTTTTTTTAATTGTAGGATTAAACTTACATCTTTAGTCATAACTAAATCTAATACAAACGAGCATATAGAAGAGTATTCAACATTGTAATTATCAAGAGTCAAAAGTTAAACTGAAGTAAAAAATGCAAATAGTTAAGACTTAAGATATTACAGTAAAAGATGCTAATGTACTTATAATTGCATGGTTGAAAAGCACAATATAGCAAGAATAAAACGAATAAAAACCACCCCGAATACCAAAAAAAAACAAACCAAAACCAAAAACCGACAAAACCAAAAACAAACTGAAAAGATCGACGGAATCTAAAAACCGATCGTTTGGTTTTTACTTTCTCAAAAATCAAAAATTCGATCCAAAAACGGAACCATAATAAGCAAACCGAACCTATTTTGTTATACAATAATATACATATCTAATATAATAAAAATAAAATTAAATAAATTGAATTTACAAATTCATAATCATTGCGCAGGAAGATTTACTATATGTTTGTCTTAACGTTTATTAGTGTGCTTGATGTGTATGTGTGTTTGCTTGAAAATATATCAATAGGTATTTGATAATGACCATACTATGTGTATATGTTTCATTTATATGTGTGTACTAGCTTCATGACCCGGCCGATGGCCGGGTACGCTTCATTAAATTGTTTTTCGTGATTATTTTAATGATAATGAAATATTGATAATCGGAAGATTATGTTTAACAAAAGTAACTGGAATGACTTTATTAATTGATCATGTATTAGATGTAGAAATAAAATTAAGAGTATTATCAAAAAGACGTTGTTAAAGTAAATGCTTGTTCATGGTACTGACTTTGTTAAAGTAAAAGTTGTAAACATAAACTTAAAACATGTAAATATAATATATGTCATTTTTTATTACGGATTTCAAATTTGAAAAATTATTTAAATATGAAATTACATTTCAGTTATGATTTTTAAACAAATTGAGATAATTTAGGAGTATAATTGGAACGATGATGGAATCATTTGAATTTTAATCAAATTGATACATATCTTGAGTTTTACAAAGAATCAGTTTTGAAAGTAATTTGGTTACAAAATCTTGGTTTCATTGTATTTTAATTTAGGAGTATAGTTGTCGAAGCCCGCCCGATGGGCGGGCATGACTTATAATTATCGTTGACATACGCCTCAGGCGGGCATGTCTTATAATTATTGTTGGCATATTTTACTATAGCGAAAGAATGATAGTAGAAAATGATCATCTAGAAAATGATCATCTGATGCATGTTAATATATATCCATTCATCACATCACTAACTTTTAAAAGATCTTCGATGTTGATAGCACAATCATATCTTAACATAAAGATTAAGGAAATTCTTCATGTGATCAGTATAACATCAGTCAAATGACGGCTGTCTATGTAATTGAAAAATCTTGTGTTTCTTTTCAAGTTGTTAAGATATGATTGTGTGATGGAACTGATCATCTAGGCATTCCCATTTCATGTTGCAGTAGTTAGTCTTTACTATTTAATTTCTGAACAAACAAATTATAACCAAAACCTTCCAATCATCAAAGCATTTTAGAAAATGCGTTTTGTTATCAAGTCACTACTATTAGTTTTCAATGTTTTGATAAACATAGTCTAGGTCTAAGGATAGAATAAAATAAAACTCTTTTGTCCAATATCGCATTATTAACAACAATCACACATCTAAGCTTATATTCTATAGCTAGTTCTATTATGATTGAATATCCCTTTAACGTAACAAACAAATATAAAAATACTTTAGGAATATCAAGTGCTAGAAGAGTTTTGCGATTCAGTAGCCGGACCTCGTGAGTAAAGTTACATTTTAAAACATATGTGGTTTACAAAGGAGCAACAGACTTTTGAATTTCATTGAGAAATATAAGTTAACGATAAATAAGCTATAAACATACCTAATTTTTTATTGAATGCATTAAGAACGAAAAGAAATAAACTGTTATTGAATATGAGAGGGAAAAAGTTCCAAAGTTGTATGCAAGAACAAAGTATCAAAGCATAGTCCGCCTGATGGGCGAGGAAGCCTTATGAATATTGTTAAAAAAACTTAAGTGAATGAAAAATAAGCTATAAACATACATAATTTTTAATTGAATGCATTAAGAACAAAAAGAAATAAACGGTTATCGAATATGAGAGGGGAAAAAGTTTCAAGCCTAGGTGATTTTTGAGACATAGAAATCATACGGTGAGTTCTTGTTCCAGATCGATCCATGATAGGGTTTGTGTTTTTTTCGTATGTGTGGCTATGATTTACGTTTTCTTATATGAATATTTATACGCGTCACCGACCACTGAAGATTTGTTTCTATGTGTGGCTATGTTTTATGTTTTGTTATATGAATAGTTATTTGAAAACACACCGTGATAGGGTTTGTGTTTTTTCCCAAGTTAAGCGGTTTTTTTTTAAATGGTATAATCCCCATAATTCATATGAGGTGTTATGATTATCATTGAGAAAAGTAAGTTAACAAAAAAAAGATATAAACATACTAAATTATATATTGAATGGATTAAGAACGAAAAGAAATATACGTTTATCGAATATGAGAGAAATATAAAGCTTGACAACCTTCATATTTACAAACTTATTTACATGAATGTCGCATTTGCTAAACCATTTGATTGTGGGTTCTCTTGCAGTAGTTTGTTCAGCGTAACTCGGCTCCTCATCTTTTATTGGCGTAAACCATTAGAGTGAATACATATGAGAAAGAGGATATTATAACCTAATAATTCAGGTTGAATCCTAGCTCGTGTACCTTATCCAGCAGATGAAGATCCTGTACATGCATACTGTTGTTGAAAATGGAAAATATGTGTCACAATGTCTTACGGCACAATATTTAACTATATAAAGAAAATCTAACCCAAAAAAAAGAGGAAAAAAAGGGGGGAAAAAACAAAAAACAAAAAAACAAATAAATGGCTAACACTCTTTTCAAATAGATACCGGTTCCAAAAAAAAACTACTGGTTGTTGTCAAATACTATGTTTCAGCTTTAAAGAACAATTGGTTCACTCGAGCAAACAACTAAGTATAAAGTCTTCTAACATTACTGAAACTACAAAGTCGTAAATGACCCACCTTAACGTCGAGATTTGTAGATTTAAGACATCCACCAACACCGGAGACAATGCCTCCGCTACGAATCCCTATCACAAAGATGTCAACTTTACAATTTCTGTCGTCCCACTCGTCTCAAAATGCACCTATTGTCATCAACATATAATGTCAAAACTATAAGCATGTTAACCTTTCCCAACTTGATCAACATTATATGTGTTTTTCGTTACACACTGATCATTGTTTGAGCAAAATTGATTGACAACTGTGCTAATATTATAACGATTAAATTGCTTGTTTAGATAATTACAATGTACCTTAATTTCTGTCAACATTGGTCTCTCAACTCTTCACAGAGTCGTCTTCTCTGTGAACCCACCATGACCCACAAACTTGTTTCTCTCCTTCTGTCTTGTTGTTGGGTCATGTAAAACCCAAGAATGCTTCGAACATGATTTGGACACAAATTAACTAAGTGTTAACTTAAACCGAGAACAATTCAAGTCACTGAGAGAACAGCCTCTCAGTGAGTCATCTTCAGGATGCTTAAGGCGAATTCAAGAAGAAGGATTCACTACTCAGGAAGGCGGTACTCCCTGAGTAGGACTTAAGCCAAAGAAGAAGATGATGGATTCAGTGAGTATTGGATAAGAGCTCACTGAACCCCAGTCTCCTCAACCAACAAAGTGATTGAATGACTGAGGAACCAACGCCTGAAGAAAAGGCGGGAACAATAGGGAAAAGATCTGAGAAGATAAGAGTGTAAACCCAACACTCTTCTCTTGTCAGACTCAACCTTCCCTATTGCGGCTAAAAGTCATGGAGTGTCAGCCAACAACTCCCAAAGACTTATTTAGCCCTTTCCTATTGGTTCTTGGAAATAACAATTACTATTTGTAATTGTCAGACACGCAACCTCAACAACTTGTATTATATTTAATCACTTATACTTAGAATACTTGTGTATAAATAGAGCAACTGTGAGAGAAGTTAAGGTGTGCTTTGTATAATTAAAGTCTTGAACTTTTACAAAGAAACTTCTCTCCTACAAAGAGTATACAACTCACTGAGATAGCTCAGTGGGTATATTGTTACCACTCAAGCAAAACTTGAGTTTCGATAGGAGACCACCCATACCCTTGTCTATTCAATCCCAAGTGTTTGTTCCGCAAAACACTTGGGTATAGATTCTTGGAATTATTTCTAATAAGAATTTAAACGTTGAAAAATATTGTTGTTTTTACATTCACGTTTTATAACTGTTAGAATAATCCTTAAACATTGTATTAGTCATTAACACCAATAGATTAACTTTCTAGTTAATTCTAATCGTGTAAAGGGACCAACTTGTTTCTCTCCTTCTGACTTGTAGGTGGAGATCAAAAAAGCAGAACCAAAGAAAGCGACAAACACCCCATCTGGTAGCAGGTATAGGTCATGTTCTTTCCCCGATAAATTTAGTGGATATGGTGGTACGTATGATAGCTTCGATGGTAGATATGGCCCTGGTCCCTTTAGGGCATCTGGGGGCCCTGGAATTGTTGATCACTATAGTGGGTATAATCCCTATAGGGCACCTGGGGGCCTGATATAGCTGGAGGCTATAGCCGGTATGCTCCCTATAAGGCACCTGGTGGCACTGGGAGTGGGTATGGTCCTGAAAGAGTTGGTTACTATGGTCGTTGAATCGTTGAATCGCCCTGCATTACAACTTCTATCAAAAAGCAACAAATGACACCTTATGAGATTAATAAAATAAGAACCTCATCCTCGTTGAATCGCCCTGCATTACAACTTCTATCAAAAAGCTCCCCTCCAGAAGCATATTCCATCACGATCGCCAAATGGGTAGAGGTTAATATGAGCTGCAACCATATACAACATAAGAACAATGTCCAACAGATAAAAAAAAACATGAGAAGAACGTGGCACATACTGCTTCATGGTCCGGTTTATTTGCATCAAGCTCTTTATCTTTATCATCAAAATTCCTTTGTGACTCCATTATAGCCATATCCCTTTCATGTAGATGCTCCTGTATACAATGTCCAACATGAAACAACATCAAAATAAATCTAGGATCAAAGACATTATTACACACTCAAAGTTCAACATTTGTAGTAATGTGTTCTTTGATATGAGTATCAAAGTGTAATGAGAATTGGCCAAAAATAACTTTCTAACATTAGTTATATAACAATAAATAAATAAATAAATTAATTAAAATCAATAAAAGACAAATTTATATGTAGCTCATGCATTTATTTTATTGTAACATAATACACCAGCATGTAAGTAAGTCAAATGTATATTGTACCATTATTGAATAGTTTTAAGTCAAATATATATATTCCAATTCTTACCAATATTATTCTTCCTAAATGTCTAAAAAAATAAATAGAAAATAAGAAGCTTAAAGGGATTTGCATTTCCTAACTTTAAAATGGTTGCATTTCCTTATTATATATCAAAAGATGTTAAGTTGAATAACAAAATGTATGAAGATCCAAACCTTTGATCTTTGACTCTTCACAATCATTCACTACTTCATAAGCTATACCAGCCTGTTATTAGCATTAAGAGATCACAAACTTGCAAGGATAGAAGCAATTATACATGTAATGTGACGTGTGTGTACCGAAAAAGGAGTTGCACCTACACTACATATTGGTAGTTGATTCTTTGATTTCTTCCAATGAGATGACATGCATCCATCGAAGGAAATATTATATAATTCCGGAAAGATATAGAACACAAAAGATAGCACACGATCCAACTTGCTAGATGCACACTTTCAACAAACTTATTTGAAAACATGTCAATTTAGGATCAATCTTGTAATAACCAAGTCTAAACTGTAAAAAGCTAAACAGCAAGCTAAAAGAAGGTCAAATGGTTGAGTGGTTTAAAAGTCAATGTGAAAAGCTGAATTAGTCTAGGAGGACATTAGTGCTATGAATAGCAAATCCTAATATCTTACATATAAGAAGGCTAAATAGTGGGTAGGACGGGTTCTTTTAGTGCTACGCATTTGGCAGGTCAATTCGAGGTGACCCGTTTTGACTTATTACCCAACTCACCGCACTACGCATTTAGCGGCCTATAATACTGACTCTCGAGTGTTGTAACATATACCTCTAAGTTCTGTAAAGCAAGAATTGTACAGTTAGAAGTGTTTGTTGTAGATGTATGACATGTTACAATCACAAAGCTATTTGCTTTTAACTGTTGTGCTTTTTTATTAATTCTATGGAGTATTACACAAAACTTTAAATAGTAATACCTGCTCGTCACCAGCAAATTCATTATCAGGAGTGAGGAAGAGCATGCAATGGCACTCCTTTGTGAGGAATATAAGTCATTAATCTTAATCAGTAATTGAAGTCTTTGCTGATGCAAGTTAAAAACGTTAAGTGACCAAATACCATGTACTTTTCCTCAAAATATCACGAATCACTCTTAAATGAACGTGTCATACATTTTCTTTATCCTAGATTATATAAAAGTTGTAGCAGCAGCCTCCTAAAGAAGTGACACACAAATTTCCAATTTTTTATTACATCATTTTTTGTTTGACCAGTTTTCGATTGACTTGAAGAGAATGATTATATTAAAACCCATATTTTTAAGTATTTTTGTAAAACTATTGTGAAATCCATTCGTAAAAGCATAAAACAAACCTGATTGATGAGGGGGTTGGCCATACTGTCTCTTATGGGCTCTGAAATTGCAAGCCAATGGCACGATTGTGCAATATGACTCGAGGAAAAAACAAAATTAGGAGCTAATTTTTGGAATCCAAATCGAAAACATATAATGGAATAAATAGGACGCGATCCCCAAAAATAATGCCTAGGAGTTACTAACCTCTAGATATACTCCTACTTGAGTATGCATGCATACTTTCGGTAACACAGGTCACTAAAGGGCTGTCAGAAGTATGTGATGAAAGTTGTGCAACGGCACCCTGCAACAATGTTCTTGTGAAGGTCCCAAACCACTGTCAATAATGAGGCTTCTAACAGTCTGTCTGTTATCAGCAGAGTGTATCCGGTATTTGGTTGTTAGCGTTTCTTGAAACTGTCTCTTACTGGCCTTTAAATCGCAAGAATAAATGAGCCCTACATCCAATGATTAACCAACGGATAAGTATAAAGATAGCGAGACGGATTATATTTTGTGTAAAATAGTGTGCCACGGGACAAATATCATTCACCTTGAACTTCAATATCGATCGTTGTCAGAGGCCCCCTTTTTGTGATTTGGGTTGACAAAGAATAGTAAGAATATGGTTTTTCCGTCATCGCTTTGAAGGTCCTGTGTTAGTACTGCATTCAATGCATTTTGAAATAGGTCATGACTGCAATTCATTTGAATAAGTTCAAAAATTATATTTAAAATTAGAAATAACATCTGACCAAATCCAAGAATATGTGCGTTCGTTATTGGGCCTATCCTCAGTTAGTGGAATCCGTTTGGCCTAACTAAAATGCCCAAACTGAAAAAGCGTCATTTTACTCACACCATAATATATATTGTTAACATTTGATGTCTCAGGAATTAAAACAAATGCATATATTTTACACGTATGTATCGCATTCCGGATACATTTCGTACCCATCACATCGTTTACCCAAAAAAAAACACTATTCTTAAAACCAGTTGCAGTTTTTATGTTAGTAGAAAATGGTTAACAGATGAAAACGAAAATGAGAATTTATTTGGAGAAGTTTCTCCACACATGACAATTTTTTTTGGTGCTACTTGAAGGAGTGTAGGCATTCGTCCCACATTTAAATTCAATAATACTTCCAAAATAGATCAGATTTCTATGAGGCGTTTTGTGTTCACTAACAGTCTAACATACCTGTTATTTAGATCTGAATCGTGAAAAACATAACTGACCAAGAAGATTTGTTTGTTTATTGAGCATCAAGATGGTTGGATTAAGAAACAGAGCACGTGCCAAACACATTCTCCAACGACCAGAGAAGTCTCCCCCGAGACCATTCAAAATCTCATTTGCACATTTTTCAACAGTAGATGCATCTATAGCATCGAACACTCATACGTAAGATCAAGTGCTTCGCCACCATCATCATCCTAAATCCACAACCAATGTAAGATTACATTTAAATATAATATATGCTGCCGATTAGAAGTAGACTCTACA
The DNA here is from genome assembly GCA_021014915.2 of Artemisia tridentata subsp. tridentata. NCBI lineage: Eukaryota > Viridiplantae > Streptophyta > Magnoliopsida > Asterales > Asteraceae > Artemisia > Artemisia tridentata. Next base: position 89,053,582 of record CP139507.1, read on the forward strand.
ACTGAAGTTCTATAGTTGAGTAAGTACCTGTCCAGCCAAACGCTTAACTTCAATTTCTAATTACAACCTCTCTCCCAGATCATCAACTGCATTACTGAAATATCACTCCATAGTATTTGTCACTACAATAACATAAGTTTTGTTGTTTTTTTGGAAAGTCTTTATACATGGTTTCACTTAGTTGACATTGTATCGGGCAGGAGACATAGAAAGCTATGTTACCACAACTATTTATGTCAAATATCATGAAGAATAACTCAATAAAGCTTTCAATACCTTCACTACTGCCTGCGGAGACGCTTCCCTCTTAAAGTCTCTGTTTTGTTTTGGTTCCAATTTAGCCTCAGCTTCAGCTCCCGTTAGAGCATTTTCTAGTGCCTCTACAGCTGCTTGCAACCGGGTTGTTTCTGCTTGTACACAAAACAATTCATTATTTAACTGAAACGTTAGCAGAAAAAAGAGCAATCATGTTAACAACTAACAAATTGGAGCAACAACTGAACAAAATGCTACAAAAAAAGAAATTGCTTGCTTTTGGAATGGCGAAATCAATCAATCTTATGTTTATAATATTGTATACAGAATTTTAGATAACCAGGTTTTATCTACTATCACAAATATAGAAACCTATAATTACCATGAAACCACTATATCTGTTACACAAAGATCATGAATAGGTACCAAACAACAATTGTTGTGGTAACATATATGAACCAAGAAAAAGTAGTATGTGGTTATTGATTCAATAATCTATGATAACTATGATAAATAACTGGAAAAAAAAAAGTCAAGTGTTTGCCATACTTGTGTTCCACTATCCATAACTGTAGCTGTTGTTGTGAATTGCCATTCAGCTTCCGGTTTTCTCAAAACTAAACGGAACTGCAAAATGACATATTTGTTTTTAGACAAAATCAAGGATTTGATTCATTTGAATACAACTCGTGTGGAACGTTTGTTGTTCGAAGTTCAAACACTTGGGATATGAATCTTAGTAATGTGTTTGAGAGATATTTATGTATTGAATGTGTTTAGCATGCGGAATCTACTACAACACACTTTAAAAGAACACAAGGTGGTGAGTTTAAGTAAATGTGTGAATGCAATGAACAAATAACACAACTTGTGGTTAACACAAAACGATTCAATATTATTGATGAAATAATACGGATGATCTAAATATCACCGGGATTACAAAGTAATCTTGAATCTAAGATTGTAAAAGGATTTGTGATTTGAAGTAACTAAGTTACTTGAGAGATAGTTTGGTTTGTGGTTATTGGTTGTAAAAGATGCATGCATGAAGAAGTGACTAAGATATCCTTTTATAAGATAAGGATATCTTATTACATGTTGTCAAGTAGATGAATATAATACTATACTTTGACTATATTGGCGCCTACAATTAAATACAATTACCCATGTTACACTCTGATATATTCTTCTGTCACCACAGAAGACTATTCTACTTCTACATAACGTATAACAATGTACAAAGACTAATAATTCAACTAAATATCTATTACAAAATATCTAATCGACTTGACATAAGCTTGGCAGGCTCTTCATTAGCTAGCAGTACCTTCTACCCAGAAGGTACTGGCAGAACATCTTCGTACATAACAAAATCAATTAGCAGGCTCTTCATCGACTTGGCAGGCTCTTTGACTTTGATCATTTTATTCCCAACAATCCTCCCCTAAAATTGTTATTTCCATTAAAATACACAAGTTTTTGATGAATAAAATACATACCTTGAGGATTTGAGAACTCTTCCAAAAACCTTTACTTCCTATCCTTCCTTTTTCTTTCACATTGTTCAAATATGCTCCTTAGCAAACTTTGAACAATTTCTGAGTTTTCATCATCTTTGTCACACCTTAATCTCTTGGAGATCATAGTTGAGAGCACTTCATAACTAAGTGGATACTCTTTCTCAGCCAACATAAAGAGTTCAATCCCACTTGATGTGTACAAATGATGAACACTGCAATGACTTAGGAATTCCCAGGTTGTAGATGGATCATAATATGGAAATTTCCAATAATCATCTTTGGGATCAGGATCAAACATCCTATTGAATTCAACCCATAATTCCTGTTCCTTAACATCATTGCTAGAATTTGTGGCTAGCCTAATCTGCACTAGATTCCACAACTCTTCCAAATCTGCTCTATCAGATGCTCTAACTAAATTTTCAAAATTCTTGAAGATAGCAGACTGTCCCCCAACCCTTGATATTTTCCATGACTTACCAAATCTATCATGGTGTATTTCCCAATCAATTATAGGGTGTCTAGACCTAATTGGATCAGCATGAATGATAGTAGGTAAAGTAATCAACATTTTACTTACTTGCCCTTGATCCAATTTTGCTACTTCTTTCTTCTGAGCATCTTGCTTCTTCTTTGAAGACCTTTCTTGTGTATGTTCAGGAGGAGTGCAGTGGTTCTTCTTGTATGCTTCAATGTATAGATGCTGCAACTTTTCAAATGATTTTCTTTTGAGTTGATGATCCTTCCAATTTGCTGACCTTTTCAGATATAACTTGAAGAACTTCATCTGCTCTTTCTGATCATGTGGCAATTTAAACCCTTTCTCCTTATACTGCATGATCTGCTGAAATACATCATTTAAGGCTTCTTCTCTATACTTTTTGGTGATGAATTCTTCAAGCTTGGCTGTCTTCTCTTCTACACTGAGAGACTCATCATCCACATACACTGTAACACCCCAACCCAGCAAGGGTAGAAGTATCACATTAATGGTTTCATATCAGATCAAACAAAACATACATTCAAAAATAATACAAAGATTCTCAAAGGTTACAAATGAAATACTGAATACAAAAGGATACAAGGGAAAACAAAAGCTAATTACTAAGTCTGCAAAAGCAACTCCTTCTAATGGTCTCTACTTCAGAATAACTATCAAAGTCTTCTAAGTCCAAAAGTCTCTTCACTCATACCCAAAACCCGTCGTCCTGCTTATTACCTGCCGCACACGAAAAGAAAACGTGCGGCTGAGCTTAAAAGCCCAGTGAACAGATACATATACAAAGCAAGAATAACGAAGCAGAAATATAATGAAGCACTGGAAACATCATAAGGCATAATCAAAGCAAATGAGTAGAAGGAAAAATATAGGATAGTCATCTACCACGAGCCCAGAAACTCAAAGTCATAATCTCAACATCATAATCTCCAAGTCGTAAGCTCAAAGTCACAATCTCGCAATCAGAGGGGATACCTCTTAGGCAACCAGATAATATGAGGGGTGTCCTCATGTATCATAATAGTGGAGTGATCAGCTCCCAGGGGTGTGAAAGGCGTGTATTGCACACAGCACCAGTCACCTCAAAGTCATACTCAAAGTCATAGTTAAATCCACTAAACAAGACATGCCTAGGATTGCAACCCATACGCCCCCAAACTCAAAGTCATCCCAAAATCATAGTAGCCATGGCAGATAATCATAAAAGGGACGGTGTGAGAAATCACTCACCCACACGTGAGTCATGCCAGTGGTGCATCACAGACATGGCCAGGTTACCTTCCTGGCTAGGTAACATAAAATGGCTCGGGTATCAAACTAAGAGTCAGGTCTCAAAGTCACCACAAAAGATCATATATCAAAAGGTGCAATCTCAAAGTCATATCACAAGGTCCATAGAAAAGGGTTCATATCGATTAGTTCATAATAGAGTGGTTCACCAAGGTTTTCCCAAAGTTCATATCATAGTTTTAAAAACAAATGGAATCATAATTAAAGTTCAAAGTCTGTATCTAATGAAGCGAAAAGTGTACCGCTTTTAAGGGGTCATTTAAGCCCTAAATCGTATTTATTTGATCAAATATTGCCCTAAATCGTTCCTTTTGTCATTTTAGGTACTTTTGAGGAGAAATCTGGAAAATGAGGCATTTTGGACGTTTTTGGAGCATTAAAGTGAAGAAAACGGCAAAGTCTCAAAAATCGGCTAAAAGTTACTCTTGACGGCGTCAGACTTTACTCTAGACGGCGTCATGCCTTGGCAAGAAAAGTTGGACGTGAAATTTACTCATGACGGGCCAGTGAAAATAGCATGTGAATTCTGACGGCGTCACGCTTTAACTTGATCGAGGGCGTCACGGCTTAAATCATAAGGGGACGGCGTCACGTTCATGGTTCGACGGCGTCAAGCCTTGATAAGCCAGAATGGATTTTTGAAGAGCTAAAGAGGGACGGCGTCAAGAAGGTCATCCGGGAACCCTAAAAGCGGCGAGGTGACGGCGTCACACTCCATAAGGTGACGCCGTCAGATCCAAAATCTATATATAGTTTTCTAATTTTTTGTCATTGAGGAGAGCTTAGTGTGTGGAGTTTTGGGAGAAAACCCTAAGACGATTTTAGCTACTTTTTCAGGGCTTTTTGCCTTGAGATCTTCCATGTTTCATTGAAAGATAAGTTATCAATTAATCATTCAATATGTCTATGTGTTGTTTGATTCTATCTTATTCTTGTCTTTTGTTTAACATGTTAGGCTAAATTTATCTTGTGTTTGCTTAGATCTAATGAAACCTAGCTATTGATTATTGGTTGTTAGTGTGTTATTAGTTGTATTGGATGATTGTTTATCTATGTTAGGCTTAAGAAAACTGGCTAACTTCCTATTCGGTAACTTGCTTGAACGTCTTAAGAAACATGAACCAAATGCGTACTAAAGGTTTTTATGGTTGTATTTAATGCACAAGCGAATTCTAGTGATCCCATGTTAGGAGCTTCCTAGCCGGCTCGACATAGGAGTGAAGTAGGAGCTTGTAGAGTTGGGGAAGTAAGTGCGCCACCCCACGAATGGTATTAAGGAATACACCCGTCATCCACGCGACTAATACACACTAATTAACCGGTAAAAGATAGTTAGGGAGTAAGGAAATCTAAGTAAACACATTTCTCTACACATAAGTTTCTCACCAACATTTTATTTTCAGTTATTTAATTTTATTGCATTCGTAGTAATTTGGGTTAGTTGACTAGCAACTAATTCCGCCCACTCTTTCAAAACCGAGATTTTACTTGCTTTCATAAAAATATAAAAACATAAAAAAGAATCTTCCTCAACCCTTAGACCTAATTAGAGTAGCCTTTCACACCTAACGAACACTATTCCCTGTGGAGAACGATCAATCCCCCGTATTTACCACTACACTATACTACACCGGTCAGGTACACTGCCTGGTGGGGTTGTAAGCCTCTTGAGATCCCTCGAGAGGTAAAACCTGTTGTAAGGTTACAAAACCACGCAATCAAGTTTTTGGCGCCGCTGCCGGGGAATAGTTATTGTTTAGGTTGAATTTTTATTTCTATTAGGTCTACTCACTAGATTCCTTTCTAGTGAGATTTTTATTTTATTTTTCTAGGTTTTCTTTAGTCTATCTATTTTCTTCGTGTCTTTGTTCGTAACCATTACCGTCCGACATCATGGAAGATGGTAATATCCTTAACCCCCACAACCCACCACCACAACAACTACCACCACCTCCTAGAGCCCGTACTTTAGGAGAGTATTCCCGTCCTAGCCACCATGGCTATCGAAACACCATTGAGCTCACTCAAGGAGCCAATATCACACCCTTGCGATCCGACACCATCCGGTTGGTGCAAAGCGGATGCGCATTCCATGGACTTCGTTCTGAAGATCCTAATCAACATCTCAAGGACTTTCTTAAAATCGTTGATTCTATAGACCTTGATGTTGCCACTCGAGAGACGACCCGATTGCGTCTCTTTCAATTCTCTTTGCGGGACCAAGCTAGTCAGTGGCTAGAACGTCAACCCGCAGGATCCATCACCTCTTGGGATGATCTCACCACTCGTTTCCTTGCTCAGTTTTTCCCACCGGGAAGAACTACCAAGCTAAGGAATGATATCTTGATGTTCCAACAACGTCAATGCGAAACTCCCTACGAGGCATGGACTCGATTCAAGGACTTACTCCAAAAAGTCCCCCACCATGGCATAGAACTTTGGCTCCAAGTCCAAATCTTCTATGACCATATCAATCTCTCCACGAGGCAAACCATTGACCAATCGGCCGGTGGCAAGCTACGTGATCTAAGTGCGGAACAATCATGGGCTCTCCTAGAGGATCTTGCTCTTTATGACAACGAAAGTTGGAGTGATCCCCGTGATTTGAATAAAACGGTCAAGGCAATATCTTTGCCTTCGAATAATTCAAGCACTTCCGACCGTAGGATCATAGAACTTGAAGACCAAGTCAAGTTTCTCATGAAATCCTACGAGGCTCCTAAACCTTCAAGCCAAGTGAACAAAATCACTTCTTCATGTGAATTATGTAGTGGTCCCCACGACACTCGTGATTGCATGGAACTCCCCGAACAAGCTTTTGTGGACTACGCATCCTCGCGTACCGACGGAGCGGGAGACAAGTGGTACACTTTCAAACCCGAGCCAAACCATTACGGTGATACATACAACCCCTCATGGAAAAATCACCCGAACCTTAGGTGGAAACAAAACCAAAACTCACAACAAACCAATTCTTCCAACCCACCTAATCGTTTCCAATCAAGCGGTTCCAACTCGAACCGTACTTTCAACAACAATCCTTCCGGCAATGGTAGTACCGATAACTTTGAAGGATTGATGTCTCAATTTATGGCATCTCAAGAAGCTCGTTTAGCCAAGTTTGAAGCCGACTTCAAACAAAAACAAAGCGAGATGACCGATAAAATTGACACCTTGTTGAAAGCCCTCAATGACCGAGAAATGGGAGCACTCCCTAGCAACACGGTCAAGAACCCGAAACTAAATGTCAACGCTATTTCATCGGTTTCGTCCCCTAGTTCTTGTCCACAATATTATTCGGTCAATTCCATGAGCACATGTTTCAAACAAACCCAAGTCGTTCCAAATGACCAAGAAGTTATGACATCCAAATTGGTCAACAACATAGTTGAAACACCTCCCACTCAAAACCTTGACGAAGAATTCAAGGAGCTCCACCTTGAAAGTCCGGTTGTTGATGTGTTGGATGAGAAGAAGCTCAAATTAGGCGAAAAAGGGACCGCCTTCGTTCAAAACAAACTACCTAAGAAGTTAGATGATCCGGGCTTATTTGTTCTACCTTGCAAGATCGGTAATTCGGAGGCTTATGACACATTAGCCGATCTTGGTTCAAGCCTTAACCTACTTCCGTTACCTCTCTACACCTCTCTAAAATTAGGAAAACTTGAAGAAACCGAGGTGATAATAGGCTTAGCGGATGGAAGTGTTGCTTACCCGGTTGGAGTAGTTAAGGACGTGTTAGTGCACATTGGAAAACTAACCATTTTAGCCGATTTCCACGTCCTTGATATGGTTAGCGACCCTACATGCCCCTTGTTGATAGGTAGAGGATTTTTGGCGACCGCTAGTGCTATGATTGATTGTAAGGAATCTAAGATAGCGGTGGGAGAAGGAGATACTTGGTCAGTCTATGATGTTAAGAAACATGCCTATGATACTAGTGAGGAACCGACACCCCATTGGTTAGAATTAAATAGGAGACCATCTAGATATGGACCTTGGATAGATAAAGGCTTCATAGGACCCCAACGCCCATTTTACCTAGAAGAGGACTTTGTTAACCGAACACATACGGTAGAACAACTCTTGGCTAGGGACACCGAATTGGATCCATTTGAAGACCCTCTAGTTTTTAGAAAGATGATTGATTTCCTAGGAGTTTTGCCAATTAACCTAGGAATGAATAAGTGGATTTGTGAGGAAGATGATCATAAGTGGAACTGGGATAAACCACCCAAAGATGGAGATGGGTCATGGCATATTAAGATGACATTGTATGACCCGGATGGAGAGAAGTTTGAAAAGATATATCGTACTAAGCGGACCAATAGGAAACTTCAATCCAAGCTTAACCCTAAAGACGTCCTTGATGACGAGCTCACTTACATAGGGTAGCGTGACTTTGAGTCTAGCTACAAGACTCGTTAATAAAGAAAAGCGCTTCTTGGGAGGCAACCCAAGCTTTATTTGTTTTATTTGCTTTGTGTGTTTATTTATTTGCTTGTTTGATTTTATTTTCCGTATGTGTGTTCAATTTTTATCATTATTGATTCATGTTCAAAAGTAAATTGTGAAAATGCTTTATGTTGTTTTTAACTTCGTCTTAACTACATATAAAGGTATTTTGCAAAAGTTAAGTGTAAGGGAAATCTAAATCGGTTTATTAGAACACAAATGAACATGAATCGTAATAATAATAAATTAACATACATATTATTGTGTGTTTGAGTCAAATGCTTGTATTGAGTCATAATGATGTTTTGCAGGAATTCCAGGAAGTAAGGTAAAGGTTTTTCCAGAAATTTTCCGGAAACTTAAAATGAAAATTTTTGTCAGGTCATTTCTGACGGCGTCAGGGTTCATAACCTGACGGCGTCAGATTTAATTTTCAGAAATTTTTGAAAGTTTTGTTTTTAAAAAAGTTTTTATTAAAATCTCCAACTTATAATCTCCAGGAATCTGCAAAATTATCATTCCACAAGCATTATATCCTTATATATAGATTTTTTCCCGCCGATGTTATGCAGGTTTTCGTGTTTGTTTTCTCAGGTTTAACAGGTTATTTTGGACAAGGAAATGTTTTGAATCAAGCTTGTGGCGATGCATTAGTCATGGAGCTTCAACATTCTCTTTGGGGGAAGATCTAACCGTGTAATTTCACTATCCACCAAGCGAATCAGGGGAGTATTTGATTTCATTCTTTTACTTTTTTCTTTTACATCTTGTTATTTGAACATTGGGGACAATGTTCATCTTAAGTGTAAGGGGGGGTAAAAGTACGATTTTAGAGAATGCCATTGCGCTTGATTTTTGTTTGTTTAATAGTAGATGTGTAATAAAACTGAGAGAAATACTTGTTAAGGTAATTTTAGTGCCAAATTTAAAATTTTTTACAACATATAGGAGTGAAACTTTGATCTTAATGAGCGTCTCACGGATAGGAGTTATATGACTAGCACAAAAACCGTACCACTAAAAAAATTTTCCACCCCAAATATGTGAGGTTCGCCCCTAGAATTGGTAGGAAAAGCATTTATGCTATGATGTGTGTACCGGTAGCACTTAGATTCTAGAACTTGCGTTAGGACCATTCCAAGGCCACAAGTGAGACTACATTCGTGTAGTTAGATTTACTACATGATAAGAGGCATTAGGATTAACCCATTGTTTTACACCTGTGTTTTTGTTACAATTACATTGGCTACATTGGTCAAGTAATTCTCCCACACCCTTTGCGTTGTACTCATTTTTAGTACACGATACCCCTAGTACACCCCTCAGAGCCTATCTTTTCATTTCGACCTTTAAGCATTTTACTTAAAGGAAGAATTTGTTACACCCCACTAAAATGTACACCCAAATCGCCTTAGCCTACCTTGTATGCACTCATTTTTAGTGCATTATTGTTACAACATTTGTTTAAACCCAAGATAATTATCTAGTTGATTACATGGTTGCTAAGTCGAGTCATATCCTTGTACATATTGTTTTGGGACGATTGGGACTCATGGGTAAAGTACTAGTGTAATGGAGTAATGGGGAAGAACATCATTTATTACCCCCATATGTGCTAAATGTTTTAAAAGTACTCCAAGTTTTTCAATTATCTTAATTCGAGTCATTAGATTAGTATTTGTAAAGTTATGTAAAAGTTCAAGTGTAAGGGGGATGCAATGCCCCTATGATGTATTATTTTGGATGGTAGGGTAAAAGTGTATGCAAAAAAAAAAAAAAAAAAAAAAAAAAAAAAAAAAAAAAAAAAAATCAAGAAAAACACAAAAAAATGAGAAAATGAAAAATAGAAAAAACATACGGACTACCATCCCGTTTTATTTTATGTTTGTTTTATATTTTTGTTATTTTGTTATTTCGTTTCTAGCTTAAGATCGAGTCTAGTCTTGGCTTAGCAACATTGTATAGTACATGTAATTGATCAAGATTTTTAACTCGCCACCAGTAAAATATCCTTTATCCAACAAAACCGTGTTTTCCTTTTCCCTACACCTTACGTTATAACCCATTTAAAAGCCCTCTTTGATAGTTTATCTTAGGTGCTTACGCCTAGTGGAGGAGGTTTTCGATCCTTTCCCAAGCCTATGGTAATCTATTTGCTATGACAGGTAGTGAGAGATATTATCCGTTTTCACTTATGAGATTTATTTTGATGACACTTGAGAGATGTGAGTATCTAAACACTACTTGTGAGGTGCTAGTTTATAATCTCCGTGCTTATTATGATTGAAGTGGAACGAATATTTGTTGTAATTACTTTTATGTTAGCATTAAATGACCCCTAACTTGTATTTTGATTAGAATAAAAGCGCATTTGCTTGAGGACAAGCAAATCTCAAGTGTAAGGGTATTTGATGAAGCGAAAAGTGTACCGCTTTTAAGGGGTCATTTAAGCCCTAAATCGTATTTATTTGATCAAATATTGCCCTAAATCGTTCCTTTTGTCATTTTAGGTACTTTTGAGGAGAAATCTGGAAAATGAGGCATTTTGGACGTTTTTGGAGCATTAAAGTGAAGAAAACGGCAAAGTCTCAAAAATCGGCTAAAAGTTACTCTTGACGGCGTCAGACTTTACTCTAGACGGCGTCATGCCTTGGCAAGAAAAGTTGGACGTGAAATTTACTCATGACGGGCCAGTGAAAATAGCATGTGAATTCTGACGGCGTCACGCTTTAACTTGATCGAGGGCGTCACGGCTTAAATCATAAGGGGACGGCGTCACGTTCATGGTTCGACGGCGTCAAGCCTTGATAAGCCAGAATGGATTTTTGAAGAGCTAAAGAGGGACGGCGTCAAGAAGGTCATCCGGGAACCCTAAAAGCGGCGAGGTGACGGCGTCACACTCCATAAGGTGACGCCGTCAGATCCAAAAATCTATATATAGTTTTCTAATTTTTTGTCATTGAGGAGAGCTTAGTGTGTGGAGTTTTGGGAGAAAACCCTAAGACGATTTTAGCTACTTTTTCAGGGCTTTTTGCCTTGAGATCTTCCATGTTTCATTGAAAGATAAGTTATCAATTAATCATTCAATATGTCTATGTGTTGTTTGATTCTATCTTATTCTTGTCTTTTGTTTAACATGTTAGGCTAAATTTATCTTGTGTTTGCTTAGATCTAATGAAACCTAGCTATTGATTATTGGTTGTTAGTGTGTTATTAGTTGTATTGGATGATTGTTTATCTATGTTAGGCTTAAGAAAACTGGCTAACTTCCTATTCGGTAACTTGCTTGAACGTCTTAAGAAACATGAACCAAATGCGTACTAAAGGTTTTTATGGTTGTATTTAATGCACAAGCGAATTCTAGTGATCCCATGTTAGGAGCTTCCTAGCCGGCTCGACATAGGAGTGAAGTAGGAGCTTGTAGAGTTGGGGAAGTAAGTGCGCCACCCCACGAATGGTATTAAGGAATACACCCGTCATCCACGCGACTAATACACACTAATTAACCGGTAAAAGATAGTTAGGGAGTAAGGAAATCTAAGTAAACACATTTCTCTACACATAAGTTTCTCACCAACATTTTATTTTCAGTTATTTAATTTTATTGCATTCGTAGTAATTTGGGTTAGTTGACTAGCAACTAATTCCGCCCACTCTTTCAAAACCGAGATTTTACTTGCTTTCATAAAAATATAAAAACATAAAAAAGAATCTTCCTCAACCCTTAGACCTAATTAGAGTAGTCTTTCATACCTAACGAACACTATTCCCTGTGGAGAACGATCAATCCCCCGTACTTACCACTACACTATACTACATCGGTCAGGTACACTGCCTGGTGGGGTTGTAAGCCTCTTGAGATCCCTCGAGAGGTAAAACCTGTTGTAAGGTTACAAAACCACGCAATCAGTATCAAAGGATCCATCTTCAAAGTCTTTATTCAACATATTCATTTTAGAAAGCTTAATCAAGGTATTTAATTAAAATGGTCTTTAAATTGGTTTCATAAAGATAATCATTAAAATAGTCTTCGTAAAAGATAGTTCAAAACAAGTAGTTCAAAACCTTAGTTTAGTAAACCATTTCAAAATCTTAGTTTCTCACAAGGATAGTTCAGAACTTTAGAGCAACTTGGCAAAGGCATAGGTCAGATAAACGAAGCTCAGATCATAATCAAGAGGAATATCAAAGGTTCACTCAAAGGGAACATAGCAATGGCTTGGGAAATCTTAACTGAATCATAATCTCAAAATCAATGTATAGAATATAAGAACCCTTACTGAAAAAGGCAGAGTATCTGTACCTTATCCGATAGCAAAAACAAACCAAAGGCAGATCACAAAACACCGGATTACTCCCGCTTCAGTGAATCTACATGAATTATAATTGTACTTATAAGTTTCATAGCTTTATGATTTCATAGTTTCTTAATCATAAGGTTTCATTTTAGTTTCTCTCTATCTTAGGTAACTTTACACATTCAGTAACTTTAGTTATTATCATTCCTGATTATCAACTTATTAAAGATGACCATGTTAGTAGGTTAAGGTTCAAAATGCCTTTTTCATAAGTTCAAGGTTAACTATGACATGTTTCCATAAGTTAGGGTTTTTAACTGCAATATCCCAAAGTTAAGGGTCTTGAATGAAAATATTGCAAACTACTAATTTAAGTACATCATTTACTCAGAATCACATCTCCCGTCCTTTAAGTTTCATAGTTTACACATTACACCCTTGATTTACCAAAATCACAAAATAAACCTTATAATTATACAAATTACACTTCAACCTTTATTATGTTCATCATTACACAACTAACCCTCATTTTTACTAAATTACAGATTATACTCTCAAATATAAGTGGGGCACGAATCAAACCCTCAAGTTTCATAAAATTACACATTTAGTCCCTTTAGTCTTTAAAATAACACGAAACACCTTTCAAAACCCTTTTTATACTTTTCATCAGGTTCTAACAGTTTTAAGCTTGAAATTGTTAAGTTTTCTATAAATCGGAAATTATATAAGAACTCAGAAATGAATTCCCCAAAAATTCCCAGAGATACTTTAATGTCTTAAGTATTTTATCTAATTTTTCCAGATTTTATTAAGTAACATAGCTATGGATTAAAATTCACTTAAACCAACTCGTCCAGATTTCTGATTAATTTTGCTATACGAAAAGTTATTAATTAAAAACCTTTTAAGAAAAATTCACAAAAATCTAAAAATATTCCAGGAAGTAATAGACATCATAAAGATTACCCAGTTCAAAGGAGACCTCCTAATTCGACACGGTTTGGAAATTAAAATTCAAAAACCCGGACTGATTTTCCAGACTCACAAATCCGATCAGACACATAATTTTCTAAAAATCAAAAAGTAACCTTCCAGGCCTCTAAAAATTACAAACTAAATTTTCCCAGGTATCCATTTCATTGAACTTAGTTTTAGACTCTTAAAAAACCAAAATATACGTTCATATCATTTAGTTATAGCCGGTTAAAGTCGAATAAAAATCCAGCTCAGAAGCAGTCATCACAGAAATATGTGTAATTTAGGGTTTTAGTCATTCTATTCATTAGTTCTTGACACCAACGATTTTAGGTGAGTCCATAACATATTTAGGTCAAATATCATGGGTCTTAACGTAATCAAAACGAATTAAAACCATCACACACACCAGGATCGAATTGCATATCATAGATTTTAGGGTTTTCTTTTTATGATTTTATGTGACATCTTGTTCTTATTATCTTTTGATTGTATAACGATTAGAACACTATAAATTCGAATAAGGATTGATCAAGATGAGTGGTATGAATACCATTGAAGACCAAACGAATAACACGAACACAAAAGATCAAGGCACCCACGATTTTCCTCCTTCTTTCTTCTTGGTACGCTCGGCAGAAAAACAAGAAACAAGTGTCGATTAGGGTTTTTGCTAAAATCAATTCGCATAGATTTGATACAAGTACAACATGTTTACCTTATAATGGATGACACAAAAATGGAACAAGAATCAAGCCTCCTTTGGTGGTTTTGAGGATCGACAGCAGCAGCAAAGAACAAGGGAAAGAGAGCCGAGGGTTTTTGTTAGAGAGAAACTAGGGTTGCTAGTTTTTTTGTGATAATCGGTTATGCCAAGAAAAGGAAAACCGTGTGTTATCTTTGGGAGGGATTTAATGGACCGAAAATGGGTCCTAATTAGGAGGGATTTGGGCCTTTTATCAAGTTATTTGTTACACAACGAACTTAGTCATAATCCTAGTTAGCGTTCATGGTTTAGGCGTTTCTTTTGTACAAGTCATGGTTAGGACATTTTTATTTTTGATTAGCATAAGAGTATTTAGTTAAGTAGTTAAATTTTTAGGTAGTTTTTTTTTTTATATATAATGTACCTTAAGTTAAATATAATTTGTTTTACTCATATGGTTTCTTAAGTTCTCAAAATTTTAATTCGAGGGCATTATTGTCAATTCATATTATGATAATTTTCGGGTTTTACATACACAGAGGCTTGACCTCTTACAATTGGATCAATAGAGATAATCCATTGTAGTTGTGCATCAAATATTTGTGCAGCTTGAGAATCAATAAGAGCTTGAGCAGCTTCTTCAGCATCTTTCTGCTCTTTCATTGCTTCAAGCATTCTTGAAGCTTCATTAGCTTTTAGCTCTTCTTCTTGAACTCTTTTGGCCTCTTCTTCTCCTAAAACCATCTGAATTTGCTGAGTTCTTTTCAACTTCTTGGACTTTGGCTCATCTTCAATCAGAATACCTTTGCCCTTATCCTTTGGAGGTGAATCTTGTGATGGAGCAGAAGATTGCTCATCAGCAATTAAAACCCTCTTTCTCTTGTACACTCTCTCAGCAGACCCTTTATACCCCATAGCTAATAGCCTTTCTCTCCTAGCAGACTCTTCTTCTGCCCTAGCAGGCTCTTGCCCTGCTCCAACAGGCTCTTCATCATAAACTTGAGTTCCATCATGGAATTCAAATTGAGCCTGTTCCTCCTCTTCATTCACATCTTCAGACCTATCCTTCCTCCCCTTTTTGGAAGAGATATCTATCCTATCAGTATCTGACTGTGAAGAACTAGATAAAACAACCTTTGCAGACTTTTTACCCTGTAACTTCTTCACTTCACCCTCCAATTTCTTGACCCTTTTTACCAATTTGATGTTGATCTTAGAAAACCTTTCATTTTGACTTTTGAGAGCATTCTCTAAGAACTTCACCTTATCTTTCAGCTCTTGCATTGTCTGAGGTGATTGGGTTTGTGATATATGATGTGGTGATGGTGGTGGTGTTTCTGATGGTACTGGAGATGGTATTGGTGTTGTTTGTTGTGTTGGTGAAATGTAACCATGTGAAGAACTGGATGATTGTGTATCAGCAGATGGTGTGGGTTCTTCTGGATTTTGTGGTACCATTTCATCAAAAAGTGGAACTTCCTCCCCTCTAAAACCAATTCTCATATTTGAAAATACTTTGTGAGAAAGTTTTGGTGTTTCATAAACTGAGTCTGTGGGAAGCAACACATGTTGTAATTTTCCAATGATGCATCCAATAAATCTTGGATACATCAAAAACTTTGTTTTAATTTTCACATTGTTGATCAATCCTTCAAAAATATATTTTGAAAAGTTGTATTTTCTGTTTGTTGCTAAGCAAATGAGAGCAGAGGCCATGTTGCCACTAAATTGCTCCCAAGAGGTTTTCTTCTGGCTCAAACAGTGAAGGATTGTGTGAATCAAAAATCTCCATTGTGGAGTAAGATGCTTTTTCAGAAAAGTGAGTTTGTTAGACTCAGCATGATACCCCATTCTTTGTAAATTTTCAAAAATTTCAGTATCTGGTAATTGACTAATACCATCAGAATCATCCAAATGAAGATGTCTTCTTATGGATGACTCAGTAAGAGTCAAATGCTTACCATCCACTTTGGCTTTTATTCTTTGGTCCCCATTTTCAGAAGTTTTAATTTTAGCAGATTGCCAAAATTGTAAAATTTGATTTTCATAAATAGTGGGATTGACTAGTAAAGCAAACCTGATGTAGGAGTTGTTTAAAAAGTCCACTACTTGATGAAATGAGGCATTATCCTCTGACTTCTCCAAAAATGCTAACTGATTGTGACGTTGGACAAAATCTAGATCAATTGTGGAAGCCATAATGAAAATTTTGAATATGATGGTGGGATTTGTTGGTAGTACTGGTAGAAGATAAAAGGTGTGTGTGAATTATGATAATGACTGATGAAAGAAGATATGAGAGAATTACTTTTAACCGACAATAATAAAGATTATAAAAAGAAATTAAAAATGCGGTTAAAAAGATCTTTTATATGTGAAATATAATATAATTTAATCATCAGTAATTTACATAACTACCCCAACGGCTAATTTTAACTACCAGGCCCAACGGTTTAAAACTTTTTCTGACAGGCTCAACGGCTATCTAGCAGTACCTTTGTACTCTAGCAGTACCATTTTTGTACTACCAGTACCTTTGAAAGTTTTATAAAAATCCCTTATAGTTTTTAGCAAACTACCAGCTATCAACGGATTTGAGTTGTCTTTACCAAAAGCCGTTTGCTTAAGGACTAGCTAACTATTTACAATTAAGTATGGTTAGTTAACAACCATATAGTTTTTGGTAAACTATCAACCATCAACGGATTTGAGTTGTCTTTACCAAAAGCCGTTTGCTTAAGGACTAGCTAACTATTTACAATTAAGTATGGTTAGTTAACAACCATATAGTTTTTGGTAAACTATCAACCATCAACGGATTTGATTTGTCTTTACCAAAAGCCGTTTGCTTAAGGACTAGTCAACTCTTAAGTTTGTGAAAACTTGGTGAGCTGAATACCAAAAGCCAGGATGGCCCAAAGATGGTGCAATTTCCTTGGATGGAGGAAATTTAGAAAGGCAATGATGCTGTGTATTTTGGATGATTGGTTCAACAAGTGAAATCATCTAATGTCATGCCTTTGAGTTGAAACCTTTCATAGTTTGATCTAGATAGAACTTTCTCCTTTGAGAAATGCTTCATCCCTTCTAGATATGTGATCTAACTCTATCTTTTTCAACTCTGCATCATCTTGTATGCTCTTGTCTTTCCTTTCATTAATTGGTGTTTCTTCCATTCTTGGCTATCAATTCCTCCCCTAAGATTGTTATCTCTCCTGAAATGAATATAACTTTTGTTGCTCCTTTCTGTTTGGAAGAACTCTTGTTTTGTTATCAACCTGAAATGTGTTAGTTGCAAACCAAAAGAACAAAGTGCAAAGCACTTGATCTATAGTATTTTAAACATTCAAGCCTTTAAATGAACAAAACATAGCAATTTTGTATCAGCAGGACCAATTATGAACTAACAGGACCTTTTGACTAACTAGCAGTACCATGTTTAAAAGTCAATACCAGTTAATTTTATGAACAAAAACATATGATTTTCAAAGATTTATCATTCCAATACCTCCTACAAGATATTTGAATCTACCTAAATCAAAAGCTTTGGTGAGAAGGTCTGCATAATTCTTTTCAGAATCAATTTTAACTACTTGAATTAACTTCTTCTCATTGCAATCCCTTATGAAATGGTGTCTGATTTCAATATGTTTTGTTTTTGAGTGTTGAACTGGGTTTTTAATGATACAAATAGTATTGCTATTGTCAATATAAATAATGGTGTTAAGAAAATTGTACCCATAGTCAAGCAATTGATTTTGGATCCAAAGAACTTGCCCACAACAACTTGCACCAGCAACATATTCTGCTTCAGTTGTAGAATTGGCCACCATTGTTTGTTTCTTGCATTGCCAAGAGATTAGTCTGCAACCAAGAAATTGACATCCACCAGTTGTGGATTTTCTGTCTAGTGTTGCACCAGCATAGTCACTATCCGAATAAGCCACCAATTCAAAAGATGATTCCCTTGGATACCAAAGACCCAACCTAGGTTGACCCTTAAGATATCTAAAGATTCTTTTGACTGCTGTGAGATGAGAGATCTTGGGATGTATTTGAAACCTTGCACACACACATACTGAGAACATGATATCAGGTCTTGATGATGTAAGATACATCAAGGACCCAATCATTGACCTATAATTGTGCAAATCCATATCTTCTCCTTCAGCATCCTTGAGTAGCCCTTTGTCTGGATCCATTGGTGTACTTGCAACCTTAGAATCAGCAAAATTAAATTTTCTTAGGATCTCGGCTACATATTTATCTTGGCTGATAAATATGCCTTCTTTGGATTGTTTCACTTGGAGACCCAAAAAGAAAGTAAGTTCCCCCATGGAACTCATCTCAAACTTACTGTGCATAAGTTTTTCAAATTCTAAACACAAGTCTTGGTTTGTTGATCCAAAGATTATGTCATCAACATAAATCTGCACTAGTAAGATGTCTTTCTTTGTTCTTTTGATAAACAAAGTTGGATCAATCCTGCCTCTTTGGAATCCACTTTTTAGTAGGAAACAAGCCAATGTTTCATACCATGCCCTTGGAGCTTGGTGTAGGCCATACAAAGCCTTGGTAACCTTGTAAACTTTATCTGGATACTCAGCATCAATGAAGCCTGGAGGTTGAGATACATATACTGGTTCTTCAATTTCACCATACAAAAATGCACTCTTAACATCCATTTGATAGACAGTGAAGCCTATGAATGAAGCATAGGTTAAGAAAAGCCTAATTGCTTCAAGTCTTGCAACTGGAGCAAACACTTCTTCATAATCTACCCCTTCCTCTTGAGTATATCCTTGTGCTACCAATCTAGCCTTGTTCCTGATCACTATACCCCTTTCATCCTTCTTGTTTCTGAACACCCATTTGGTTCCAATTGCCCTATGACCTCTTGGCAAATCAACCAATATCCAAACCTTCTGAATCTTGAATTGGAGAAGCTCTTCTTGCATAGCTTCCACCCAACTTGCATCATCTAAAGCTTTGTTTATATTTTTGGGTTCAGCCTGAGATAGAAAACATGAAAACAGGCATATATTGGAATTATCATTATTCTTTTCTTCATACATAGAGGAGATAAACCCTTCTTCATCTGAAGATAAGACTTGAGATAAACCAACTTGAGATCTTGTTCTAACACCAGAAGTTATGCTTCCAATCACATCATCAGTTGAGTGATCTTTGAGAATTCTAGTGTTTGGTGTTTTAGGAACTTCATATGTAGTTGGAAGATTGCTAATCCCCACCTCTTCTTGAAAAGAATCATCTATTTGAACATTCAATGGCTCAGCAGTACCAATACTTGCACTAGCAGGACCATCTGAAGAACTGGCAGTACCATTGTCATTAGCACCACTTTCTTGATTCTCTTGATTCTGAGTTCCTTGATCTTCTTCATTGTCTTCATTTCTTGTGTTTGAAGGTCCTTCTTGACTTGAAGATAGATCCATACTTTTCCGAATTGGCATCCAGATGTAATCTTGATCTTTAGGAGCTTCAACATTGTCTTCAGAACCTGTATTATCATTAGTATTTGTACCTGAAACAGGCACATAATTCATAGATTCTGAAAGCCTATCAACATCAAACATCCAATCTGGTCCAACTCCTTTCACATTTGCTAGTTTCTCTTGAAACTCTATGTGAAGATTTTCTTCTACTAGCCTAGTGCAAGTGTTAAACACTCTATAGGCCTTACTCTGCAAGGAATACCCTATCAAAAAGCCAACATCTGCTTTTCCATCAAATTTGCCTAAATGATCTTTGGTATTGAGAATAGTGACATGACAACCAAAAGGTCTCATAAAACTTAAAGATGGTTTTCTACCAAAGAAAAGTTCATAAGGTGTTTTTCTATGTGGTTTTGTCACAAGAACCCTGTTTTGTACATAACAAGCAGTACCAACTGCTTCAGCCCAAAATGAAATAGGCAACTTAGAGTCTACTAACATAGTTCTAGCAGCCTCTATAAGTGTTCTATTCTTTCTTTCTGCCACTCCATTTTGCTGAGGTGTTCTAGCTACACTAAACTCTCTTTTTATGCCTTTTTCCTTGCAAAAGTCATCCATAACTCTATTCTTGAACTCTGTCCCATTGTCACACCTGATGATTTTGACTTTCTTATTAGATTGGTTTTCTACCTCAGTGATATAGGTTTTAAGTATCTCACTAGTTTCATGTTTAGATCTTAAGAAGAAAACCCATGAAAATCTGCTATAGTCATCAGTAACAACCAGACAATATTTCTTTCCATTCAAGCTGCATACATTAGTAGGACCAAAGAGATCCATATGAAGCATATGTAAAGCCTGAGTAATAGAGTTTTGGGTCTTGGGCTTACAAGAAGCTCTATGTTGTTTGCCTTTTAGGCAATCAACACAAGTTTGGTCGTTTTGGAAAATCTTTTTGGGTAAACCTCTTACTAAATCATATTTTGCAATAGTGTTGATTGTTTTAAAGTTTACATGACCAAGCCTTCTATGCCAAATCATAGATTCATCCAATGAGGCCTTTGCTACCAAACAAGTTAAACCTTCCTTGGGATCAATGTTCTTTAAATTGACACTATACATATTGTTCCTTTTTGGAATTTTAAGAAGTATCTGACTCTCATCAGGCATCTTAAAATCAGAAGAAAGAACCATACATTCATTGTCAGTAAAGAGAACATTGTTCTTTTTGTCACACATTTGTGAGACACTAAGAAGATTAAACTGAAGTTCTTTCACAAAATACACATTTTCAAAATCTAGTTTACTGGTTTTGATAGTACCTTTACCAGTGATCTTTCCTTTTATTCCTCCCCCAAAGGTAACATATCCTCCATCAAATGTTTTGAAATCTGAGAG
This sequence comes from Artemisia tridentata subsp. tridentata, assembly GCA_021014915.2. Classification (NCBI taxonomy): domain Eukaryota; kingdom Viridiplantae; phylum Streptophyta; class Magnoliopsida; order Asterales; family Asteraceae; genus Artemisia; species Artemisia tridentata. Next base: position 89,074,437 of record CP139507.1, read on the forward strand.
GAATGACATGTTGCCTGTCATATGCCTTGAACACCCACTATCAACAAATCCTTGATCTTCAATATCAGTTGAATGTTCCTGCACATGAATAAACATATTAGTTTCCTTGGGGTACCCAAGCCATGACAGACTTGGGTTTGCCTCTTGCATCAATGAAGTCAACCCTTTTCAGGATTGTTGATGCACCTTTTGATTTGATTGGTTTCCAAATCCAACATGCTGAGGACTTAACGGCACTTTCCCTTCTAATCCATTGTGTGGTCTTTGGTCTATCAGTACCAATTTTGGCAATACCAATTTTGGCAGTACCATGTGGTCTAGCAGGACCTTTGGTTTTTGGACTCCAAACTTTTGTTTTGACCACATTTATCTTTTGAATAGGACTCTTCTCAACTTTTGGTACATATTTAAAAATGTTTCCTGTACCCTTATCAGTTGGTTTTGCAATAACAGGCTTATCTTGTCTAACAGTATGTTTAACATTTGTGGTGTTAGACTTAACAAAACTTTTTCTGGGGTGAGTAACATTTGTTTTAGATTTTGATTTACTCCCAGAAACCCATTTATTACAATAAGCATGAAGATGATTAAAGCTACCACAATAATAACAAGCTTTATTAAACATAACAAAGTCATCACCTAATTGTTGTGACTTTAGGTTGTTCCAATTTCTTTGGCTTCCCCTAGGTTTGTTATTACAATTTTTACAACTTTCAACTGTCTTCAAAACAGTTTTGGCCTTAGCTTTAACTTCTACTTTCTTAGGACTGGTTGGTCCTACTTTGATTCCTTTCATAGGAATAGTCTCATCTTCATCATCATCAGATACCCAATCCTCAATAATTAGGACATCTGGTCTCTTATCAGTGAGCACCTTAGAGAGTGGAACATTCTTAGCACTCTCAGAAGGTTCACTTATCACTACAGGTTTATCCAATGGTTTGTTAACAAATTCATGTAAACCTGATACAGCAAGATCACTACCTTGGGGACATGGAATTCCTCTATAAGGAGGTGGACATTCATTGTATCCTATCCCTGATTTTATTCTTTTATTCAACTGATTCTCTACTATGCTCTTAGTACACTCAGAAGCATTTTTCAATTTAGTAACAGTCAGTTGAATATTATCTCTAGCCAAAGTCACTTTAGTGCACTCAGTCCTTACCATTTCAATTTCTGAATCTTTCAAAAATATTTGTCTATTAAGAGCAGCTTTAGCATCAGAAAATGTGAGTTCATTTTCTCTATAGTGAATGATTTGTTTTTCTAGCTTGGACATACCACACTTATGGTCAAATAAGGTTTGATTGGTTTTTCTATGTTCTAATACTTCTGTATCATAAGCTTTACTTATGATTTTTAATTCTTTAAAAGATTCACAATCATTAGGACATTTGATAATTTGTACCTCAGGGGTGGAGAATGCCATCAAAGCCAATTCATCAGAAGTTGACTCATCTTCACCCATGAAACTCCAATCAAAACCCATGCCATCAATAGCAACCATTGCTTTTGGCTCTGCAACTTCAACAACCTTACTCTTGCTTTCAAAGCTTCCTTTCTTCTCAAAGCTTCCTTTATTTCTGTTGTCAAACCCTCTACCCTTGTCATCCTGCTTCTTAGGTCTTCTACATTCTCTAGAGTAGTGACCTTTCATGTGGCAGTTGTAACACTCCACCTTTGACTTATCATATCCAGCAGGCTCATTTCCATCTATCAGAATCTTCTTGCCAGTCCTCATCATCAACTTCTTGGCTCTAATGCTTAAAAGTGAAAGTTGCCACTTTATGTCCATTTCTTCAAGATCATCAGGATGAATCTCTTGAAGGTCTTCAAATGATAATACGGACCCATTGTGCTGAGATGTAAGAAAAGCACACCCAATTGTTTCATCTAATATGGATTTGGTACTACCAGAAGTACTAGCAGTACCAAAGGTTGTATTAGCAGTACCTTCTTCTCTGCTACCTTGTTCTTCATTATCAACCTTTGAGATGCTTGGGGATGAAACAAAAGCCATATTTCCAGAACTTGACCCAGTAGTCTTCTTTACTTCATGCTCTACTATTTTGAAATTGTTGTAGAGATCATTGAGACTCATCTGGTCAATATCTGACTTGTTCTTCCATACAATGACATGCATAGACCATTCTGAAGGTAAACTCCTAAGAAACTTAGAGTTTAGGTCTTCTTGAGTTATCATCACTTCATGGATGGCTAACTGACTTGCAAGCTTCTGAAGTCTATTGAACATACTGTCCAAAGACTCATTGGTTGTGGCTGTGAAGTTCTCAAATTGTTGTTTGAGAAGTGTTTTCTGTGTTTTCTTGGTAGCATCATTACCACCAAACCTAGCCACAATTGCTTCAAAAAGGGTTTTGGCATCTTTGTATTTGTTAAAGATCAGAAGTTGATCATTTGGAATAGTCATCAGTAACATACTCCTTGCCTTTAGATCATTTCTCTTCTGAACTTTTTCATCTGCATTTGATGGTTGTTCTTGTATTCTTGTTACAAGAGCATCATTTACTGTTGTAGTGGTGATTTGGGGTTTAAATGAATTGCCTTGTTCAATGATCTCCCAAAGTGCATAGTCCTGCACTTGAAAGTATTGTTCAACCCTTAGTCTCCACATTTCAAACTCGTTTTGCTTGAGTAATGGAAGTTTAGCTGCAACATTGGTTTGAATATGTTCAACATCCATTTTTCTTTTAAATTAGTAAATATCAAGCCTAGCTCTGATACCACTTGTGGAACGTTTGTTGTTCGAAGTTCAAACACTTGGGATATGAATCTTAGTAATGTGTTTGAGAGATATTTATGTATTGAATGTGTTTAGCATGCGGAATCTACTACAACACACTTTAAAAGAACACAAGGTGGTGAGTTTAAGTAAATGTGTGAATGCAATGAACAAATAACACAACTTGTGGTTAACACAAAACGATTCAATATTATTGATGAAATAATACGGATGATCTAAATATCACCGGGATTACAAAGTAATCTTGAATCTAAGATTGTAAAAGGATTTGTGATTTGAAGTAACTAAGTTACTTGAGAGATAGTTTGGTTTGTGGTTATTGGTTGTAAAAGATGCATGCATGAAGAAGTGACTAAGATATCCTTTTATAAGATAAGGATATCTTATTACATGTTGTCAAGTAGATGAATATAATACTATACTTTGACTATATTGGCGCCTACAATTAAATACAACTACCCATGTACACTCTGATATATTCTTCTGTCACCACAGAAGACTATTCTACTTCTACATAACGTATAACAATGTACAAAGACTAATAATTCAACTAAATATCTATTACAAAATATCTAATCGACTTGACATAAGCTTGGCAGGCTCTTCATTAGCTAGCAGTACCTTCTACCCAGAAGGTACTGGCAGAACATCTTCGTACATAACAAAATCAACTAGCAGGCTCTTCATCGACTTGGCAGGCTCTTTGACTTTGATCATTTTATTCCCAACAACTCGTTTAGTGGCGCACTACCTTATGGGGTCTTATAAATAAGCCATAAGGTGAACTAAGCAGCCTCAGGGTAGTGCGATTAGTGTGTGCCACTTTTGCTGCTGCGGTTGAGATCAAAAATGTCAATAGAGGGTGATATAGTCGCCTCATATCGAGGCAAAGTTGAATTCAAAACTAATATAAATAATAAACTTCATAATTGCATACAATTTTAATTCCTAAATCGTCATAACTCAAAATTTACCAAGTAACCTAATTCGATGCAATATGAACAAATTAAATAAAAGATTACCTCCGAAGATGATTATGAATCCAGTGAGAATTTGTTGATCAAACCATTTTCGAAAAATAGGTTGATTGTGTGTGGTGAGGGTTTCTGAAAGATTTGATTCAATATGATTTCGTGCGATTGAAAACCCTTAATTCTGAATTTGTTTATTGAAGATGTTGACATTTATGTTGATTTTGATAGTGAACCTTGATTAGGGTTGGCTGCTTGTTGATAGACTTAGGTTGGTTGCTATAATATTTTGATCTTGCAATCAATATAGCTCATTGCAGTGATATGTGATTGAGTTAAAAGTCATGATTGAGAAGATATGCATTTTTTTTAGGGAAGGAGTTATGTGTTGTGATGAATGTCGGTTACAGAGTGTTAAATGAGTCCCATATTTTTTGCTAATTTGAATTCTGGTCAAACATTCCAAACACACGCCAAGCTAATTTGGTTTTGAAAATTATGATTAGTCATTCGGTTTGAAATATTCAAATCAATCTTTTAGTAATTGAGATGCTTAAAACTAATTAATGCATGGATATACGCTGATTATATGCATGTAGTTATTGTTTTGAAAGCTTTAAACCAAAATCATTAAGTGATCTAGTGGTAGGCATGCTTGTTTCATTAAGCAAAGATCATGGGTTCGATTCTCACTAATGACAAATTTTTATATTTCCGAATTTTAGTGCATGCTTAGTGTGTGCCATGTCATCATTAAAATGCCATGTCATCATTGAGTCATCATTGAGGTGGCATTTCTACGCTTATGTGTCGCTGTAATGTTAGACAAATATATAGTTAAAGATGTGTAGTGATTTGAAATAACATTATTAGGCTTAAGTTAACAAAACAATAAAGAAGAATCACTAATTTCTTACATGAAATAAGTTTGTTGGTACCAATTGGCCAAACCCAAATTTAATCGGAGAAAAACCGAAAACCCAACTGAAATGGGGTAAAAAACCGAAGTGATAAAATCGATCGGTTTCGACTTTGAGTTTTATAATAACTAAATATTTTTATTAAATTTTGTCTGTAAACTGATCCAAATCGGTATGAAAAAAAATTATATAGTGTGTCTAATAATAATAATAATAATAATAATAATAATAATAATAATAATAATAATAATAACAACAACAATAATTAAAAAAAAAAAAAAAAAAAAAAAAAAAAAAAAAAAAAAAAAAAACCGATGATCTTCATTCACCCCTCATTTCATGTTAACTTCAAAAATTGATATATATATATATATATAAAAAAAAAAAAAAAAAAAAAAAAAAAAAAAAAAAAAAAAAAAAAAAAAAACTTTCTAAGGTTAATTCTTAATACTAGAACTTTGATGTGTTGTTTAGCTACCTATTTGTTAGAGAGTATTTATAACATGTTGTTGAAACTAAGTATTTTTGAAATCCAGTATTTAATTAAATAAAAGTAAAATAATAATAATAATAATAATAAAAAAAATATAATAATAATAATAATAATAATAATAATAATAATAATAATAATAATAATAATAATAATAACATAGTTTACCGCAACAAAAATTTGTGAGCTTTGTAGCGGAACAACACAAGATTAAAACATGTGGTGGCTTAAATGATATTTAATAAAAATCATCCATCAATTCAAGTATTATCTATGTCTAGTTTGTGAAATTAAGATCGGCTGTATTAGGGAGAACAACGATCGAGTCTTGGATACCTAAGACTGAGTCCTCCCTGATACACCTCAACAATTGCACGCATCTTCTACCCTTAAAATGCACAACTTGGTCGTGCAAACGACTGAGTCTTGATTTTGTATTTATGTGTGTGATTTTGATTTTGGTGTGATATATTTTTGTTTAATAGGGTATACTTCGGTTGTGCAGTTGGTTATCTTATTACACTAAGTTGGTGGTGAATTTGATTGTGGAAACAGAAAACTGAAGTGACGTTGAAATAACATTAAAGAATGCGGTCTTGGAGTATCTTTATGACATTTAGGTTGTATTTGAATTTGACTTAATTGAATTATATGATAAAAAACTGAATTTAAAAAGATATATAAAAATTATTTGTTTATAACTTGATATGAAAAGACAACTGAATATATAAACTAATAAAACTAAAAATATGTGATTAATTTATTTTTTATTTAAACGCCACTTAATACAAAACTTTAAAAAAAAAAAAAAAAAGCCTATAGTCTAAGGCCACTCACATCAGTTAACTCAGGTTTAAAATTTAAGGCCTGCAACGTCAGCTTTTTCACCCTTTAACTTAACTCAGCTTTAACTCACACATCAATAACTCAGCTTTAACACCTTAACTCAACTTTACACATAAATTTTCATATTCAACCCCTAACTTATAAATAACTTCATTTTTTTTTTAAAACAACACATTTATTAAAACATAACATTACATTAACACACTTAAAAAAAACGTTACAACGAAATTAAAGAAATAAATAAAAATAACGATGAAATTAAAAATTACATCATAAAAATAAAGACAATCCTAAATCTACTTTGGAATATAATCCCCGAGCTTGTATTTTGCCACGATGCGAGCCTTTTCTTGGTTGATCCACCACACCACCTCTGGTGGCTCCCCGACGGTCTTCTCCTTCAAAAACTTTATTTCTTCCAGCCTTGTTATCGCCGCCTCCTTTTCTTTTGTAGCCCGATACGCGGCTATTGCCATTTCCCGTTTGTGACGATACTCGACTGTCATATTCTCCACGAATTGCACTGACGAAATACTTCCTCCCGTACTCGCTCCCGTGCTAGTTCCTCCCGTGGTCTCGGATCGAGCTTTCTTTGCAGCACGCCTCCCCATTGGCCTTGGTATTTCATTTTGACCAAACAACGCCTCATTTGTTTGGCTTGGTGGTTCATCGCCGGTTAAATCAACTGGCTCTGGCGTGTCCCACTTCACATGACCACGTAAAACCTCCCAAGCCTCCTCGTTGCTAAAAGGAGCGGTTTTGTGCTCGTCCCGGTACATTTCTCGGGCACGTTTCAGGATATCAAGTTCACTTTCGCCACTTCTTTCTTGGCGTTGGGAACGTTTGTAGTACGCGTTGAACTTTGAACCGTCACGGTTCAAAGTTCTCCACTTACTTTGGAGCATATCCTTGTTCCTTGGTTGGTAATTGACTCGGTTAAACTCATTCTGCACTCGTTGCCAAAACGTATCCCGGCTTTGATTTTTCCCCACATGTGGGTCTTCCGACGCTGCAACATAACACTGAGCAAACAGTTTTTCCTCTTGTCCGTTCCAACGTTTGCACTTGTTGGCAACGGGTTCTTCATCATCATCCAATGGTTCCGGTTCGGGGTTTTTAGATTTTCTCGCCTTTCGTTTGGTACGCCCGAACTTGGTTTTCTTTGCAGGAGACGTTGGAGTGTCGGGAACTTCATTGGTTGCGGTTTGAGATTGTTGTGAATGTTGGGTGAAGTTGAGATTGGAGAAATTTTGGGTGTTTAGGTCGGCTTGTTGTTCCGAATAGAGCATTTGTTGATGTTGTTGGTAAGCCGACAAGCCAAGTGGGCTCGGGATTGAAGGTGAGCCGGCGTTCGGGTTAGAAGATGAGCCGACATTGGGGTTATTAAAACCGGTTGCTAAGAGATCCAAGAACGTTTCGTTATCGTCATCGTTTAGGTTGAATCGAGACATTTTTTTTGGGTTGAATGTTGCAAAGATAGTGTAAATATGTAGTGTATTGAGTTGTGGAAGTGTGAAAAAAAATATGGTGTGAAATGGTTATTTATAGGGGATTGAAAATGGTTTTGAATTTTTTTTTTTTTTTTTTTTTACTAAACCCGCTCCTTTCCAACGGCTAGAAAAGTCAGGGGCCAAATTGCAACATTTTCAAACTTCCAACGGTTAGAAAAGGGGGCGGAAGAGTAATTTTTTTTTTTTTTTTTGGCAAGAAACACCCTTAACGCTGCGTTAGGGTGTTAACGCAGCCCCTAACGCAGCGTTAACGCCCGTTATGTCCATCGACTAACGCCCCTTAACGCGCGTTAAGGTGCAAAATTCGTCCTTTAACTTCCTTTTAACGCGATCGATGGGAGTGGTCCAACCCAAGCTCCACTCCCTCCTCTCTAACAAAACATATGCTCCGTATGACCTTATTTGGGTATAGTTTTCAAACAGTTGTCAGTGTCACATATAAAGAAATTATAATTTAAAACTAAGATTATCGAAAGTCTTCAAAATGTATAAAAACAAATAAATTTTTTTGTAACCATTGAAACACATTGAATAATTGTACAAATTTATTATAATTAACATATTTTTATGTTAACCATCCGTTTACTTTGGCAGGTTTTAATTCATTTTTTTAACCCCTTGGAACATCTTTTCATACCAATAAAATACTCCGTAATGTGTGAGTGTAAACCACACGCACCTTCAAAGCGAATGAAATAAAATTGAACACGCGCTGCTACGTGGGCTCATTCGCCCAGCCTCTTTTTGGTACCACAGTATGGTTATTAAATTTTGGTCGTACAGATCTGACGTTATATGGGATACGCGTGACACCACGAACTAATCAGAACTGCAGTGTCGTGTACGCGCTGTAAACTTTAGCTGACTCACAAGATTCACGTGGAAGTAACACGTGATGTTCATCGAGAAAATATCCGAGTCAACGTGCACTCGAGCTGTGTAAAATGTCAAATTTGATGAAGGTCAAATTCTTTTCGCAAATAAAGATGAAAAATACTTGATAATATTTCTTTAGTACATAAAAGTTATAAAATTTGCTAAAGTTTTTGTGTTTGTTTTTTAAGTCATTCCTATATATCTTTTTAGATATGTAAAATTGCTTATATATCTTTTACATGCATAAAAATTATTGTATCATGTGTATTAAAACTTGTATCAATGGTATATATGTAATTATTTATTTTTAGAGAGATATATATGTAATTTTCTCTTTTTGGGGGGTAAATATTGACTTAAACCTTTGTTCTCATCTTGAGTAAAATGGTCTATTGTGTTTGTGTGTGTTATAGAACACGGGTAAATATCAGTTGTTTTTTTTTTTTTTTTTTTTTTTTTTTTTTTTTTTTTTTTTTTTTTTTTAATTTTTTTTGTCCTAGGCATACACAACATGACAAGATTTTCCATGTGACCGTTGTTGAAGTAATTTCTTGCAATCACTTCGGACAAATAAAGAGGGCCTTCCGGTTGAACTCAGCGAGGGTTCTTCCGGAAGACTTATGCATCGATCCTTCGGTTAGGCGAGACCGGACGGCTCTTCCAGGCCCTTCGTCCTTGTCCCGAGCTCCGAAGCATGCTGCATATATAAAAGAACCCGTTAGAAGGTGGTCCCGAGGCCGAAGCCCCGGGGACCACCCTCCGACGGTCAAGTCAGAACCTCCGATGGAGAGGATTTAATATCACTGTACATGTTGTGCGTGTGTGTGTAATATTATCAGATGTTATGTGTGAGAAGTAAGATAATAATAATGAGATAAAGGGGTAGTATTTATAGGGAGAGAAAAGGTGAGACAATATCCCTTAATATCCGGACCAGGTGGCATGGTCTGGCGCTGCCACCTGTCCAAAGGATATCGCCACCTGTCCTAGTACTTACAGTGATATTAGCCGGATGGCTCCGCGTGCCCTTCGGTATTTCCGGATGGCTCCGCGTCGTTCGGACGGCTAGTCAAGATGGGCCGTCCGGACACATCCGTCAACATGTCCCCCCAGTATTGCATTATCGGTTGAAGACCGATGATGTAATACTTAAAGAATACCTTTATGCCTTTCGGCACACGTCGCTCGGACACATACCTGCAATTCTTAAATAATACCTTTGTACCTTTCGGCAAACATCATTCGGACATATACACATAATAATAGTCAAAATGTTAAAAGTCCAAACCAAGATAATACTTGCAAAACAATCATATAACTTTAAAACGAACGTCGCAAACTATACTTTATTGAAGTGCAGAATTCATTCCATAGAATATATACAACAGCCAGCACAAAATCAACAATCTACCGGCAGTAAACCATGAAAGCAAGGGCCTAAGCAGCGAAAACAGAACTAACCACCCAATCTTGTCTGCAAAACATCCAGAAGATGGGATTCGTTTTCTAGCCATATTCACCTATATCTTTCTCGTGTTTTGTAAGCTGTTTTAGCGCAACTACAGATTTTAGAGTATTGGTTTCTTTAACTTATGTATACATCGCACCGTGCTAAAGAGCATTGCTACTGTTGTCAGTACTGTAGGGCTTAAAACTAAGATTTACAAACACGCATTGTCAAAGAAGTTAAGGCTCAAAATCTCATCATAATAAGTATTCCAGTCATATGGCTCAAGTTTGCATTGCAAAATATATTTTTACTCAAAGATAGTTGGTTCTTATTAAAAACTCATGCCTATTTTACGAAATTTAGCTATTTCAAGCTTCTAATAGTTGGTTTGTTATTAATGTTACTATAGTTAATCTATTATTTCTTTACCTTAATTTTCACTTAAGCAATTGCGCAACACCCTATTCCACATCATCCAACATTCTTAACACGAAGATGGCAGATTAAACTGATCCTCTTTAACAACAAATAATTTAATGATTCATATAGAATTTCCTTTCAGTAACAAAAACATAATGCCCACATGTAAGACCCGTATTGCATTATTAGTAAAATACTGACGTAATACTTTAAAGAGTACCTTATGGCCTTTCGGCCTGAATCATTCGGACTAGTGTTGTATTTGCCTCCCGGTGCGCGTCTTTCAGACATATACATTAACATGTCCCCCCAGTATAGTATTGTTGACCAGCGGTTAATGATACTATACTTAAACATTGTTGAATCCGAAGCGAGACATATTTTTCCCATCATCCCTTTGTTCCCTGCATAAGTAAAACATCGACCCCAAACGTATACCGAACATTTGTTGACGTTCGAGCTACGCTCGGGTTATGAACGTATAATACTTGTTTGTTATTACCTTCACTATTTGCATAGTTCCGGAGGTACAAGCTTATGCGTTTTTGGGTGACACACGTGATGCGTGGTTTTGCAACCTTACAACAGGTTTTACCTCTCGAGGGATCTCAAGAGGCTTACAACCCCACCAGGCAGTGTACCTGACCGATGTAGTATAGTGTAGTGGTAAGTACGGGGGATTGATCGTTCTCCACAGGGAATAGTGTTCGTTAGGTATGAAAAACTACTCTAATAGGTCTAAGGGTTGAGGAGGATTCTTTTTTGTGTTTTTATAATTTTATGAAAGCAAGTAAAATCTCGGTTTTGAAGGAGTGGGCGGAATTAGTTGCTAGTCAACTAACCCAAATAACTACAAATGCAAATAAAATAAATTAACAAAAATGAAAATGTTGGTGAAAACTTAAGTGTAGAGAAATGTGTTTACTTAGATTTCCTTACTCCCTAACTATCTTTTACCGGTTGATTAGTGTGTATTAGTTGCGTGGATGACGGGTGTATTCCTTAATACCAATCGTGGGGTGGCGTACGTACTTCCCCAACTCTACAAGCTCCTACTTCACTCCTATGTCGAGCCGGCTAGGAAGCTCCTAACATGGGATCACTAGAATTCGCTTGTGCATTAAATACAACCATAAAAACCTTTAGTACGCATTTGGTTCATGTTTCTTAAGACGTTCAAGCAAGTTACCGAATAGGAAGTTAGCCAGTTTTCTTAAGCCTAACATAGATAAACAATCATCCAATACAACTAATAACACACTAATAACCAATAATCAATAGCTAGGTTTCATTAGATCTAAGCAAACACAAGATAAATCTAGCCTAACATGTTAAACAAAAGACAAGAACAAGATAGAATCAAACAACACATAGACATATTGAATGATTAATTGATAACTTATCTTTCAATGTAACATGGAAGATCTCAAGGCAAAAAGCCTTGAAAAAGATGCTAAAATCGTCTTAGGGTTTTCTCCCAAAAATTCCACACTAAGCTCCACACTAATGACAAAGAATTGCAAAACTATATATAGATTTTTGGATCTGACGGCGTCACGTTATGGAGTGTGACGCCGTCACCTCGCCGCTTCTAGGGTTTCTCGGGTGACCTTCTTGACGCCGTCCCTCTTTAGCTCTCCAAAATCCGTTCTGGCTTATCAAGGCTTGACGCCGTCAGACCTTGAACGTGACGCCGTCCCTCTTTGAATTAAGCGGTGACGCCCTTGATCAGGTTAAAGCGTGACGCCGTCATAATTTACATGCAATTTTCACTGGCTTATCATGAGTAAATTTCACATCCACCTTTTCTTGCCAAGCCATGACGCCGTCCAGAGTAAAATCTGACGTCGTCAAAGGTAACTTTTAGCCGATTTTTGAGACTTTGTCGTTTTCTTCACTTTTATGCTCCAAAAACGTCCAAAATGCCTCATTTTCCAGATTTCTCCTCAAAAGTACCTAAAATGACAAAAGGAACGATTTAGGGCAATATTTGATCAAATAAATACGATTTAGGGCTTAAATGACCCCTTAAAAGCGGTACACTTTTCGCTTCATCAAATACCCTTACACTTGAGATTTGCTTGTCCTCAAGCAAATGCGCTTTTATTCTAATCAAAATACAGGTTAGGGGTCATTTAATGCAAACATAAAAGTAATTACAACAAATAATCGTTCCACTTCAATCATAATAAGCACGGAGATTATAAACTAGCACCTCACAAGTAGTGTTTAGATACTCACATCTCTCAAGTGTCATCAAAATAAATCTCATAAATGAAAACGGATAATATCTCTCACTACCTGTCATAGCAAATAGATTACCACAGGCTTGGGAAAGGATCGAAAACCTCCTCCACTAGGCGTAAGCACCTAAGATAAACTATCAAAGAGGGCTTTTACATGGGTTATAACGTTAGGTGTAGGGAAAAGGAAAACACGGTTTTGTTGGATAAAGGATGTTTTACTGGTGGCGAGTTAAAGATCTTGATCAATTACATGTACTATACAATGTTGCTAAGCCAAGACTCGACTCAATCTTAAGCTAGAAACAAAATAACAAAATAACAAAAACATAAAAATAAACATAAAATGAAACGGGATGGTAGTCCATATGTTTTTTCTATTTTTATTTTTCTCATTTTTTTGTATTTTTCTTGATTTTTTCGATTTTTTTTCTTTTTTTTTTTTTTTTTTTTTTTTTTGCATACACTCTTGCCCTACCATCCAAAATAATACATCATAGGGGCATTGCATTCCCCTTACACTTGAACTTTTACATAACTTTACAAATAACTATTCTAATGACTCGAATTAAGATAATTGAAAAACTTGGAGTACTTTTAAAATATTTAGCACATATGGGGGTAATAAATGATGTTCTTCCCCATTACTCCATTACACTAGTACTTTACCCATGAGTCCCAATCGTCCCAAAACAATATGTACAAAGATATGACTCGACTTAGCAACCATGTAATCAACTAGATAATTAACTTGGGTTTAAACAAATGTTGTAACAATAATGCACTAAAAATGAGTGCATACAAGGTAGGCTAAGGCGATTTGGGTGTACATTTAAGTGGGGTGTAATAAATTCTTCCTTTAAGTAAAATGCTTAAAGGTCGAAACGAAAAGATAGGCTCTAAGGGGTGTACTAGGGGTATCGTGTACTAAAAATGAGTACAACGCAAAGGGTGTGGGAGAATTACTTGACCAATGTAGCCGAAGTAATTATAACAAAAACACAGGTGTAAAATAATGGGTTAATCCTAATGCCTCTTATCATGTAGTAAATCTAACTACACGAATGTAGTCTCACTTGTGGCCTCGGAATGGTCCTAACGCAAGTTCTAGAATCTAAGTGCTACCGGTACACACATCATAGCATAAATGCTTTTCCTACCAATTCTAGGGGCGAACCTCACATATTTGGGGGTGGAAAATTTTTTAGTGGTACGGTTTTTGTGCTAGTCATATAACTCCTATCCGTGAGACGCTCATTAAGATCAAAGTTTCACTCCTATATGTTGTAAAAAAATTTAAATTTGGCATTAAAATTACCCTAACAGGTATTTCTCTCAGTTTTATTACACATCTACTATTAAACAAACAAAAATCAAGCGTAATAGCATTCTCTAAAATCGTACTTTTACCCTCCCCTTACACTTAAGATGAACATTGTCCCCAATGTTCAAATAATAAGATGTAAAAGTAAAAAGTAAAAGAATGAAATCAAATACTCCCCTGATTCGCTCGGTGGATAATGAAGTAACACGGTTAAATCTTCTTCCAAAGTAATGTTGAAGCTCCATGACTAATGCATCGCCATAAGCTTGATTCAAAACATTTCCTTGTCCAAAATAACCTGTTAAACCTGAGAAAACAAACACGAAAAACCTGCATAGCATCGGCGGGATAAAATCTATATATAAGGATATAATGCTTGTGGAATGATAATTTTGCAGATTCCTGGAGATTATAAGTTGGAGATTTAATAAAAACTTTTTATGAAAACAAAACCTTCAAAAATTTCTGAAAATTAAATCTGACGCCGTCAGGTTATAAACCCTGACGCCGTCAGAAATGACCTGACAAAAATTTTCATTTTAAGTTTCCGAAAAATTTCTGGAAAAAAACCTTTACCTTACTTCCTGGAAATCCTGCAAAACATCATTATGACTCGATACAAGCATTTGACTCAAACAAATACTAATATGTATGTTAATTTAATATTATTACGATTCATGTTCATATGTGTTCTAATAAACCGATTTAGATTTCCCTTACACTTAACTTTTGCAAAATACCTTTATATGTAGTTAAGACGAAGTTAAAAACAAAATAAAGCATTTTCACAAATTAATTTTGAACATGAATCAATAAGAATAAAAATTAAACACACATACGGAAACAAATAAAAACAAACAAACAAACAAATAAACACACAAAGCAAATAAAGCTTGGGTTGCCTCCCAAGAAGCGCTTTTCTTTATTAACGAGTCTTGTAGCTAGACTCAAAGTCACTCTACCCTATATAAGTGAGCTCGTCATCGAGGACGTCTTTAGGGTTAAGCTTGGATTGAAGTTTCCTATTGGTCCGCTTAGTATGATATATCTTTTCAAACTTCTCTCCATCCGGGTCATACAATGTCATCTTAATATGCCATGACCCATCTCCATCTTTGGGTGGTTTGTCCCAACTCCACTTATGATCATCTTCCTCACAAGTCCACTTATTCATTCCTAGGTTAATTGGCAAAACTCCTAGGAACTCAATCATCCTTCTAAAAACTAGAGGGTCTTCAAATGGATCCAATTCGGTGTCCCTAGCCAAGAGTTGTTCCACCGTATGTGTTCGGTTCACAAAGTCCTCTTCTAGGTAAAATGGGCGTTGGGGTCCTATGAAGCCTCTATCTATCCAAGGTCCATATCTAGATGGTCTCCTATTCAACTCTAACCAATGGGGTGTCGGTTCATCACTAGTATCATAAGCATGTTTCTTCACATCATAGACTGACCAAGTATCTCCTTCTCCTACCGCTATCTTAGATTCCTTACAATCAATCATAGCACTAGCGGTCGCCAAAAATCCTCTACCTATCAACAAGGGGCATGTAGGGTCGCTAATCATATCAAGGACGTGGAAATCGGCTAAAATGATTAGTTTTCCAATGTGCACTAACACGTCCTTAACTACTCCAACCGGGTAAGCAACACTCCCATCCGCTAAACCTATTATCACCTCGGTTTCTTCAAGTTTTCCTAGTTTTAGAGAGGTGTAGAGAGGTAACGGAAGTAGGTTAAGGCTTGATCCAAGATCGGCTAATGTGTCATAAGCCTTCGAATTACCGATCTTGCAAGGTAGAACGAATAAGCCCGGGTCATCTAACTTCTTAGGTAGTTTGTTTTGAACGAAGGCGGTCCCTTTTTCGCCTAACTTGAGCTTCTTCTCATCCAACACATCAACAACCGAACTTTCAAGGTGGAGCTCCTTGAATTCTTTGTCAAGGTTTTGAGTGGGAGGTGTTTCAACTATGTTGTTGACCAATTTGGATGTCATAACTTCTTGGTCATTTGGAACGACTTGGGTTTGTTTGAAACACGTGCTCATGGAATTGACCGAATAATATTGTGGACAAGAACTAGGGGACGAAACCGATGAAATAGTGTTGACGTTTAGTTTCGGGTTCTTGACCGTGTTGCTAGGGAGTGCTCCCATTTCTCGGTCATTGAGGGCTTTCAACAAGGTGTCAATCTTATTGGTCATCTCGCTTTGTTTTTGTTTGAAATCGGCTTCAAACTTGGCTAAACGAGCTTCTTGAGATGCCATAAATTGAGAGATCAATCCTTCAAAGTTATTGGTACTACCATTGCCGGAAGGATTGTTGTTGAAAGTACGGTTCGAGTTGGAACCGCTTGATTGGAAACGATTAGGTGGGTTGGAAGAATTGGGTTGTTGTGCGTTTTGGTTTTGTTTCCACCTAAGGTTGGGGTGATTTTTCCATGAAGGGTTGTATGTATCACCGTAATGGTTTGGCTCGGGTTTGAAAGTGTACCACTTGTCTCCCGCTCCGTCGGTACGCGAGGATGCGTAGTCCACAAAAGCTTGTTCGGGGAGTTCCATGCAATCACGAGTGTCGTGGGGACCACTACATAATTCACATGAAGAAGTGATTTTGTTCACTTGGCTTGAAAGTTTAGGAACCTCGTAGGATTTCATGAGAAACTTGACTTGGTCTTCAAGTTCTATGATCCTACGGTCGGAAGTGCTTGAATTGTTCGAAGGCAAAGATATTGCCTTGACCGTTTTATTCAAATCACGGGGATCACTCCAACTTTCGTTGTCATAAAGAGCAAGATCCTCTAGGAGAGCCCATGATTGTTCCGCACTTAGATCACGTAGCTTGTCACCGGCCGATTGGTAAATGGTTTGCCTTGTGTAGAGATTGATATGGTCATAGAAGATTTGGACTTGGAGCCAAAGTTCTATGCCATGGTGAGGGACTTTTTGGAGTAAGTCCTTGAATCGAGTCCATGCCTCGTAGAGAGTTTCGCCTTGACGTTGTTGGAACATCAAGATATCATTCCTTAGCTTGGTAGTTCTTCCCGGTGGGAAAAACTGAGCAAGGAAACGAGTAGTGAGATCATCCAAAGAGGTGATGGATCCTGCGGGTTGACGTTCTAGCCATTGACTAGCTTGATCCCGCAGAGAGAATTGAAAGAGACGCAATCGGGTCGTCTCTCGAGTGGCAACATCAAGGTCTATAGAATCAACGATTTTAAGAAAGTCCTTGAGGTGTTGATTAGGATCTTCAGATCGAAGTCCATGGAATGCGCATCCGCTTTGCACCAACCGGATGGTGTCGGATCGCAAGGGTGTGACATTGGCTCCTTGAGTGAGCTCAATGGTGTTTCGATAGCAATGGTGGCTAGGACGGGAATACTCTCCTAAAGTACGGGCTCTAGGAGGTGGTGGTTGTTGTGGTGGTGGGTTGTTGGGATTAAGGATATTACCATCTTCCATGATGTCGGATGGTATGGTTACGAACAAAGACACGAAGAAAATAGATAGACTAAAGAAAACCTAGAAAAATAAAACAAAAATCTCACTAGAAAGGAATCTAGTGAGTAGACCTATAAAATAAAAATTCAACCTAAACAATAACTATTCCCCGGCAACGGCGCCAAAAACTTGATGCGTGGTTTTGCAACCTTACAACAGGTTTTACCTCTCGAGGGATCTCAAGAGGCTTACAACCCCACCAGGCAGTGTACCTGACCGATGTAGTATAGTGTAGTGGTAAGTACGGGGGATTGATCGTTCTCCACAGGGAATAGTGTTCGTTAGGTATGAAAAACTACTCTAATAGGTCTAAGGGTTGAGGAGGATTCTTTTTTGTGTTTTTATAATTTTATGAAAGCAAGTAAAATCTCGGTTTTGAAGGAGTGGGCGGAATTAGTTGCTAGTCAACTAACCCAAATAACTACAAATGAAAATAAAATAAATTAACAAAAATGAAAATGTTAGTGAAAACTTAAGTGTAGAGAAATGTGTTTACTTAGATTTCCTTACTCCCTAACTATCTTTTACCGGTTGATTAGTGTGTATTAGTCGCGTGGATGACGGGTGTATTCCTTAATACCAATCGTGGGGTGGCGTACGTACTTCCCCAACTCTACAAGCTCCTACTTCACTCCTATGTCGAGCCGGCTAGGAAGCTCCTAACATGGGATCACTAGAATTCGCTTGTGCATTAAATACAACCATAAAAACCTTTAGTACGCATTTGGTTCATGTTTCTTAAGACGTTCAAGCAAGTTACCGAATAGGAAGTTAGCCAGTTTTCTTAAGCCTAACATAGATAAACAATCATCCAATACAACTAATAACACACTAATAACCAATAATCAATAGCTAGGTTTCATTAGATCTAAGCAAACACAAGATAAATCTAGTCTAACATGTTAAACAAAAGACAAGAACAAGATAGAATCAAACAACACATAGACATATTGAATGATTAATTGATAACTTATCTTTCAATGTAACATGGAAGATCTCAAGGCAAAAAGCCTTGAAAAAGATGCTAAAATCGTCTTAGGGTTTTCTCCCAAAAATTCCACACTAAGCTCCACACTAATGACAAAGAATTGCAAAACTATATATAGATTTTTGGATCTGACGGCGTCACGTTATGGAGTGTGACGCCGTCACCTCGCCGCTTCTAGGGTTCTCGGGTGACCTTCTTGACGCCGTCCCTCTTTAGCTCTCCAAAATCCGTTCTGGCTTATCAAGGCTTGACGCTGTCAGACCTTGAACGTGACGCCGTCCCTCTTTGAATTAAGCCGTGACGCCCTTGATCAGGTTAAAGCGTGACGCCGTCATAATTTACATGCAATTTTCACTGGCTTATCATGAGTAAATTTCACATCCACCTTTTCTTGCCAAGCCATGACGCCGTCCAGAGTAAAATCTGACGCCGTCAAAGGTAACTTTTAGCCGATTTTTGAGACTTTGTCGTTTTCTTCACTTTTATGCTCCAAAAACGTCCAAAATGCCTCCTTTTCCAGATTTCTCCTCAAAAGTACCTAAAATGACAAAAGGAACGATTTAGGGCAATATTTGATCAAATAAATACGATTTAGGGCTTAAATGACCCCTTAAAAGCGGTACACTTTTCGCTTCATCAACACGCCATTCGACCTTTCCGCCAAGATTACATGGCAACCTCTTTGAACATTGACCACAAAAATCTCCGGAGGGGGCCAGCCTCTCGGAGGGGTCACTTTGTACTTATGTTCAAAGTGTGATAGATGATTCAGCCTTTCCGCCAGGATTATGGCAACCCCTTCCCTTTTTGGGTATCAACCATCTTTGAACATTGACCACAAAATCTCCGAGGGCGCGAACCTCTCGGAGGGGCCACTTTCTAATTATGTTCAGAAAACAATGAACATTGATCACTAATCTCCGGAGGGCACGAACCTTGTTGACGGATGTGACCCATCATTTGTTTCTCCCAAATTCGAAGCCAAAAAACCCGTCTTCATGCCTAATGTTGTCAATCGATGACTCCAACTCCAAAATTTTTAACGCCTTCCGGCAAATATCAACATAAAGTTTCCCAATGCAATCATTTAAATCCCTAACAAGAGACAAACCTTTCGAGACCGAATCAACAAAGGAGCGAATTTGTTACCAAGTCACCACCCGATTCATAAAGCGAAACCTTATCATCGAATGTCCTAAGACTCGGAAAATACCCCGAAAAAATCCGGCATCTTTAAGCCACTCACACTTGTAATTTTTAGCCTTTCCAAAGACTCACTATCCTCCATTCTTAAACAACAATAATCCTGACCCACGTCAGTAGTTATTCCCGAATCAACGTACACCATATTTCTCAAAACAACGCTTTATATAAATCCGTTAATCTTAGACATACCCCGACAACAAGAACCATATCGTCTTGAAGACAAGATCGAAGTTGCAGCGACACTTTCAGTTGGGATCAACAACGGCAGTATAACCGAACCAACATATTTATTTTCACAAGTGGTTATTGTTTAATATATTTAATAGAAAAATTAACAAAAGTACTTTAAAGCTTGAATTATTGGGAGTACTTTGTAACCTTCATTAGTTCATTTGTTTGTTTATCATGTCCAGTGATTGACAGATTGCTTATTTTACTACACTTTCATGTTTAAAAAGGAAAAGCGATTCCAGACATTATCCAATTAATCAAATGAAAACATACCAAGAGAGTAAGAGGTGAGTAAGCCTGAAAGAAATAGTATCTCTCCAACCAGTGTAAATACCAGAAGCAACCACAACAGCTCGGTCATCCCACCAGTTCACAATCCTCACTAAAAGCTCCGCCGTTTATACTCGCCACCACTATATCCGAACGAGATGTTATCCCCGAATGACACAGAAGATCCGAACAAACTTTGGTCGCTTCGTCCCGTCCTTACCGGATGTCCTTTCCGGACGTCTAGACGAACAATCCAATCGATTCCAACCCATTCGAGGCCGAGGAGTTGAAACCCACTTATAGCGGATCATTTTTCTCCCCGCCTTGAGATCAAACATAGCCATACCTTCCTTCCACTTTGGACCAAGGTCCGAAATTGAAACCGGACCCATATAAACCCATCTACCAGATCTGACATGCAAGAAACGAAATGGAGATGAGACCCGTCATTCTCAGCTGTTGGTAGATCGAATGATAGGGTCCCACGGATGGCGCCAATTTGTTGAAGTAATTTCTTGCAACCGCTTCAGACAAATAAAGAGGGCCTGCCGGTTGAACTCAGCGAGGGTTCTTCCGGAAGACTTATGCATCGATCCTTCGGTTAGGCGAGACCGGACGGGTCTTCCAGGCCCTTCGTCCTTGTCCCGAGCTCCGAAGCATGCTGCATATATAAAAGAACCCGTTAGAAGGTGGTCCCGAGGCCGAAGCCCCGGGGACCACCCTCCGACGGTCAAGTCAGAACCTCCGATGGAGAGGATTTAATATCACTGTACATGTTGTGCGTGTGTGTGTAATATTATCAGATGTTATGTGTGAGAAGTAAGATAATAATAATGAGATAAAGGGGTAGTATTTATAGGGAAAGAAAAGGTGAGACAATATCCCTTAATATCCGGGCTAGGTGGCATAGTCTGGCACTGCCACCTGGCCAAGGGATATCGCCACCTGTCCTAGTACTTACAGTGACATTAGCCGGATGGCCTCGCGTGCCCTTCGGTATTTCCGGATGGCTCCGCGTCGTTCGGACGGCTAGTCAAGATGGGCCGTCCGGACACATCCGTCAACATTTTCCATGTGACCGTCAATCCAAATGTGCATCTAATAAGTTTTGGACCTTGATTTTCATTAAAACGTCAACTAATTTACCACTAGGTCACTTTGATGGTGATTTGTTTGTATTAAAAATTCACATAGCTAATGTCACTATTGTTTTTGTTTTTTAGCTGGAATGATTTAGTTCGACAAGCGACCTCTAACCGTTTTTGTTATGTTCTGACTTCTGTCTGATTAATTTGGAGTTGGTTTAATCAAGTTGATGTTGTGTATGACTAAAAGTAGGAAATTGAATGTAGATATTTTTCTTAAGCTTCGATCATTCTCTAGAAGATGGATGTCTTGTTGTTATACCCTAAAGAGTATGGACCATAATTCCTAGGTGTCGAATCCTGTGCGATTTATTATTTAGTTCTCGTCGTATTAGGGGTTTGGTTGTATTTGGCCGGGTGGTGTGTATTGCTTATGGTGTTCTTCTCTTCTATTCTTTTTGGTATACGACGGATCTCTTTCATGTTTCTTGCATTTTGTTCTCTTAGAAAAAGGGGAGTTTTTACCCAAAATGGTGTAGTTTGAAAAATTAATTACCAAAATGGTGTAGTTGAAAAAATATTTCCCTTTTAACCGGTAGTATTCATATATTCTTCTTAAAATTAAGAACAAAACACATGTCAAGAGTATCGAACCTATGTCTATCAAAAAAGAAGCAGACATAATACCACTTCTACCAACTTTCATTTTTATGTTTTAATAATTCGTTTAATAAGTATATCTGATATCTACCAACTAAAGTAAAGTGATCTAATTAAAACCCCCAATTCATAATCATTCTGTAACCCTATTTTTCATCAGACCAAATCGAAAGTCTACTTCGACACTATGGCTTGATATGCTGCTAAAGTAAAAATTGGTGAGTTTAATTATTTATTGTATATATTTTTATTTGATGTTTGTAGACTTGATGATGATGCTGCTACCCCACAACCTATTGTTCTTTAGAAATTTATCAACAAACATAAATTTGTTTCTCTTTTTGTTTAATTGCTTTATTCCTTATGTTTAATTAAAGCATTAGCATCTTGATTATGGCTCCAACAAACGTATATACTTTTTTTTTTTCTCCTTAAGTTTACTGCTACCCCACGAGCCACACTCTATTTTAATTTTTTTGCTTATTGTTATTGTTTCTTTGTTTATGTAGATGATAAGAAAAGAAAAAAGTATGAAGCATAAATTTGTTACCCTATTATGTTACTGGGGCGGCACAATTTGTGATGGTCCAGATGGTGTAATTTATGATAAGTCTCCAAGTAAAGCAATTAAGGTTCATTGTGGCATAAAATATGATGAATTAATCAATTGAGTCAACCAGGCTACATCTATCAATCAGCAACTACACAATATCAAAGTTATATGTAGATATCCATCAGTTGGTATCGGAAAAGTAACAAAATATGTTCCTCTTCACATCAAAGAAGTTGATGACATTGATATTATGTTTGATGTTGTTAGTGTCCATGAGGGAATATGTAATCTTGATTTGTATCTAGAGATTGAAGAAAAAGATCAAAATCAACCCACGCAGATGGTATCTAGGTATATATAGTTGTCTTATACATCATTTTAAGTTTATAAATGTATTTGTAACGTTGTTGATTTGGTTACTACATCACTAGCAGGACTCAAGAATCAATCTTGATAGAAGAACGAAGTAGTAGTCAACTCAAGAGTCATGCTAATGCCGTATCTGAGATGATTCAGAATGAGAATTTTAACACACTTGTATCTCCCAAATTGCTGTAGTAAATAACATTTTAACACAATCATCCAAAACTTTCAAGATAAGTTTCGTAACTCACAACTGAAAGTTTTAGCATACCGTGCTGGGAGTCAAAATCAAGTTCATAAGTTTAACTCCATAATGGAAGAAATTGGAAGAATAAATCCAGATGCTCGTCAATGGCTTGAGAGACATTCACTTGAGAGATGGACACTTGCACATGATGGAGGAAAGCGATACGGCTTGCTCACTACAAACTTATCAGAAATTTTTAACAGTGTCCTCAAAGGTGCTCGTTTTTTACCGATCACGGCATGTGTTCAACTTACATTTTATAGACTGGTACATTTTTTTAATGCGAGGTGTCCTTTGGGATCTAATGCTCAAGCTAATGGAGATGCATATACTCCCCATGTTGTTGCAAAACAAGTTGCTTTAATGTCAAAAGCTGGTGCACATACCTTGAGATCTTTTAACCGAGAGAAGGGAATATTTGAGTTGATAACTCAAAAAGGAAGAAATGTGCAAGTAGTTAATTTGGAACAAAAGAAGTGCACGTGTGGTAAGTGGGAGATTTATAAGTATCCTTGTTCTCATGTCTTAAGTGCATGTGCCAAGCTCTCTTTGAACAGTTGGCAATATGTTGATAGATGTTATTCTATTGTCGAGTATTGTTCTACTTGGGAATCTGAGTTTTCACCGCTACCTCACGAAGAATATTGGCCGCGCTTATCATCTATTATAAAATTGCTTCCAAATTCGGATCTAAAGGAGAATAAGAAGGGTCGTCCTCGTTCAACAAGGCTACGAAATGGAATGGACATTAAAGAAGGTAAAAATGCCAATCTTTGTGGAATTTGCAGAAAAAGTGGTCATAATCAAAAAACATGTCCTTCTAGACCTAGGAGAATGGATACTGATCTCTAAAGTGCCAAGGTGATAAATTAGTTCTTTCAGTATCTTTTCTATTACTCTTTTATTATGCTTTTATAAATTGCTAAATGATTAGTTAGATGGCATGATGATGTTTTTTTATAAACCGAGTTTGATGGACTTTTTAAATGTTTCAGATGTGCACCATGATTCAACTTCAGATGTGTAGAATGAATCGAGGATTAAAAGAGCTTGGATTGATATTTTTTGGCAGCTTAAGTGCTTGAATTCAATGCATTATATGTCCTTTTGGTACCTTTAGAAAATGGAACTCAATATGGATATCATGTGCTTGCTCAGTAACATGTTCCATTTGCTTTAAATTTTGTAAATGTTTCTGTAAATGTTACATTTTGCTTGAATCAAGCAGCTTAATCCTCATTCATGGTTATATATATGTTGTGGTCTATAAACACCTATTTGGTAATTACTTTTGAACACACAACTCTTGTTTGGTAAATACTTTTAAAACTACACTTATTTGGTAAATATTTTTAAAAAATATCACAGTTTGGTAATTAACTCCAAGATGCAGGGATGTGATTTGCACCTTTAATTTATGATTTGCTCACATTAGTGTAAAAATAGGTAAAGCAATTTATAAGTAAAGTACAATTGTCTAATGCATAATATGACGTGTGTCAATTAAAAATAAAAATATGTAAATCAATTCACTTAGAAAAATGTTGAGAAAGTCGAAACATATATTCGTATCCATTTTCTAATTTAGTCCAAAACAAAACAAACTGAAGTCTAATCTTTTATCTAAATAATTTATGTCCAAGCACATACTATTGATAAGTCTAATCATTTAGCCCGCATAATTCAGGCCCACGAATCTAAGTCCTTGAACCCATTATCCTAGTTTAAGTCTTTAACGTTTCAGTTTGCGTGCGAGTCTGAACGTTTCAGTCTGTGTATTACGATTTAATTTATGTAAGAGTTAAAATTTTAGAATGATAATTGTTTCATTGTTTGAACACTATTATTTGTATACCTTGAAATGTCAAAGTAATTAACCAAAAAGGAGGGTCTAGATCAAAATATGAAGATAACAATCAGCCCTAAGTATATGAAAATCGATTTACATGTTATGTGTTTGATGATTCGAGACTGATGCGGCGGTCCGGCGCGTTGCTGCCGGGCGTCATTTTATCGCGTTGGTTATTGGATGGTAGTTTTCTACTATACCAATAACCTCATCGTTGATGGAGCCGTATGATGCGGAAGTCTCACGTACGGTTCCCTGGTACCTTGTTAGCTGATGGATTTTTGAAATTTTCTGACTTTAATTTTCGTTTTATATAGAGCCCGTATGACAGTTGAGTATCCTTTCCTGCATACAGAAAAAGGAGCAGATGTTAGTGACAAATAAGCATATGGTAACTGAGGAGGCCATATGTATTTATATCAAACTATGGTAACTGTACGTCTATTCCATTGTATGTACAGCCTAACACAACTTTTAAATAGAGAATGTGTTCAAATCGATATAGTCAAAACTCGAATAGACTTCAGTCAGATTACCTTATACCAGAACTATTAGAATTTAGCTACCATAAGATTTAAGTTTTTGAAAAGTTTGACGCTTGCTTCTAATCTAAAAATAGCTATTCCAATTAGCGCTAATGGTAATGATGTGTACCTTATATCTTGGGACCGAATTGAAATCCCCAACAATAGTAGCAAAAGCGCCAACACTATTGTAACCCAAACGGAAGTATGGATTCCCAGCTTCTGTTGCCATGTACAGTGCAAGCAAGAAGCTCTCAAGAATTCGAGGAATCAGAAGCACGTGTTGATATTCAATTGGACTGACCTGTTAATGTAAACAACAAAATATTATTAACATACTTAATTGATAGGTTGCTCATACGGACGACTATGAGAATAAACATCAAAATGTTGAATTTTCTAACATAAATAGGAGGTAGACGCCTAAAACCACAAAACATCAAACTGATTTGATGCAAATGATTCACGCTGCTCGAATTCGAAACTAAGAAAACAAAGATTTTTTTCATTTATAAAAAGCATTGAAGTTTATGAATAAAATAGAAGTTATATATGTATACTGAAGGTGAACTTACATACAATGATCCTAATCCATACACTCCATTATGTTTAGATGAAGTGAGTTCTCACCAAACGAAAATCCCCTCTCCGGAGTCGTTCCTACGTCGCTAAACAATAAAAAAGATAAGTGAAATAAATATCATTTTGGAAAGAAACTTGAATATTTTACTCAATTCATGTTAGCTTAAAAATGTGCTCTGAAGTTCATACACCAATTAACAAACTTATAAACAGTACTGCTTAGCTTCACGTTTAGCAATAAAATGCAAGGTTTTGGTCTTTGGATCCCACTTATAAAGCTAGTAATATATGTTTTTTCATTACTTTCAAACATGTTGGATGCACATCTACTTTGCTAAAAGCAAACTCCTAAAAATGATTATTTTGAAATTAAATAGTAGTACCTTCAACTCTTCAATGAGAGAATCCACGACCCTCACGAAGCTTCATGTTGTATTTCAATGTTTGTCCATGAAATCAAAAGGGTCTGATCCAGCGACTACAAAAACCAAATGGTATGAGAACAGAGCTTATCATATGGTATAAGCTTATAATCAACAGGTCATTTTTTTTAACTAAAAGTCCCATTTTAACAGCCAAACGAACCCGTCTCGGGCCTGGTTTCAGTCCCCAGCCCTTAACCCGTTTGAGGTTCCAAATCGACCTATGTTAACGCCCCTTTGAACCACTAAAGACAACCAATTCAGATGTATTTAACATTTTTTATTGCATACAATCAGTGTATATACTATTTCCAAAAGATAATCATAAACCATATCCGAAAACACTACATGAAACTATACTGATTATTAACCTTACAAAAAAAAGAAAAGAAAAAAGGCAATTAACAAAACCCCCAAACTATCACAAAACCCTAATTTCAAATTCAATTAATAACAAAGAAGCAACTTTAATTAAGCAAAAAAAAAAAAAAAAAAAAAAAAAAAAAAAAAATCTAAAAACAAACAATAATTATAACCAAAGATTAAAACTCTATATAAAGATATATGATTAAACTTACACCAAAGCAACAGCTAAAGGAGCACGGGATCGAAGGTACAACTATGGAGACGCGGTTGTAAGCTTGTCGCAAAAGAGGCGATAGATGTTTTGAGAGGATCGGAGATGGTTCTGGATGTGCGTGTTGGTTTCTGCTAATAAATGGAGCATATGGGCCGAAGAAGACATCGGAACTGTGATGGAGCATATGGGCCGAAGAAGACATCGGAGCTGTGATGGAGCATATGGGCCGAAGAAGACGTCGGAACTGGGCTAAAGCAACTGGACTAAGCGTTTTGGCGGGAAAAATGCTACAGTTTATAACAGTGTTCGACGACGTCGTTTCCTTTCTTGTTCAATATACATTATAAATTTAGGTATTTGAGATCCCCGAAGTTCCCATCTGTCCTGTCCTTATAGTAGAACTTTGAGAGGATCGGAGATGGTTCTGGATGTGAGTGTTGGTTTCTGCTAATAAATGGAGCATATGGGCCGAAGAAGACATCGGAGCTGTGATGGAGCATATGGGCCGAAGAAGACGTCGGAACTGGGCTAAAGCAACTGGACTAAGCGTTTTGGCGGGAAAAATGCTACAGTTTATAACAGTGTTCGACGACGTCGTTTCCTTTCTTGTTTAATATAGATTTACATTATAATGTGTTTGATGATTCGTTTCATATGAATGCGCTTGTGTAAATTTGGACCTGGCCCTGCCCAACATAATGTTGACCCATTTGTTTTTTCTCCTTGACTAAATCAAGGGAGGACTTTGATTTTTCGGCTAGATTCATCATTAGTTACCATCATCATAGCCTACCAATAGTTTAAGCATTTGTAATTTTGTATGTCTTACATTTCATTGTTACTAGCAGAGTACCCGCGCAATGCGGCGGCGGGTACCCTATGACTAAATTTTATGGCGATTTACACACTGAGATGTTGATATGTTGTTTATTTGAGATGGGTAATAAGACATATGAGATTTACACACTGAGATATGTTGTTACTTTGAGCACGATATAATGGCATTGTCGTTTCGGCTTTTGGGTTGGCGTAATAAGCCTTACGCGTCGTGTAACCCTGACTGACTGAGACTCTATTACTACACTCGGCCTTATTGGTGATGTTTTAGATGTGTGTGAGAGAGATATGAAATAGTTTGTGTGTATTTATATAGTGGATGCAGCTATATGTTTTTAATAATCATTATTGATAATGATATTTTTTAGCGGTTACACATTTTTAATAATGGGCTGTAAATGATTTGAAAACTGTGTTTAATTTAATGGAAACATCTGCATTTGAATTTTAATAATGGGATTTATTGAATTTTAAGGGTTCTTTTTATAGTAAGTATGTAGGCTTATTTTTTTAAGACTTACTTTTTAGAAATGGCCTAAATACATTATAATGTAGTTAAGACTAAATACATTATAATGTAGTTAAGATTATTGAAGGTGGCGAGTGGGGGTGTTGGTTAGGGGTGTCAGTAGAGTCGGGTTGACCCGACCCGAACCCGATAAGCCTTATCGGGTCGGGTTAAATCGGGTTGAAAAAGCTTATCAGGTTAGCTTCACCCGAACCCGATAACCCGACATTGTTATCGGGTCGGGTTAGGGTTACAAAAATTTTGTTGTCGGGTTATCGGGTCAACTTGACAAGACCCAAAAATCATTATTTAATTCTTAATTTTTTTACTGATAACTTAGAAAGCCTAATACCACTATCTGAAATTTGCATGGACCTTTGGTTTTTCAAGTCCATTACAGCCTACAAGAAATAGCACATATTAAATGATAGTCTGCTTGAAGAATTAGCACATATCAACCAGTGGCTAGTGGCCACTAAACTTTTTTTGAACACATGAATGTGTATATAATCTGTCTTTATTTTACATAGTAGAGGAGTGAAACTTTCTTTTGCTATATATTAACTGTTGGAAAATTTAGTGAAAAAACGAGTTTTTCATTAACTTTGGACATAGATAATTATTAGTGAATATAATTATTATGATTGAGGCATTATAAGGTTATGTAGTCGTTTATGAGTGATTCGTAACGAGCCATTATATGTCCAAAAAGGAGTTAGTGTGAATGAGATATCGAGTCTCAAAGTACGATGTTTGGAATGGAACTTAAGGAATGATATGTGCAACTTAGTATCATGGACAATTATAGTTTTGCTCCAGAATTTGTTTGACCCATTTATGATTCAAAGTTCAAACTTTCAGTTTCAATTGCTAGTTTAAAATGTCAATTGTAACAGCATGTTATAAAGTGATTGTTATCTTTTCTTTTAATGGCATTTTAAAGAGTGCATTCATTCCATGAGTTCTTATGAGGAGTATAAATGGCAGCCTCATTCTTAGTTCCAAGACACACAAAACATACAGCTTACTCCTTTCTCTCCTAACACACTCACAAGAATTCTAGCAGATTTTCGGGCAATTTGTCAATTCCGGCAGTACTCCTGCTCCGGCCGTTGTACCCTGGGAAACAACCATGGTAATTGACACGGAATTGTTTTAATGGAACCGTGTTCAACACGAGACTCGGCCTACTTGTTTATTGCTTATGTGTAAAAGTTCACGTTCAGGTGCTACTCTTATTTACTTTGATTGCATTATTGTTTACCTCCTGTAAGTGTACTTTTTGAATTCCATATAAACGGTATCCTACTTTACTACAATCTTAAAACAATTCCGTGTCACCGTTTATAAGGAAGAAAACGATTTGGATTTATAACAGTTTCAATTTGAATCTATTCTTAAAAAACATTGTATCTGATCTTGTTTGTTACAAACCAGTTGTGTTTGAATCAGTTTTGTGAAACACATATTATTAACTTGGTTAATTTCTTATTCGAACGTGTTTTTCTTTCAAGTTCAGGTCTGCAATTTCTTTTTAGATTTTCATGTTCAAACAGTTTGGTAGCTACTTGTGTTTGGACTGATTTATAGTTTATTTATTTATTTATTTTTTCCATTCAGTTTGAATCTAACATATGTTCAGATTTTATATATTGTATTGTATGTTATAAACTTGTCATCTTCAGATTGTTCTTAACGAGTTCTATGCAGATTATAATATACAAGTATTGTTGAGATTTTAGCCTTGTTATTTCTATCATCCAAACAGCCCTTTATATCAGTTTGTTGTCCAAATAGCGCCTCAAAGGATCCAGTATAAACAGCCCCTTAACATGTTTTAGAACATCTTTTTTGCACATAATTACTGTCCAAACAACCCCTAAACAAGGTTCTTTCAAACAACCTCAAACCAGATTTTT
Organism: Artemisia tridentata subsp. tridentata; assembly: GCA_021014915.2. Taxonomy (NCBI): domain Eukaryota; kingdom Viridiplantae; phylum Streptophyta; class Magnoliopsida; order Asterales; family Asteraceae; genus Artemisia; species Artemisia tridentata. Next base: position 89,104,575 of record CP139507.1, read on the forward strand.
AGAAGTAATTTTCTGCACTTATTTGCTGTCCAAACAGCCCCACAAAAGGTCTTGTCCAAACAGCCCAAATCAGATTTTTGGAACGAGTTTTCTGCACTTATTTCCTTTCCAAACAGCCCCTCCAAAAGGTGTGTCCAAACAGCCCTTAAACTAATTTCTGCACATTTTTAATAACTGGATTTTTTGCACAAAGTTATATATTGTTTACACTTTCCGTTACTGTTGAATTATTTCTTTTTTGCAAATGTATGCCGGAACTTTTGCACATTATAGCAATTTGTTTGCAACGTTAAAAGCTAATTAAATAGCTATAACAGAACTTTGTTTGCTGTCATATTGGTGCAAATAGTTCCTTGTACATTGGATAAGTTGGAGTGTGTTTCCTGATAACTTATTTGTGCAAGATTAGTATCCTTTGTGTGCAACCTCGAGTTACAACCTACTGTCAAATTTTCTGTGTGAAAGTTTCAGAATGGTTCCTGATTTCGTTGCAATGATTTCAGAAGTAAACCAAGCGGGTTCAAACACAAAAGAATGGTGGATTGACACGAGTGCTACTCGTCATGTGTGCTTGGAAAAAAGTCTCTTTAGTTCGTTTAAAGAGGTTAACAATGGTGCAAAACTTTTCATGGGAAATTCCGTCACCGCTGACATTAAAGGTAAGGGTGATGTGATATTAAAATGGACATCCGGAAAAGAATTAAAACTTAAGAACGTTTTGTACGTGCCGGAGATTCGAAAGAATCTTGTGTCCGGGTGGTTGCTCAACAAGTATGGGTTTTGCCTTGCATTTGAGTGTAACACATTTGAGTTGACCAAGAATAAAATGGTTGTAGGTACGGGCTACGCCCGTGATGGAATGTTCAAGTTGGATTTAATTGTTAAGGAAAACAATCTTTCTAAAATGAACACTAATTCAACTTGTGTAGTTGAGACTTCAAATGTGTGGCATGGCCGACTTGGTCATGTCAATTATAATTCCATCCGTCGTTTAATGAAATTAAATTGTATACCTACATTCCATATTGACTCAAATCACAAGTGCGAAACTTGTGTTGAAGCGAAAATGACAAGATCGTCTTTTCATTCGGTTGAAAGAAAAACCGACCCTCTTGATCTAATTCACACAGATGTGTGTGATTTAAAATCGAGGCCAACAAGAGGAGATAAGAAGTACTTCATCACTTTCATTGATGATAGTACGAAATATTGCTACGTGTATTTACCTAAAAGTAAAGATGAAGCAATAGATAAGTTCATTCTATACAAGAATGAGGTTGATAATCAACTAAATAAAAAGATCAAGGTAGTAAGGAGTGATAGGGGAGGTGAATATGTATCTCCATTTGCTGAATTTTGTTCACAACATGGAATTAGACATGAGTTCACCACACCCTATTCACCTCAGCAGAATGGGATTGCTTAAAGGAAAAACCGCACCTTGAAAGAAATGGCAAATGCCATGTTAATAGTTTCGGGTTTAAATCAGAACATGTGGGGGGAAGCCATTTTATCGGCTAATTATCTTTTGAATAAGATACCTCGTAAGGAAAAAGAAGAGACCCCCTATGAACTATGGATGGGAAGAAAACCATCTTATAAATACTTACGAGTGTGGGGGTTCCTAGCCAAAGTGACAATTCCGGCACCAAAAGCTCAAAAGATAGGACCCAAAACCGTTGATTGTGTATTCATTGGGTATGCTAACAATAGCAGCGCTTATCGATTCCTTGTGCACGAGTCAAATAATCCCGAGATACACAAGAATACGATAATGGAATCAAGGAATGCTTCATTCTTTGAAACCATGTTCCCTTGTTTGACCAAGGAGAATGAAAGGTCATCTAGACAAGATGACGTAGTTGTCCACGAAAAGAGACAACGAGATGATAACATCATTCACGATGAGAGACAACATCAATCTGAGGAAGAAGATGTTGAACCTAGAAGAAGCAAAAGGCCAAGAATCGAGAAATCATTTGGACCCGATTTTGTTTCTTTTTTGGTAGAAAGTGAACCGAACTCTTACCGAGAAGCGGATACTTCCTCAGAAGGGCCTCAATGGAAAGAAGCCATTAAGAGTGATATAGATTCTATTTTGCATAACCATACATGGGAGCTTGTAGATCTACCTCCGGGTTGCAAAACATTAGGCTATCGATGGATCTTCACGAAGAAGATGAAAGCTAATGGCACCATAGACAAGTACAAAGCAAGATTGGTGATCAAAGGTTACAAACAACGAGAAGGTCTGGATTATTTTGACACTTATTCGCCCGTAACGCGAATAACCTCCATTAGGATGGTACTTGCTATTGCAGCCATTAGAAATCTGGAAGTTCATCAAATGGATGTAAAAACTGCTTTTCTAAATGGAGATTTAGATGAAGAGATTTACATAGAACAACCTGAGGGATTCACTGCCCCAGGACAAGAGGGGAAAGTATGTAAACTTGTCAAGTCACTGTATGGATTGAAACAAGCTCCTAAGCAGTGGCATCAAAAGTTTGACCACGTCATGATCGAATGTGGATTCAAAATTAACGAATGTGACAAGTGTGTCTACGTGAAAGACACAAACAATGGATATGTCATCTTATGTCTATATGTAGATGATATGTTAATCGTTGGAAGCAACGATAAGATGATACAATCTACTAAAGACATGTTGAAATCAAGGTTTGACATGAAAGACATGGGTTTGGCAGATGTGATACTTGGAGTCAAAATCACACGAACCCAAAATGGACTTATGTTGAGTCAAACACAGTTTGTGGATAAAATTATTGAGAAATATAATCCAGATGACTCCAACATTGCGAGGACTCCTATTGATACGACTAAACATCTATCTAAAAATAGAGGTCAAGGAGTTAACCAGGTGGGATATTCGAGCATTATTGGTAGCTTGATGTATCTAATGAATTGTACGAGACCTGACTTAGCATACGCTGTGAGTAGGCTAAGTAGGTATACGAACAACCCAGGTTACAAACACTGGGAAAGTATAACAAGGGTTCTGGGGTACATAAGGTACACTCGAGAATATGGATTGCATTATACTAGATATCCGGCTATTAACGAAGGATACAGTGATGCAAATTGGATATCTGATATAAAAGACTCTAGATCAACAAGTGGATATGTATTCACACTTGGAGGTGGAGCTGTATCATGGAAATCTTCCAAACAGACGGATATTTCCAGATCCACAATGGAGTCAGAATTTATCGCCTTAGATAAATGCGCCGAAGAGGCAGAATGGTTACGTCAATTTGTAGAGGACATACCAAGGTGGCCTAAGCCGGTAACGGCCATATGTATACATTGTGATTGTCAATCGGCGATTGGTAGAGCTCATAGCATAATGTATAACGGTAAGTCAAGACATATTAGACGTAGACACAATACTATACGACAACTACTCTCTATAGGAGTTATTACTATTGATTATGTGAAATCAAAGGATAACATAGCGGATCCGCTTACGAAAGGCTTAAGCAGGGAGTTAGTTAATAAGTCGTCAAAAGGAATGGGACTAAAGCCCGTTAATGAATGAGTTTATACGAAGGAAAACCTAACCCAGCTGACTGGAGATCCCAAGATCTGGGTTCAACAGGACAACCTACTTGTATAAACTGTGGGGGAGTCACTGTGGGGGGGGGGGGTTAACCTCCCAAAACACATAAGGGTGTTATTAAACATCCTGGTCCATTCCTGTTACATTCAGTGACATACGAGGTTAAGCCTAGAGCTTTTAATGATTTAATGAGAAATCACCTATGTGAGAGAGAAGTGGGGTCGCTTCAAAGGGAAATGTGGGGGGCGTATTTCCTAAGAGCTCTTGCAGAACCAGGCTAGTGTTCATGACCATAACGAACACGACTATGAGGAGTTGACAGTGTCAGGAAGAGTCCTTTGTGAACTTATATTGTCGTCTACACAAACAGCAGATCAGTTCAAAGACATCGCGTTCTACTGACAGCTAGGAGGCTAAGTATATTTTACAAGGGAAGGTTCAAAGGGTAACACCTACCTATCCTATGCAAGACTCAACCGCTGAAATTTTATTGGAATTTTATGAGTTTCTACTCGATCTCCATTCATGTGGGGGATTGTTGGAAAATTTAGTGAAAAAACGAGTTTTTCATTAACTTTGGACATAGATAATTATTAGTGAATATAATTATTATGATTGAGGCATTATAAGGTTATGTAATCCTTTATGAGTGATTCGTAACGAGCCATTATATGTCCAAAAAGGAGTTAGTGTGAATGAGATATCGAGTCTCAAAGTACGATGTTTGGAATGGAACTTAAGGAATGATATGTGCAACTTAGTATCATGGACAATTATAGCTTTGCACCAGAATTTGTTTGACCCATTTATGATTCAAAGTTCAAACTTTCAGTTTCAATTGCTAGTTTAAAATGCCAATTGTAGCTGCTATCTTTTCTTTTAATGGCATTTTAAAGAGTGCATTCATTCCATGAGCTCTTATGAGGAGTATAAATGGAAGCCTCATTCCTAGTTCCAAGACACACAAAACATACAGCTTACTCATTTCTCTCCTAACACACTCACAAGAATTCTAGCAGATTTTTGGGCAATTTGTCAATTCCGGCAGTACTCCTGCTCCGGCCATTGTACCTTGGGAAACAACCGTGGTAATTGACACAGAATTGTTTTAAGGGAATCGTGTTCAACACGAGCCTCGGCCTACTTGTTTATTGCTTCTGTGTAAAAGTTCAGGTTCAGGTGCTACTCTTATTTACTTTGATTGCATTATTATTTACCTCCTGTAAGTGTACATTTTGAATCCCATATAAACGGTATCCTACTTTACTACATTAACTCCATAATTATTAAACTTTTTTCCATGTTTATTTCATTCTTTCAATTTCCAAACTGTATCTCACGTATCAAGTTTCATTTATTTATCCACATTTGTAATATAAAAGATTCCGTGCACCTTTTATAGTTTGCTCATGGTGAGTTTGTTTAGGTGATAAAGAGTAAAGAAATAGAGTGTAAGATAAATTGAAAGTGTTGTTAGCTTTTTAGTTTTTTTATTTATCAAATGATGAAATTACCTTTTTACCATATTAAAAAAGGTTACTTTATTTATTGGAAATTGTGTAAAACAAAATGGTGTATTCTAGTGGTGTCTAAACCATATAACCCTTGTTTTATTACTGTTTTCTTTAGTAGACATACTATTTCAAAAGCCATTAAGAAAAGTTACACAATGTTGTACCCATGGCTTAACCGAAGGAGGCACAAATCCGTCATACAAGTCATCTATACTATCATTTAACACTCTTCGTAACTCTATTCCATTCACGTCGCACAAAAGACCAAGTACATGAATCAAATGAGAGGCATAATACGTATGTGGAGAAATAGAGCTCTAAAACATATACATGATGAAGAATTGCATCAATACAGGTAGATAGTATTTGATTGGCTACTACGGTTTCTTTTTATGGAATATGTTAGGGAAAACTTAAAAAAAAAAAAAAAAAAAAAAAAAAAAAAAAAAAAAAGAAAAGAAAAGAAAAAAAAAAAACGAGAATGTGGGAAAGGAACAATTAAACCTACATAAAAACAGAAGAATTAAACATGGTTTGGTCAGTGGGAATGATATATGACATACTTTCGATCTTTCGTGAACATAGATACTCTGTTTTCTGCATTATGAAACGATAAATACATTACAAATTAAAAACGTTATATATAATATCTATTCCCATAAGCTTTCACGATTATATAAAGCTAGTTTTACCATTTTAACTTTTAAACTTGAAAACAAAGCTAAGGTGTACCTATAGCTTGTAGGATATTGGTTATAGAAGTTAGTTTTTAAAATGATATTTGTTTGGATAAGTTATATGAAAGTTTTTAGAAATCATACTCTTAAAAAACTATATGAAATAAGATATTAAGGTGACTTTGAGCTTTAATAATGCTAATTACCAAAATACAAAGGTTTTTAATTTCCTGATATTGATTTATGCTATTCTTAAAGAGGGCGGTTATATTGCAAACAAAACATTGCTCGCGTACCAAGGGACGCATCCAAAGCGTCCATCAGCATCTCATCCAACGGTCCAGATTAGAAACAATTAATTAAAAAATAAATAAATAAATAAAATAACCGTAGGAGGGTATAACCGTCATTAACTCTGACACCATATACCCCCTAAACTCCCGCTACTCACACAACTTCAATTAATTCTCGCACCAAAACACACAATCAAAAAAACACACAACTCACAAAAACCGATCAAAATTATCTATATCCGTAAATAACCGTGCCCTAGATCTCAAAAACACTTGAAAAGCGATAAAAATGAAAGATAAAGACGCCGACGACATTGTAATGAATCAATACATGACGGAGACACAGGAAGAAGACGACGAAACTCCGTGTAGGATCGAGTATTTCGAGCTTGATTGAGCATGGTTAAACGAGAACCTCTATATGGAATACAAGTGTTTATGCGAAAACTAAACAACAAGTATAATAAAGAAGAAAAGACAATGATCCTCTATGGATCAGACTATGAACTAAGAATTGTGTTATTGAATATTGTAATCGTTAAAGGTACGTTAAACTCATGGACGGGATGTTTCTTTTATAATGATAAGAAACCCTAACCCTAACCCGTCTTACAAGAAAACGTGTGAAGAGATAAACGAGATCTCTTCTAAAAATAAATCTAACAAACTTTCTAAACCTACGGATAACAAACAATAATATCCGCAGCAATAAGCACTATCGGCAGAAACAAAACAACACTATCAGCAGGAACCAACCGCAGCAGGAATGTAACACTATCGGCAGGAACCAGCTTCACTATCGGCAGCAATGAGAAATTCTTATTTCTCAGAGATCCTAACAATCCTCCCCTAATCTTGAGGTTGACTAGGTTAACCTGCAAGATTCCAGCGTGATAGAGCTTGAACTTCTCAGGCTTGAGGATTGCGACTTAGCAGCAACAATAAGTAGTAACCAGCAGCAACACTTATAACCCGCAAGATTCCAACATCTATAACATGCAGCAGCAACTTCGATAGTTCAGCAGCAATAGGAAATCTTCTTCAAAACATGTAAACTGGTCACCATGACATTCACTTGAGCTTGGCTGCTACTTATGACAATATGTACATCAAATCACTTAAGTTTCATACTATTCTCATCACATCCAGGTGTGTTAACTCCTGTGAGAGGTGAATCATTGAAAATTAATGGATTTGATGTCTCTTTACCAATAGCCATCACTACTGGAGTAGCCAATGTTTAGGTGTGTTAGACCATGGTACATTGATAACCATCTGATTTATTAGCAAATCAGCAACTATAAACGGATTTGACTTGTCTTTACCTGTAGCCGTTTGCTCAGGACTAGTCAATTCTTAGGTTACAGCAAACCTTGGTGAATTGAATACCAAAAACCATACTTTTGTGGACTAGCCAATTCTTTGGATCCCATAAAGGGTTACATCCATGGTGAATTGAGAACCATTTTCAACTCTCAGAAATGAATCATGGGTGAGTTGAAGTACCCTATAGCTTTGAGCAAGCTATTACAGCTATCAACGGATTTGATTATCACACCAGAGCCGTACCCTCATGGTGAGTCAACTCTTTCTTGTCTGCAAGACATGGTGAGTTGAGCACCATTTATTGTGCAGGTGTAAACACCAACACTGTACCTGCAAGGTGTTGCTCAAAACCAACTTATTAGCACACAAAATATACACAAATATATATATATATATATATATATATATATATATATATATATATATATATATATATATATATATATATATATATATATATATATATATTTGAACTAAGAAAAAGAAATCAGAAACACACCAAAAGAAAAGAAAGAAAATAAGAAAAGAAAGCAAAAGAAAGAAAGATAGAAAGATGTACAACAACAACAAGAAACAGCCTCCCCTTTAGCTTAATCCTCCCCTTAAACTCAGTATCTAGGGATTTACCATCCCAATATGGACCACCAAATGTTTAAACCTTGGTCCATCAAAAGCCTTGGTCAGCAGATCAGCCACATTGTCATCAATATGAATTTTAACCACCTGAATAAGATGCTTTTCATAAGCATCTCTTATGAAATGGTGTCGAATCTCAACATTCTTAGTCCTTTGATGATAAACAGGATTTTTAACAATGCACATGGTGCTTTGGTTATCAATAAAGATCTTAGTGTTCATGAAGTTGAACCCATAATCCAACAGCTGATTTTGCATCCAAAGAACCTGTCCACAGCAACTAGCAGCAGCAACATATTCTGCCTCAGTAGAAGATGTGGCCACAATAGTCTGCTTCTTGCACTGCCAAGAAACCAATCTCCTACCCAGAAACTGACAACCTCCAGTAGTTGACTTCCTATCAAAGTTAGCCCCAGCATAATCACTGTCACTATAGGCTTCCAACACAAAAGGAGAATCTTTGGGATACCAAAGTCCCATCTTTGGCTGTCCTTTCAAATACTTGAAGATTCTCTTAACTGCATTTAGGTTAGAAGTCAACGGTGTAACCTGATGTCTAGCACATGCACCAACAGCAAACATAATATCAGGTCTTGAAGCTGTCAAATACATGAGTGATCCGATCATGGACCTGTACAGATGAACATTAACAGCAGCATCAGGTTCATTATTGGATTTAGGCTTTGGAGGTTCAAAAGGAGTTGAGGCAATTTTAACATTTTCCATATCAAACTTCTTAAGTATGTCAGACACATACTTCTCCTGGCAGATAAAGATCCCATCTGGTTTCTGCTTAACCTGAAGACCTAAGAAGAAAGTCATTTCACCCATAGCACTCATCTCAAATTCACTCTTCATGAATGCTTCAAATTCCCTGCACCAGGCTTCATTAGTGGAACCAAAGATGATATCATCTACATAAACTTGTACTAGAATGATATCTTTGAAGTTCTTCCTGATAAAAAGTGTTTTATCAATAGCCCCTCTTCTGTACCCATGTTTTAGCAAAAAGGCTGATAGCCTTGCATACCAAGCCCTTGGTGCTTGATGAAGACCATAAAGTGCTTTAACCACTTTGTAAACCAAATCAGGATTCTGAGGATCCACAAATCCCTGTGGTTGAGTAACATAAACCTCTTCCTCAATCCTTCCATACAAAAATACACTCTTTACATCCATCTGATATACTACAAATCCCATAAAGGAAGCAAAAGCCAAAAACAATCGGATAGCTTCAACTCTTGCCACTGGTGCAAACACCTCATCATAATCAATCCCCTCTTCTTGTCTATGACCTTGAGCTACCAACCTAGCTTTATTTCGAACCACAATTCCCCTAGCATCCCTTTTATTCTTTAGAATCCATTTAGTTCCAATAGCATGCTTTCATGCAGGCAAAGGTACCAACATCCATACTTTCTGATTCTGGAACTGCTGCATTTCCTCTTGCATAGCCTCAACCCAATCATCATTAGCAAGAGCTTGAGCTATACTACTTGGTTTAACTTGAGATAAGAAACAAGCATAGAGACAATGTAAGTAATCAGTATGATTGCTCCTTAATTGATCCTGTATATAACTGAGAAAAGCAGATTCTCCAAACTTTGGTTGATGTAGTTTACTTCTTGTCTGAACAGGGGAATTGAGATCTCCAAGAATCAAAGACTGAGGATGAACTGTATTGATACTCTTGGTAACAATGGGATTGACATCAATGGAGGATGCCTGATTAGTAATTAAGGTGTTGAAGTCATCATCATATGAGGAAGAAGTGAAAATGCCTATTCTAGACTGATGATGAGGATCATCCAGCTTATCTCTTGAAGAGACAGAATTTCCAAGATCAGAAGGGATTGAAAATCTTTCAGGGGAGTTATCAATACCCAAAGAGTCAACAGGTAGAGAAGACACAGGAACATCAGCAGGAATGGAGACATCAGCAGAAGCTTTAGAAGAGTCGGCAGGAACAGATCCACTATCAGCAGAAATGGTAGCAGCAGGAACAGGAATACCACCAGTCGAATTTAGTTCCCTTCGAACTTCAGCTTCAACATTTCTCAAGATCTCCTCTGTTTCTTTAGAAAACCCAGAACCAAACATTTCAGCAGCTCTTTTGGCATTATACTCTTGTCTTTGAAGCCTAGCAAGATCTTCTGCAAAACTAGAATCTCCTCCAGCAATATCAAAAGAATCTTTGAGCTTTGAACCTGAAATGTTGTTAGAGGGAAAAGAAGGAACAACTATAGGTTGTTCATCACTCTCTGCATCAGAATCATCATCTGAGGTACCTGCATTGTTAGTTTGAGAAACATTTGTACCAACAGATAGATTTGTTTTGAATCTATTATAACCTAAGGTGTCAGTTAGATAATCCAGATCAAAGTACCACTCTGGACCAGCACCCTGCAAATTAGGTTTATCTTCAAGATATCTTAAGTTGAGAGTCTCTTCTATTCTCTTAGAAGACAGATTATAAACCCTATAGGCTTTACTATGAGCAGAATACCCAACAATAAACCCTTCATCAGCCTTCCCATCAAACTTGCCTAGGTAATCACTAGTGTTCAAAATAGTGACATGACATCCAAAAGGCTTAAGGTAACTAATGTTTGGAACCTTCCCAGACAAAATTTCATAAGGTGTTTTATTATGAGGACTAGTAATAGATACCCTATTCAACACATAACAAGCAGTGCAAACTGCTTCAGTCCAAAACATAGTGGGCATCTTAGATTCAGCTAACATAGTCCTAGCTGCTTCTATCAGGGTCCTATTTTTCCTTTCTGCAACCCCATTTTGTTGTGGAGTTCTAGCATTACTATAGTCCCTTTTTATCCCCTTACTCCCACAGAGTTCAATAAGATTAGAGTTCTTAAACTCTGTGCCATTATCACACCTTATAGACTTAACCTTTTTACTTAGCTGATTTTCTATTAAGGCAATAAAATCCCTAATAACTGAATAAGTTTCATCTTTAGTACTCAAAAAGAAAGTCCAAGAAAACCTGCTAAAATCATCTGTAATCACCAGGCAGTAGTACTTATGGTCAATACTTCTGATAGAATTAGGACCAAAAAGATCCATATGAAGAAGCTGCAAAGGCTCAGAAATGTTGCTCACAGCAGTTATGGCCTTGTATGTAGCTTTGTGTTGCTTTCCTTTGTTGCAGGCAACACAATTGTGTTCATTAGAGAAGATCTTCAAAGGAAGCCCATGAACCAAACCATTCCTAGCCAACTTGTTAATGGTCTTGAAATTCACATGAGCCATTCTTCTGTGCCATTTATTAGATTCATCTACAGAAGCTTTTGCCACCAGACAAGCAAGTGAACCCTCAGGCTGAACATCACTAAGATTGAAGCTGTAAAGATTGTAAGTCCTTGGAACTTTGAGTTCAACCTGAATTTCATCAGGCAACTTGAAGTCTTTGGACAACACAAAGCATTCAGTCTCGGTGAAGAGAACACTGTTCTTCTTGTCACGAATTTAAGAGACAGAGAACAAATTGAAGTTTCGGAGTTCCTTCACATAAAGCACATCTTCAAAGTCCAGCTTGGCAGTTTTGATAGTTCCCTTCCCAGTAATTATGCCATCTCCTCCTCCAAATGTCACAGTACCTCCATTCAAAGGCACAAAGTCATGCAATCTTTCTAAATTTCCTGTCATACTCCTGGAACATCCACTGTCAACAATGCCAACATCTTTACTTCTAAAAGGAAAATCCTGATACAAAGAATACATATACAAGATTAGATACAAGAGAGACCCAAGCCATTGCTGACTTGAGCCTGCCTAGTGGATCAATAAGAATTAAACCCTGGAGATTGATGAGATCCACCATTGATCTTGGATCCCATTTTTATATGTTGGTTATTGATTCTCCAAGAACAACCTGCTGAGGACTTAACAGCAGTTTTCCATCTTGCCCCTCCCATGTGCATGGTGTCAAAATAAACAGGTCTCATATCATTTTGAAAGTAAGTACTAGTAGGTCTGCTGAAAGGTCTAGCAATATTGCTTCTCCAACCAGCAGGATTGATCCTACTGACAGGAACAGGATAAGCAGCAGCAACAGGCTTATCGGCAGGAATGAACTTATCAGCAGCAACAGGCTTACCAGCAGAAACTGGCTTGCCAGTAGCAACTGAAGTTCCCCTTGCTACTTGAGGAATATAAGGGGGAATATCATTGACATTTTTCCATACAGACCTATTTTGACATGCATATAAACCCATCTGTTTTTCATAATAGTCACAATCTTTAATAAGATGATCATAACTACGACACACAAAGCAAGATTTCTTTCTAGGGGACTTTTTCTTAACAATAACTTTCTTATTGCAAACAGAATTATTCAAACCAACACACGAAACAAAATTATCCATAATAGAATTAAAACCACAACCAAAATTGTTTGAAACAGAACCACAACTAGAAACATTATTGTTTTTAACACTATCAGAAGAAATATCTTCAAATGCAGCTGTCTTTGAATGAGATTCATCAGTAGCTACTTCTGAGGAGAGATCTTCTGACTTTATTGAAGCTGACTTGTCACTTGATCCACATGTGGCATAGTCATTAGTCTTGATTTCTGAAGATTTGTCACTGTAAGAACAAGAGACAAATTCATTAGAGTCACAATCAAGATTAGGCAAGTTCTTTGCCTGTTTGCCATAGATCATTTGTGAATCATCAAAGTCATCAAAAGGATTAGCAGGTTTAAATGTTCCAGTTATGGGTGGAAGAACAACATTCATTCCTCCTTCCTTTACATACTTTACAGGTTTTCTATAATCTACAGGTCCAGGGTCAAAAACACTATACTCATTAGGGTCATAAAATTAATTTGGCCCTATCAGGTCACCGTACCCTAAACCTTTTTTAGTTTTTGTAGACATAGAACTATCAATAAGCTTGTGAAGGTTTTTGGATGAGTCTTTCCATTTATCAAATCTAGCTAAGGAATCATCTAGTTTAGATTGCAAATCCTGATTTTCTAACACAACCTTAGCTTTTTCCCTTTCAGAATGTTTAAACTCATTAGTGGCATTTTTTAAATCTCTTTCCAAAACCTTTATTTTTACTTCATAAGCAGACTGTTGTTGTTGATACAAGACCTTTTGTTGTTCTAATGTTTTAACAGCCTTTTTATGAGCCTTAAGTTGTTTAAAATTATCATTATATTCACTTTCTTTATCATCAAATTCCTGTTTAAGTTTAGCATATATAGGTGCACAACCAAATGGGCAGTTTTGTACCTGAGATGGATGACCCATCATTCCAAACTGACCAGCCACTTGTTTCTTCTCACCATATCCAGCTATCATCCCATAAACCTTCTCTACTCCACTTGCAACAGCTTTCTCATGATGTTCCCAGTCCACTATCGAATCCACAAATACCAAAGCCTTGGGGTCATCTGATTCCAATTCTTGAATTTTGAAAGCAGAATACCGTGCTTTATCATCCACCTTCTTATCTTTACATTCCCTAGCAAAATGTCCTGTTTGAGAACATTTATAGCACCTCACCTTCCTTCTGTCAAACCTGGCAGGCTCCTGTCCATCAAAATTGACCCTTCTTCCTGCCTTCTTTTCAAACCTATCTAATTTCAAAGATATCATAGCCACCTGCCATCTAAGGTCCATCTCTTCCAGATCCAATTCATCAACCTGATTGAAATCTTCATAAACAATCTTCTGCTGTGGAGTACTCTCAGCAACAAATGAATGAAGCACATCCTCCAGAATATTATCAGATCTTGTCTGAACTTTTGATGTGGCAGATGAGTAAGAAAGTGATGAAGAGGATGGTGTCAGACTTTTTCCATATGATGCTTTATTAGCACCAGAGGTACTAACAAAAGCAGTATGGGTTGGAGTTTGAGGTGAATAGGTGGAATACCCTTTGATGTCAATTTCAAGGGTTTTCAGTTTGTTGTACAGATCATCAAAACTCATAAAGTCCAGTCCACCTTTGGCCTTAAGTGTTATTAACACCTGAGACCAGGATGGAGGCAAGGCCCTCAGAAACTTGGTGTTGCAGTCCTCATCGTCTGGCCTAGCTTTCAACTGGTTGAGTTGGCTCAGGATCTTGTGAAACCTGTCATACCCTTTGTGGATCCCCTCAGCCTCAGAGATCTTAAATTCCTGGAACTCTTGCTTGAGCATAGACTTTCTCATTTTTCTGGATCCATCATTCCCTCCAAATCTGGCTTTTACAGCATGCCAGATCTTTCTAGCATCATCCAAGTGATGGAAATCACTCATATGATCCTCTGGAATAGCTTGAAGTAGAAGGGTTCTTGCCTTGGTTTCCCTTTGTACAGCAAGGTGTTCTTCGGCTGTAAGAGGTGGCTCTATATAGATATTGCCATCATTATCCCTTCCAGTATTCTTCTTGCTATTTCCCTTAAGAATCACATTCCACAGATTGTAATCAGTGTTCGTGATCCAATATTCCATTCTCATTGCCCAGACTTCATACTCATCTTTCTTCAGGTATGGGAATTTAGCATTGTTAGTGGACATAGTGGTGACGATTTGTGTTTGGACTTGTGATGTTTCAGGTTTGGGTTGGTGATCTTCCTGGTTAATGACATTGTTTTGTGGGATTTCGTCTTCCATTGAAAGAGGGTTAAGAGGTATGAAATCGAACTTCTTCTTCTTTATCAGAGATCCTCACCAGGCTCTGATACCACTTGTAGGATCGAGTATTTCGAGCTTGATTGAGCTTGGTTAAACGAGAACCTATATATGGAATACAAGTGTTTATGCGGAAACTAAACAACAAGTATAATAAAGAAGAAAAGACAATGATCCTCTATGGATCAGACTATGAACTAAGAATTGTGTTATTGAATATTGTAATCGTTAAAGGTACATTAAACTCATGGACGGGATGTTTCTTTTATAATGATAAGAAACCCTAACCCTAACCCGTCTTACAAGAAAACGTGTGAAGAGATAAACGAGATCTCTTCTAAAAATAAATCTAACAAACTTTCTAAACCTACGGATAACAAACAATAATATCCGCAGCAATAAGCACTATCGGCAGAAACAAAACAATACTATCAGCAGGAACCAACCGCAGCAGGAATGTAACACTATCGGCAGGAACCAGCTTCACTATCGGCAACAATGAGAAATTCTTATTTCTCAGAGATCCTAACACTCCGACCAAAAAAACGACTATAAAAAGGACAAAAAAATCGTTTTGAGGTATAATAATCAACTTTTTTTCCATTAACATCTTTTTTTACTCGCCATTACTGCTTTTTATGATTGAATAATGATGACTACTGTTTATAGAGTTTATGATGAAGATATTGTGATAAATAGTTAGATCTCAAAATTTAATGAGTTTTTGATCATGTTGTTGTGATTTTATTGAAAAAACTGTGATTAGAAGTTAGGTTTTCAGTGTTCACAGACATTTTGTTGATGTTAATGTGATTTTAGTGAAGAAATGAGTGAGATGTTTATCTTAAATGAATGCATAGCCTTCGGCTATGCCTTCGTCTAACACATGCACATAGTCATAGACGAACACATAGCCTTCGGCTATGTTCGGCTATGTGTTCGCCAACGACTAAGCCTTTTTCAGATATAGACAGTTTGTGTTGATGTTATTCTGATTTTACTGTAAAAATGAATGAAATGTTTGACTTAAATGAAGGCATAGCCTTCGGCGATGCCTTCACTTGCTTAAATGAAGGCATAGCCTTCGGCTATGCCTTCATTTAAGACAAAGGTTAGAAATACACAAACACGTGTGTATATTCTAGTGAAATATCACATGTGATATGTTATGTATAACATGTGATATGTTATGTATCACATGTGATATGTTTGGGAATTACATCTAATAATTCAAAAATTTATGTGTGTAAATGCAGATAAAAAAGAAAAGGTCAACAATAGTGATGTCGATGATGTTATGAAAACTATTTCATCAATGTCGTTCCTAACAGATACTTCAAAGTCAAAAGTAACTAAGAGTAAAGGTAAATACAATGTTATCATATATCACATGTGACATTACATATGAAACTTGATTATTACATATGATTTATAATTGCGTATACAAATTTCAATACAGAAAAGAAGAAGAAGAAATCAGTCACCGAAAGAATTGCTGAGCTACGAGAGAAAGAAAGAAGGTTGCAAAAGAAGTTAGAAAGGAAGGAAAAGAGAGCTGCTAGAAAAGAAGAAAAAAGGAAAGCAGCAGAAGCTGAGGAGGCAAGGAAAGCAGCAGAAGCTGAAGAAGAAAGGAAAGTCGTAGAAGACGAAAAAACTAGGAAAGCGGCAGAAGAATCTAAAAAAGCCGAAGAGGAGGCAAAGAAAGTTGCTGAAGAAGAACAAAAACCAGACATAAAAGGAAAAAAGAAAACTTGGAACCGTAAGGAAGATGGCAGCAAGAAGAAAAAAGAAGCCAAAGTTAACAGTTGATGAATCACAAAAAAGAGTAACAAGAAGTACTACTCTGAAATCAAATGAAGATGAAGATGAAGAAGAGAGTGAGAAAGAAAAATCAGAAGATGAGAAGGAGAATGACATGTCAGACGATGCACAAGAAGAAATTCCCCAAACACAAACCACAGATTCCCCCAAAAAACCACAAAAACAAGTGAAGAAAACCACCTATCGTACATGCAGAACAAGGTCTTCCCCAAAGCCATTGTTTGATGCAATGAACAGCTTGTCTAATGAAAGAAAGAGGTGTCTTAAGGAAATGGGGTTTGAAACAATGATAAACTTCCCATTGAACGAACTTCCAGGTGTTTTAGGATTTTATGTGCTTGAACATTTCCATCCAAAAAGCATGGAACTAAGGCTAGAAAGAGGTTCAATAAAGGTAACAAGACAAAAAATTCATGACATGCTTTGTGTTCCAATGGGAAGGAGAAAGTTGGATGAGATGGAACCGAGAGAATGGGATGATGAATTCATTAGGATATGGGAACAACAGTATGCTTATCTCGGGGGAAAGGCCACACCAGCTGCTATTGCAAAGGAAATTAACAGCACAGAAAATGCCGATTTCATGTTCAAAATAAATTTCCTGATGCTATTTGCAAGCACGATGGCCACACTTGATAGTGGTGGAAAGTGCCCATATATCGTGCTCAAAAATGTGAAAGAGGAGGATGTCATAGCCGACATCGACTGGTGTGGCTACATACTTGATCGCTTGCAGGGAAGCAAGCATAACTGGGAGGAAGTGAAGAAAGGAACCAACTACTATTATGGTCCACTGACGTTCCTCAATGTAAGTTATTTTTCATGTTTCTAAAAATTTATTTAGTTTATCACATGTGATTATTACAAACAAGAAATAAAGACTTACACAATCTCTTATTGTTATGTACAAAAGCTGATGTACTTGGATTCTACACACTTCCCAGCATTTAAAGTGATGCGTCATAGACCAGCACTCAGAAGCTGGAACACACCAATGATGAGAAAGAGAATCGATCTAGAAAAGAAACAAGGATGTTTGGGAAAGCTCGAGCATCATGATGAATTCAATCCAGATGAAGACCAACCTGGTTGTCTAAATCTATACAAAGGGGCTGATATATACTTTGAAGAAGAAGATGAGAAAGAGACAAGACCAATGACAAAACAGGTAAATAAACTAAACTTTGATAACTGAATTCAAAGGTTTTTACACATATACTCAATATCACATGTGATATTGGATCATTAAAAAATTAAAAATGTTTTAATTTGTTATACTTGTTTTGCAGGATTTTTATCGCTCGATTAAAGCATCATTGATAAGGATTTCCAGAGAAAGAAAGAATTGGTAGAAACTCTGCATGAGGGTTATAGCAAGTACAATGAAGACAAAATGATGGACAAGTTATCTAAGCGATACATGAAGATGTTCAATGTTAAAAACTTGCTTCTAACAGTTTTAGCCTCAGATGACGACAATGATGATCAAAATGAGAATGAAGAGTCAGAGGTTGAGAAGGGTGTGAACAAAGATAAAATAATTGAAATAGATGCTGAGATGGATGATGAGACGGAAAGAGACGATTCTGAGAAGGAAATAAATAATGATAAGATGAATGATGAGATAATGGAAGAGAATGACGAGAATGTTGATATGAGTGTTGAAAAAGTAAAAGAGGCAGCGGCAAAGGATCCTGAAGTGGAGAAGCTTGGGGTAGATGAGCCTCCATTGGTTGATGAGCCAGCAGTGAAGAAGCCTGCGGTTCAAGAGCCTAAAGTGCAGGAGCCTACATCGATTGAGGAGCCTGCAGTGGAGGAGCCTGCGGTTGAAGAGCCTGCGATGGATTACACTAAGCTTAAGACCCCTCCACTGAAGAAGGCATCACAAGAAGAAGCTAATTTCTGGGACACTTTTGAGACCCCTCAAGTAAAGAAGGCATCACAAGACAAAGATGATTTCTAGGAAACCTACATGACTAGCGAAGAAAAGTATGATGATATAATTAATGAAGCAATACAAAGAAGTTTGCAACTGAAGGGGATGGAGCCTGGTCCAACAATTGAAAAAGATGTAAAATCAGACACACCACCAACCACGCAAAAGGCGACAAGGGAAACAGGAAGAAAAACAGTCGCAACACCAACAATGGAAAAGATAACAAGGCAATCAGCAAGAAGATCATACACACCACCATCCTTCTCCCTTGGTATGGGTCTGAGCCAATCGGACACGAACCCAGTTGCTGAGATCGAAAATCAATCCACACAGGAAAACAAACCTTCAACAAAAGAAAACAAGGAAGGGCAGGAAGATATTCTTGAAAAAAGAGTCCGAAAGCCTTCAAGATTTCTTGTTTCACCATATATGAACAAGAAAACTAATGTAAGAAAGCCAACACATCCTGATGAAATGATGGTGATAGACGAACTATTTTCGATGCTAGGAGACCCGATGTAAGTATCTTTTAGTTTATTAGATAATCATATGACAGTAGAAAAAACGGTAAGTGTGCTTATAATATCAAAATATATATTGTATAGGGAATTCGTGTTTGAAACAAACTCAGGAGCTGTTACGATTAGAGATAATATGTAGACCTTAGCTCCAACTCTAAAGATCGAAGCGAATGTCATCGACAACTTTGCTGCAGTTCTAAACTATGAAGAAAATCTGAATAACAAAGGAGTGAGAATGAAGCACTATTTCCACACAGCAATGATTGTAAGTATATAAAATTTTGAAAATTAATTACTAAAATGTACATGTATTTGTTAACAATATTGTTTGTTCATTTTATAAAAAGAGTCAAAAGATATGATTGAAGGGAAGATGAAAAATGAAAAGAAGCAAATTCAAGCATTCCATGAAAGCACGGCAAGTGTATTTAAAAAGAATGAAATTGATATGGCAATGCAACACATTGAATGGGTAATATATTATTTCAAATATTATCGATAATTGATTTGTTATTTTTCATATAGAACTAAAATTCAGTTTCTTTTTTTTACATAGGCATTCTTGTCGACCATTGCTCATCAGCACTACTACCTGGTAGTATTCAATCTCATTAAAGGAACATCAGTCATCATCGACAACTCAAACTCTGGCCAAACTTATGATTCAAAGTACAAGAATGTATGTGATCTTTTGGTAAGTAATGAAATTTTAATAACTACAATAATGTGTAATATCAATTGCTGTAGAATACACTAAGACTGCAGCTTAGCCGAACAAACATTTATTGAAACATCACATGTGATAACCTCAGTTCTATTTCGTTTATACAGAAAAAGTTGTTTTCAAAACATTTGGAGAGATACGAGCATCCAAGAGCGTCAAATGTGATGAACAAAAAGACTACCATCATGAAGCTAAACTGGGGAACTAAGAATAACGAAGTTGATTGTGGCGTTTTCGTGATGATGCATATGGAAAACTACAATGGAGAAGCAGCCTCAAAATGGAACTTGGGTTTCCCAACTGAAACAGGAGGTCAAACAATGGATCTTATCAAGATGAGAGTCAAATATGCAACAAAGATGTTGATGCATGACGTAAACATGCATAGGGAAACGATGAGTGAACACGCACACCAGTTTGCTAGAGAAAACACAGACAAGGAAAAAAAACAACAGATGATCAAAGACAACATTGTTGATGCAAATAATGTTCTAAAAACGTTATTTATATCTTTCGATTACTTCACGTTTTGAGGATGACAAAATGTGAAATCACGTTACGTTAAAATTAACGTAAACAAGTTTTTAATCGGAAGATCCCGTTTCTACGCAAACCACTCTAGAACAAATTTACAAACTTGACAAATGATCAAAGAAGTAAATTTTGGTTTTGAGACTTCACATTTTAATGTGACAAAACATTTTTTTCAAAAATAAACATTACAAATTATTTTTGAATATTTAAGAAATGTTTTAATGGAAAAATAAGTTTAAATTACATAACAGCTATTTTCCCCCCAAAATCAGCTCCAAACTTCCCCAAATAAGTTTTCACCAGAAAAGACAAAAATTGGAGCGTCTTTGTCTGGGACGGCTCCACGGTTCCACTAAATTTAGTGGAGCCGTCCACCTGTAACGTTCAGATTTTCTTTGCCTATAAATACCAACCCACTTCACAGATTTTAGGCACCCTTTCACACACAGAAACTTCTGAGTTTAAATCCCTCACACCATTTTCTTTTCTTGATCATTTAGTTTAGTTTTTCTTTTGTTCAAGAGTGATCCAATCATCCAACCTAGTGATCCTCTTCATTCCTCTTCAATAGCAAGAGAAGAACACAAAGTATCCCATTTGATACAAGGTGTTGTCATTCCTCTTCAAGTGCAAGAGAAGAACTCAAGGTATCCAAGAAGATACAAGAGTTATAGTTGTTAGGTTATTTGTAACATTTGTTACATCCTTGTTGTATCATAGCATACATCAAGATTATTTTTCTTTGTGAGAGTGAGAGTGAAGATCATTGTGATCTTATAGAGATAGTGAATATCTCTTGAAGCCATTGGGCTTGTGTGATTGATCAAGAAGATCAAGAGTCGATAGGATAGAGTTAGTTGAGTGAGTGTTGATCATTGTGATCGTGTCGAGATCTTGGTGATCTCTTGAAGCCATTGGGCTCGTGTGTCTGATTAAGTGGATCGTGATAGATTGGTGCTAGATAAGATTAGCACTCGACATCTAGCTTAGTGTCGGAAATAGGATAAGCGATGTGTACGATTTTCTCCGCCTTAAGGGAGGTTGTTGACATAGTGCTTGAAACTCTCGAGTGTGGTACTCGGGGAGTGGAGTAGGGCGAAGAGGTGCTTCATAGCCGAACCACTATAAATCCTTTGTCCCGGTTTGATCTTTCCAACTTTTCTCTTTACTTACTTTACTTATTATTAGTTAGTTTAGTGTGTAGTTCATATTGGCGTTGATTGATTACACATAAGATTCGAATCAAGGTTTTCAATAAGTAGACTTTTAAGAAGTTTTCAAAAGAGCTTAAAAATCGATAAAACTATTCAACCACCCCTTCTAGTTTTCCACAAACATCAAGAAGAAGAAAGTTGAACAAGACGCAATTCATGTTCCAAGTGCAGTTTACGGTGGAGCGTAGTCAAGTAGTTCACTAAAGCAGTTTAAAAACAATGTTGGTTCTATTTTACTATGTCTAGACTATTTGCTACATTGTCGTATGTAAGGTCTATTATGTCGTATGTTGGTACAATTTAACTATCATCACTTCGGTTATGTTTATGTTGTTTACAACAACGAAATGAAAAGCCGAAACATCTACGGATTTATTTTGGGTATAAAATGTCATGTTATATAATTTTTCTTACAACCATAGTTAATCGCTTATGCGTTCAGTAACAAATTGCATAAAAAGAAGAATAGAAGGCAAATGATAAACAATCACATATGATAGTCAAAAAAATTGGTAAACTTAGTTAAATATCACATGTGATATTCATATAATATCACATGTGATATATAACTGAAAAGTCATCAACATAAAAATTGGTAAACTTAGTTAAATATCACATGTGATATTCATAACATATCACATGTGATATATAACTGAAAAATCATCGACATAAAAATCACATGTGATAGTCAAAAAGTGGTAGACTTAGTTAAAAATCACATGTGATATTCATATAATATCACATGTGATATATAACTGAAAAATCATCAACATAAAAAATCACATGTGATATATAACTGAAAAATCTGTACAAGTCTGTTACTCAAATTTCTTCAACACAATCTGGGAAATTTAAAAATAACAAAGATACTAAAAAAAATATGCGGACGATTTATGTTGTAATTTCTGGTTGATCCAAGTCGCCCTCTTCTCTTGTAAGTTCGGGTTGATCTAAGTCGTCCTCTTCTATTGTAATTTCTGATTGAGCCAAGTCTTCCTCTACTCTATACTTAGTTGGGCAGGTCCTCTTGTTGTGACCATCTGTCGCTCCACATAGTGAACATGCATTCTTGTTCTTTGAATTCTTATCAAGAGCTTGCTCTTTTCCTCCTTTTATGCGCATCTTTTTACGGCCTTTGGGGTTACAAACAGATGGATTGTTAACATCAACTACACGCGGCTTCAGAACTCCAACAAGTTCTTCCAAATTATCAAGCTTGTCCTTAGATGGAGGATTTGGGCAATCAGCCTCGACATCAATCTTTAGCAACTTCAATTTCTCAACAAAAGCAGATAACCTTGGCTCGTCTTTACTCAACAAATGCACATAGTGATCAACAATAGAAGTTGCCTCATTTGCATAATTCTCAACAATCTCATTCTTCTCACCATATATGTTCCTTTTGTTCCTCAAAGCAACAGGTATAAGGTTCTTTGTCTAACGCCTCAATATGTATTGATTTGGGATCACTTCAATGCCAGCGTTCTTAAAGACACAAAAAATGTGTTTGCATAATATTCCAACTCGAATAAAAAGCTGACAGGAACATACAACTGATCCATCTTCTAGGTTACGCAACACCTACATGGACAAAAAGTAATAAGATAGTTAAAAATCACATGTGATAATACATAGAAAAAAACTGAACAATGTTTTAAAGAAACTAACATACCTTAAACAGTCCATCTTCTCTATAAAATAGGTTAATCGGCTCTTTTTCTACATCTTTATCCGTATCCTTACCTTTATCCTTAACTTTCTTCTTAGCTTTCTCTTTCAACCTAGCTTTCTTCTTCTCCATTAATTCATCAACAAATTTCTTCTCTTTAATAATAGACACCTCAGATCCTTCAACCAAACTTTTGGTATCTATTTGGCAAAACCATGCGCCTGCAAATATCTTTGCTTGAACCAACTCAAAAATAGCACGAGTATAAACCTTTGATGCATGAAGTTCATTCTTAAGATAGGTTCTAAGCTTCGAAACAGAATCAATGGTCTTATGATCAAACCTCTCTTGTATATGCCTCTGTTTTTCCATTGCTGTCTCAAAACAATTCATAAAATTCATAACTGAATTTGTAAAATGAGAGAAAAAGGAGTTCTCACTCTCAGACCTAGAAGTCGTCCTCATCAAACCACACAAAGGGGACTCAATAAAATATGCAGGAATCCAACATGAACGTATACGAAACATCTTTGTTAACCACTTATGACTCTGCAAACTAAACTCGTCCAATAACTTTCCCCATCTATCTTCAAACTCCTCCGGACCGATATACATATTCCAAACAATTTGATTGAACTTCTTTTTAAAGTCAGTGTGATCATAGATTTTTGAACATATCTGTAAAAGGTATATCACATGTGATAAAACAATAAGAAACTACTGAGTATAAAGTATCACATGTGATATAACAAAAGAAATAACAAGAAGGCAGAAAAATACCTTTCCAGGAAGCTTCTGCGTAATATGCCACATGCATAGTCTGTGTTTCGAACCAGCAAATTCGGCTTCAATAGCCTTTCTCATCGCCCCATCCTGATCAGTAACAACAATATTTGGAGCTTTACCGAATGCCTTTATGAATGCTTTCAGCAACCATATATACGAATTTGCAGTTTCATTTTTCAGCAAGCCTGCAGCGACTGTAACACACTTCCGATGATTATCTATGGCTGTAAAAGGAACAAACACCATTTTGTACCTGAAAGAAATCAAAAATACTTAAAATAACACATTGAACAATGAAACATAAATCAAATCATGAAATCTCATATTTAACCTATAAATACTTACTTGTTTGTTCTAAAAGTAGCATCAAACGAAACAACATCACAAAACTCTCTGTAGTTGTACTTAGAAACTTCATCAGCCCAAAAAATTGCCGCAAGCTCAGCATTTTCAACCAAATAATCAAACGAAAAATCCGGTACATGCTTCTTTCTATTCTCCATCTTAGATATAAGCATTTGTGCATCACTATCGCCTATATAGCAGTTCACACTCCTAAAAAAGTTCTTGAAATCAACAGTTGTACCATGAACAAGAAAATAAGAACCCTTCAAACCGGTTAAGAGGTGATGAGCTCTCGTTGCACCTATATTTACGCTAGCCGCTTTAACAATAAACACTTGCTCAGCATAGGTTAACTGCCTCTCAGTCTTTGATAAATGCTTATATTCTTCACGTTCAAGCTCATGATTATGAATACTATCAAAAACACTCAACCTGTACTTACTAGTACCAGGAATCAAGTCAAAAATAACACGTGCTTTGCACCCTGTGATATGCAGGTTCGAACTTCTCTTCTGCTTGTCACTATTCTCTAAGTCTAACGTGTCTACATGTATTCCGTTAGGACAACCTTCCCTATTACACACTAAATACTTTCGTTTCACAACACCATTCCTCAATCTTTTCTGGCATGATTTCCTAACCACAAACCCTGCTTTAGCAGCATATTTCATATAGGCAGTAATGCACTCATCAATCGACTTATAAACTTTGCCCTTAACTAGTAAAACGTCCACAGGAACTTTAGGAATATAATAAACAGTTCCACCAAGAGTATCAAAATTAGAGTGAGTAGCAAACGATTCAGGAGTTTTCAAAGCATTCAAATCTAAAAAAAAAAAAAAAAAAAAAAAAAAGAAAAGAAAGCACAAGTATAAACACTGATTAACTAAAAATGCAATAACACACAAATGTTCTTAATATCACATGTGAAATATCCAAAGTGTTAATAAGCTACAACTAAAAGCTTAAATATGCTTATTCAGGCATTAAAACTGCTTAACCCAATAAAAAAACAAACTAAAAAGCTCATTAAGAGCTTACAACTAATAACATAGCTTATTAACATACGATTTATAGTAAAAATTAAAAATAATCAAAATGCTTACTCTTAATAGCTTCGGATTCATCACCGTGTTCCATAAGCTACAATCTCCTCAGTATACTTGGCTGAAACATCATCACTAACAACGATCTCTTCAGAAGTAGTAGAAACATCAGCAACAATCTCTTCAGAAGTAGTAGAAAGATCAGCAACGATCTCTTCAGAAGTAGTAGAAACATCAGCAACGATTTCTTCTTTAGAAGAAGAAACATAATTTTGAAGCAAATCCATAAAACCTGAATATTAGATGAAAAAATAAATCAATTAGCTTATAATTCAGCTAATAATAATGAGATAGAAGATGATCACTTATTGAATTGAGAGCAAAAATTACGGTTACGTGATGTACAGGATGAAGAAGACGGTTAAATGAGATAGAAGAAGGAAACACACACTTTGTGTGTGTGAATTAATGAGCGTTCAATTGAGCCGGATCTAAAAATATGACTTTTATATTGACCAAAAATACCCTTATAATGTAAATATAATGTTTAATCTCAGCCGCTAGATGAAAATGAATGGAAGGTCAGGATCGGTCCCTTTATATATACACAAACTTTTTTCCTCAATTGATCTTAAATCATTCTTAAAAGCAATTCCATATCCATAAACGTCAACTATGTTACTAAACATTTGCAAAAGCAAAAACTTTATCTTTTTTCCTATGAGTATTGCATTTACTCGAGTTAATTTCTCACACGTTGTAGTTATAATCTATATTAAACAAGAAAGGAAACGACGTCATCGAACACTATTATAAACTGTAGCATTTTTCCAGCCAAAACGCTTAGTCCAGTTGCTTTAGCCCAGTTCCGACGTCTTCTTCGGCCCATATGCTCCATCACAGCTCCGATGTCTTCTTCGGCCCATATGCTCCATTTATTAGCAGAAACCAACACTCACATACGGAACCATCTCCGATCCTCTCAAAACATCTATCGCCTCTTTTGCGACAAGCTTAAAACCGCGTCTCCATGGTTGTACCTTCGATCCCGTGCTCCTTTAGCTGCTACTTTGGTGTAAGTTTAATCATATATCTTTATATAGAGTTTTAATCTTTGGTTATAATTATTGTTTGTTTTTCGATTTTTTTTTTTTTTTTTTTTTTTTTTGCTTAATTAAAGTTGCTTCTTTTTTATTAATTGAAGTTCTTTTGCGGTGATTCATAGCCGGGGGAAGTAAAATTCGATTTTGAAATTAGGGTTTTGTGATAGTTTGGGGGTTTTGTTAATTGCCTTTTTTCTTTTCTTTTTTTTGTAAGGTTGATAATCAGTATAGTTTCATGTAGTGTTTTCGGATATGGTTTATGATTATCTTTTGGAAATAGTATATACACTGATTGTATGCAATAAAAAATGTTAAATACGTCTGAATTGGTTGTCTTTAGTGGTTCAAAGGGGCGTTAACATAGGTCGATTTGGAACCTCAAACGGGTTAAGGGCTAGGGACTGAAACCAGGGCCGAGACGGGTTCGTTTGGCTGTTAAAATGGGACTTTTAGTTAAAAAAAATGACCTGTTGATTATAAGCTTATACCATATGATAAGCTCTGTTCTCATACCATTTGGTTTTTGTAGTCGCTGGATCAGACCCTTTTGATTTCATGGACAAACATTGAAATACAACATGAAGCTTCGTGAGGGTGTTGGATTCTCTCATTGAAGAGTTGAAGGTACTACTATTTAATTTCAAAATAATCATTTTTAGGAGTTTGCTTTTAGCAAAGTAGATGTGCATCCAACATGTTTGAAAGTAATGAAAAAACATATATTACTAGCTTTATGAGTGGGATCCAAAGACCAAAACCTTGCATTTTATTGCTAAACGTGAAGCTAAGCAGTACTGTTTATAAGTTTGTTAATTGGTGTATGAACTTCAGAGCACATTTTTAAGCTAACATGAATTGAGTAAAATATTCAAGTTTCTTTCCAAAATGATATTTATTTCACTTATCTTTTTTATTGTTTAGCGACGTAGGAACGACTCCGGAGAGGGGATTTTCGTTTGGTGAGAACTCACTTCATCTAAACATAATGGAGTGTATGGATTAGGATCATTGTATGTAAGTTCACCTTCAGTATACATATATAACTTCTATTTTATTCATAAACTTCAATGCTTTTTATAAATGAAAAAAATCTTTGTTTTCTTAGTTTCGAATTCGAGCAGCGTGAATCATTTGCATCAAATCAGTTTGATGTTTTGGTTTTAGGGCTCTACCTCCTATTTATGTTAGAAAATTCAACATTTTGATGTTTATTCTCATAGTCGTCCGTATGAGCAACCTATCAATTAAGTATGTTAATAATATTTTGTTGTTTACATTAACAGGTCAGTCCAATTGAATATCAACACGTGCTTCTGATTCCTCGAATTCTTGAGAGCTTCTTGCTTGCACTGTACATGGCAACAGAAGCTGGGAATCCATACTTCCGTTTGGGTTACAATAGTGTTGGCGCTTTTGCTACTATTGTTGGGGATTTCAATTCGGTCCCAAGATATAAGGTACACATCATTACCATTAGCGCTAATTGGAATAGCTATTTTTAGATTAGAAGCAAGCGTCAAACTTTTCAAAAACTTAAATCTTATGGTAGCTAAATTCTAATAGTTCTGGTATAAGGTAATCTGACTGAAGTCTATTCGAGTTTTGACTATATCGATTTGAACACGTTCTCTATTTAAAAGTTGTGTTAGGCTGTACATACAATGGAATAGTCGTACAGTTACCATAGTTTGATATAAATACATATGGCCTCCTCAGTTACCATATGCTTATTTGTCACTAACATCTGCTCCTTTTTCTGTATGCAGGAAAGGATACTCAACTGTCATACGGGCTCTATATAAAACGAAAATTAAAGTCAGAAAATTTCAAAAATCCATCAGCTAACAAGGTACCAGGGAACCGTACGTGAGACTTCCGCATCATACGGCTCCATCAACGATGAGGTTATTGGTATAGTAGAAAACTACCATCCAATAACCAACGCGATAAAATGAGGCCCAGCAGCAACGCGCCGGACCGCCGCCAGTCTCGTTCATTATATAGGATAAAGTTTAGACTCCCAAGGTGTATCATAGGCTTTTGCTCAAGCGTGGTCTCCCATCTTTTTCCAATTCACGCGCGAAGCATCATTTCAGTGACTGAAGGTTGACACTTGGTCGAGCAAAAAAGAAGAAAATAGGTGGCGGTGACCATTGATTAAATTAAAACTTTGTGCGTTTGTATTTATCTAAGATCATGTGTAGTGGAACGTGGTTCTCCCCATTTTTTTCCCCAACCACGCCCAAGAATGCCTTTAGCACCAAAACATATGGGCGTGCTTCTCCAAAATTTATTTGAAGCGTTATATACAAAATGCCCAGCCCACTGACAAGAATTTTTGACTTCTTTGCTTTTTGAAATTGACACACACACACACACAAACTGCTTTTGATTCTTTTTTGCTTTATGCTTTTTGATTTTTTGACTTTTTAAACCAATCAAATAAATGACACATGGCGCAAAACGCCCCATCTACCACTACACCACTTTTTCTACGAAGCCCCAACATGGCCCACACTGCCACATGGCGCAAAACGCCCCATCCTCTCTTACACACCACTACACATGGTGCGTTTGTATTTATCTAAGTGGCAGTTTATAAGGACCTCTTATAGGGGGTTTCCAATGATTGCAAGCTCTGGACGGTTGTACCATGTGCTTCACAGTTTGTACAAATAGCCTATAGAAATGGTATATATAACATACCCCTTTATCTAAGTATGTTATGGGAAATATGTGTATTTAAATATGATACAAGTAAATAGTAAGAAACGTGATAATTATCACGTGAGTAAAGATGCTAAAAAAATAATATGACGCTAATGTGAAACAATTAATGACCACCACCGTAAAAGACCAGATTTAAATCAAAATTAAAGGGAGTCGAATTTCATTTGGAAAATTTTAGGGCTTATTGTACGAAAATGTATCTAACTTGTCACTTTTTGTAGTTCTGTGTAGCCAATTATTTTTTTTTGTAGTTCCATGTACCATACTTTTCAATTCGTGAAGTTTCGTGTATCGAATGACCTTCTTATCAGGTTACAGGTCAATTTTTTATTAAATTTTTTTTTCTATTATGTCATGTCATTAAATTAATACACATCACACTTATAAAACTCACTTCCAAACACCATCTTCTCCTTTCACTTTACCAACACCATCCATTTCAGCCACCACCACCACCATAGAACCCACCACCTACCATTATCTCCACCACACTCACCTCCATTTAATTTCTTGTCACCCAAACTCTCGCCATTGGCACCACACTTACAAAACTAATTACCAAACACCCACTTTTCTTCCACTTTTACCATCACCATTACTACCATTTCACCACCACCATTTCAGTCGCCATCAACCACCCTCCAGCGCAGCCACCGTGAAACCTATCACCTTCTCCTTCACCATAACATCTTTTACAAGGTAACTAGGTAATCTCTCTATCTGCAAGGGATATGTACTTGTATATCCTTGATATTGCTCTTTCCTTTTTAGGTCGTTGTTTATTCCAATGTTGGCTTCCGCGTGTATGCTCTTTTTCTTTTGAACATCAAAAAAGAAAGGAAGTTTGTAATCACCAAGAGAAACCGGATACTGGGCATACAACTTTCAACCCTTAGATTTTCAATCATGTGATTTAATAGAAACGAGCGGGGTAGCCCGCGCGTTGCGACGGGAGTGCTATGTTGATAGTGTCGGTTTATGTTTACATTAGGAAGGATGATTACGTGTTGTTGCGAAGTGTTTGTTTGTTTTATTACAACCATTCTATACCAAAGTAACTCAATGAAACAATTAATATTCCATCTTAGTAATCTGTCTTGCAAATTTAAGAGATTACTAAATATTTATGATAGATTCCATCAGCACTGTCAAACACCAGCTCCTACAGCGAATTTTATTACATATGCTAATGTGAATGAGACTCTATAATGTCACGTTATTAACATCTAAATGCACAGCCAAGCGCCCTCTACAAATGTCTACTTGCACTTAGTAGGGTCACTTATATTATCATGTAAAATCAAGCATGAATGCCTTTGATTGTAAGTTGTTATTTATCAACATACAGTGAATCAAAAGAGTTTTTTAACATGCAACTACAGATAACTTTTTTTCAATGGAGAAGCCAACAACACCCATGATTTGCTGTACGAACATCAAAACTATTGGGTGAGGTTATACGGTATAATAATTCATACCACAAAAAGTGACCCAACTCGGCTCTATGTAACTCCGCTGCTAACAATATATCTGTAAACTTAATTAGAAACATGTACGAACCTTGAGTTTTTCGAAACAAAATGCAGGGTTGATTATCTTTCTACGTTTTGCCCATTGATCAGTATCAGCATCTGCAAGTCGTCTTGCTAACGTCATGTGGTGTGTCCGCTAAATCAACTGTCACCTCAGTTCGTTGAAAGTATGTGTTGATCTCGATGACAGTTCGTGGTGTGTCCATATCCTTGGGCCTCTCCCAGCACATATGGTCTTTATTCCCGGCTCCAACCTACAGTAGCTCCGAAAGTAAGCCATCAATAGAACATCAATTTAAAAGTTAATAATCAATTCTTAAATGAAACCTTTTCAAATGGCCATTGAGTTTCGGACTAGTATCATACTGTAAAGTGTTGTAAATTAATTGTACTCACCAATTAGGTATGATTGCCATCACTATGTCCAATATTCTCTCCAGCTAGCTTTGTTTTGACTTCACGGTTATCTTCTTCTTCAAGGATTTTCAGCACCTCTTTAGCACACGCGTGGCTCTGTTGTGACTAAATATGTTGGTCATAAGCCTAGGAGATTTTCTTCTGATGCCAATAAGCATCAATGTCCTGAAGATTAAGTGGCATACCTCATTAGCACTATGTGAGCTGTCATCCATACCTTTACCCATCTGCATATCATTGTCCCTATACCTACCATACCTTCATCCTACAAATAAAAAATATCAAAAATTTCAGAATGGATCATAATTAACATAACCCTCATTTAAAAATAAGTATAGAACTTCCCTTTTATGCCTTTCTACCCTTAAAGCTATTATATGAAAACTAATTAAGAAATCAGCTTCTATAAGTTACTAAATTTAAAAGCTACTTTAAGTAGCTTATTATATAAGCTCCAGCTTCAGCTAGTTTTGATAAAAACATCATAAGTGAGGCACTTACAGAATTTGCATGCTCTATGCTTGGCCTGCCAAGTATATCAAGGCATCTGCAAAACCATGTTGCATTGCAGTAACAACAGATTCCAACAAAACAATAAAAAGTGATATGGCTTTTGAGATCTTACCTTGCAGTATGGTCGCACTTTCAGGAAAAAGAAATGATAGTTGAAAAAATGGTGCGAGATGTTCCTCACTTCTGTTATGCCAACCTCAGAGCTGCAATTAAACACCACGGTGAAGTTCACACTTGGGTAAAGATGACTGACTTTGGAAACCGAATGCATAAGCGTAATCGATGTTCTTTTGGCACTTATTTAATGTTTGTACTACAGGATTGCCTTTTTTCCCCTCTATAACAAAGTAATAAGATGTTCCTGTTTATCCCTTTCTCTGTTCGTGTTTGCAGTAGAGGCATTCACGATATTTTGAAACTTTAGTGTATACCAACATTATCAGTCCACTACCGATAATACTTTAGTGATTTTAAACAAAGAACGGAAAAATACTTCAGAAGGTTATCTTATACTTTTCAAGAAATGGATCTTTTACAAATCTTGGAAATGAGAATTGCATTCAATGTACCAGTAACATTCAGGGTTGTTTCTGTACTTTTAGTCCATAGACTTCGCCTGCCAGGATATAATTGAGTCCTGCACAAAATCATAGTTAGTAAGTTAGCAGCAAATTTTGATTATGATTTGTATAATCATTGTTATAAATTTGAACATGGCTCAAATCAGATTATTACAATTTTGTAACATGAATCAAGTTACATCTATAGGCAGAAATGCGAGCAATGTACCCAAATTCCCTCTTAGCAATCACCAAATATAAGAAATTTAATACATCAAAAGGCCGTAAAAGGTAACGCACCAACCAAAAAGTATGGCAATTTTACAGCCTGCAACCTAACCAAAAAATGCAACATACGTTAACTCGAAGGTACAACCGAAAGATAAACTTACCTGTTAGTAACCTACACCCGAGTGACAACATATGTTTAAGAATACACTAACAGTAATGTGGCGTTTATGGCATATGGGACCGTACCTGGTTTATGTTTCCTGGATAAGGAGTAGCCTATTTTACTGTTGAAAGCGTTGTGAGTGTGTTAATCACCATTTCGCTCTAGTAGCATATAATTTTAAGTTATACCTGCAATAAAAACAATGACCTGTCATTTAGGGGGGGCTCGGGCTTCTTTATTTTGCTTTTCGATTGGCTTATATTTCATAATTGTCACAAAGTCAATAGCTTCTAACCACAATTCAACTAAAATCAAGTTAAAAAAACACACAACAAAAAGACCCAATTAATAAATTAACCAAACCCTAACTTATATATAAAAAAAAAATTAAAGTTACCTTTTTGGCCAAATATCATCTTTGGTATCTCTAGGATCATTGGCAGAATCAGCAGTACGTGTGTTTGTTCCTGGCCAGCAACAACAACTAAATCACCGCTTTGATCGAATCACATCTTCAAGATCTTTAATAAAGTATCACTGGATTATAACAACAAAATCACCGCTTTGATCAAATCACACCTTCAAGAAGTTGTGTATGGAAGGTTATAGAATTCTGTTAAGAGGAGACTGAAAAGGGGGTATTAGAGAGGAGCAATTTGTGATGAAAGTTCTGGGTTTATGGAGATGGGGAAATCCAGAGAGGGAATCTGGAAGGATGGAGAGATTTTTCTGCTCATATAAAGGATGTGTTATGGAAATTTCTAGAGAGGGAGAGGGAGAGATGGAGGGGTTGGTGTGTTTTTTACCCGGGCTACAGTACATGAACAGTGAATGCCTAATCTTATAAACTGACATGTGTAAATGTACAATCGTTTGAAGCATGTTTTTACTGTGCGGAACAATGTGTTGATGCACCCACACATCCTGCTCTTTAAATATATGTATATAATTACCCATATACGAACTACTCGTATAAAATATCAGGATTTTTGTTGAAACTTGACTTATGGGTATCTGGACCAGGAGAAGCAATTTTTATTCCTTTTTTTACCTTTCTGAAAACACAGGTATAGGAAAATTAACCAAAAAATAAGAAAAAAATAGGAAAATTAATCTACATGGAAAAAACGGGCTCCACGTAGGCATTAGCCAGTTTGTAGGTCACCGAATACACGAAACTGCACGAATTTAAAAGTATGGTACATGGAACTAAAAAAAAAATAGTTCATACAGAACTACAAAAAGTGACAAGTTAGATACATTTTCGTGTAATTAGCCCAAAATTTTAAGTCGACCCAATACATTTACCACTTTACTTCTAGACGCCGCAACACTTTTATTTTTCAAGTAAAAAATATTCCATCCAAAATACATACACATACATACACCGTCAACCAACCCCAATTATAAAACATACGACTTCAAAACCCCCCTTTGAGTTGAGATCAATATAGATCTCATATTTGTCATAGATAAAAAAAACCAATCTCAACCATACATTTTTCATCTAGATTAATAAAAAACCATTTTTCACCCATTTTTTTTAAAACAATATATCTTGCAAACGATAAATCTTCAAGCTACAAAAAATATATCATCGTGACGAGAATTAAATTATCTATCTATAGATATGCATTTCTCTATACTTTCGACATTTTTTTTTAAAAATTTTCGCCTAGAAAAATCACATATGATTTGTAAAATTCACATGTGATTTGTAAAAATCACATGTGATTCGTAAAAATCAAATCAC
Source organism: Artemisia tridentata subsp. tridentata (assembly GCA_021014915.2). Classification (NCBI taxonomy): domain Eukaryota; kingdom Viridiplantae; phylum Streptophyta; class Magnoliopsida; order Asterales; family Asteraceae; genus Artemisia; species Artemisia tridentata. Next base: position 89,138,846 of record CP139507.1, read on the forward strand.
ATGTGATTTTTACAAATCACAATGTTTTTTACAAATCACATGTGATTTTTACATATCACATGTGATTTTTACAAATCACGTGTGATTTTTATGGTCGAAAATTTTAAAAAAAAAAGTTCGTCGAAAGTATATGATAATGCATATCTATAGAAAGATAATTTAATTCTCGTCGCGATGGTATGATTCGCGTAACGATTAATGGTTTGCGCGATATTTAATTTTATAAAAAAATGTGAAAGTTTATATTTTTTGTTTTGTTCAAAAAAATGAATGATTAGGATTGGTTCATTTGATCTATGACAAATATGAAATCTATATTGAACTTTTGCGAAGCTTCTGGAGACACTGAGAAGCAATGGAAGTGAAATTACCAGTGAATTCAGTGTATTCAACAAGGATTATAGTTCCTCGTGATACAAAACTGTAGATCAAAGATTGTTGCCCCATTTTTAATTGGAGCCCTAGATCTGTGATCTGATTTGATTTAGTTTTAGAGAGTAAAGTGGAAATAACCGAAAAAAGTTCGGTATAGATCAAGTTTTTGCTAAAGATCAAACCACTTGATCTCAACCACCCATCCAACTTCAATCCAATGGCTAAGATTAATTCGCATTTTATTTTAATTATTAACCGACGGGCATTTTAGTAATTTTACTAGCTCAATAACTCAATCTCTTCACTTCTCATTCATTTACAAACACATTCTGTCACTCCAGGTTACACACACACTCTTTTTCTCACCTAAAAAACACACAAACCACCATAAACCGTCATCGATTTTCCATATCACCGTCGATATGATGTTGATCCACCGGCGATCTGTCTTTCCGTCGTCGATCCGCCGTCCGTCGTCAATCCACAGTCCGCTGTTGATTTAAAAGTTGTTGAAAACCAGTTAACTAAACAAAAACTTGAAAGAAATTCAGGTTATTGAATCTAATATGATTTTTGTTCATTTTATTGTTATTGAAGTATATAGTTAGAATATAATTATTGTTATTAGCACTTTATAAGTGTTTTTGAAGATTCAGATTCGGTTTGATTTGTAATTTATGAATGAACATCTGTTGTTATTTTAATATATGATTATTAGATGTTGCTTATTTTGGTGCTTATTTAAGAGATGATGTTGTATGAAGCGGCGAAAAGAGGCGAAAAAGCGGTTGCGAGTGGTGAAGGAGAGGAAGGAAGTTCGAGAAGGTTGGATGTGGATGGGCAGGATGAAGGCATGACGGAAGAAGTGGTGGGGATATTGAATGATGCGTTGGCGAATTATTCTGAGAAAGTTAATTTGAGTGAGAAGCGGTTGCCGTTTTTGCCCGAGGCGTTTGGGAAGTTGAAGATGCTTGTTTCGTTGAAACTTGCGTCTAATCTGCTTGAGGTAGTATTTGATTGTTTTATATATGTGATACTAAAATGTTGTGATGGGCTTGTTACTAGTCGATATACCAGGCGTTAGAATAGATATGTTATATATTGGATCAGGCCATCAGGGTATGGAAGGAGGCATGAGGAGGAGGAGGAGGAGCGAAAACCGGAGTATAGATCGGGATATGGGAGGAGGCAAGAGGAGGAGCATGGGGTATGGATCGTAAGAATATGTAAGTTAGATCACTTCTTTTTCAATTAGATATTAAGTTTATTGTTTACAGAATGAATCTATAATTGACCTGAATTAGTTTAGATGCTAGTGTGTTGGTGATGAATATGTATGTTGATAGAGTAGAGGACTTGATTCAGTCCATTTGGTTTGTTTTTCGCAGTTATACTTAAAGCTTTACATTTCATTTGATCATAAAGCTTATACTATTACAAGGAAGACATGTGCTATTGTTTATTGAAATTGTTTATCTACTTAAGGCGTTCTGGTACAGCTTAATTATTTAGGGGTGAAGTTCCTTGGGGGAGGGTCCGGTTGGCATCCTTAAGATACATGGGACCAGGATGATCCCACCGTTCTTCACCTTTTGGAGAATTATTTAGGGGTGAAGTAAGCCCACAAGACTTGTATTCACATAGTTGATGTATTTTTTACTTTGTGTTTGTTTGGGGTACATTATGGTGCAAAAAAAGTTGTTTTGGTGTCGTTGATTGAAACAAGTTTGAGTTGATTTGGTAAATCCTCTTTAGGTGCACAAAGAAATTTCAAGGGACGTTCAAGCTGTGATTGTTGGGATAAAAGTAATTGCGCACCTTACTATTTTTAGCATGCCATTTATTAAGATCATCAGTCTGTATATCATAGATCCTTAGTGATTTACCTTAAATCACATGTGATATACCTGAAATCACATGTGATTTATCTCAAATCACATGTGATTTTACATCAAATCACTTTTAATTTATGTATGTTGTACTTTTCTTTTGTAGTAGAAAAAGTTGTTTGCTTCGCATCTAAAGCTGAACCATCATCCAAGACAGGCTAGTTTTGCTAAAGCAAAATCAAGAATCCCAAAGTTGAAATGGAGGATCGAGAAAAATGACAGAGAATGTTGTGTTTTCACTGTGCTTCATATGGAAAGATATTTAGGTGAAGCTTTTGAAGTTCAAGTACACCACAAAGATATTGTTACACAAGTTGAATGTACATGCTGAGAGGATGTTTGTATTGGCTAAGCAGCTTGAAAAGTAGGTTGAGGAGGATGTAACACAATTATGTAGAGTACGAGATAATTGTAAAAAACATGTATAAGGTAGTTTGTAACTTTATTTTATGAAGTATGGGTTGTCTTTGAAAAAGTATCAACATTTGTATGCTATAAGGGTGGAGGGAGTCATCCTCTCCATCCCTCCAACCCTCCCAAACTTTAACCAATCAAATCCCTCCACCTCATTTCAGCCCTCCAACCCTCAATCCAACATTTTTTACTGGCAACCATCACTCTCAACCCTCCCAAATCTTTTTTTAAATATTCATAATTTGTCCTCCAAATTTATAAATTTGCAACATTAACCCTTCCAATACTAAACAATTATATAAAAAAACAAACATTTTATTAATAACTGAAATTAAAAGTACAATTCATAAAATAAAAAGAAACTACATAACTAAATCTTCCGGGTCATCGAGGTATGGTAAATCTTGAGACGCTACATGCTGCGTAAGATCAAATTGAAGACGATGATGGATTTGCTTATCTAGTAACTCCAGTAGTGCGTTGTCGTCATAAACGGGTTGCACCGGCGGATCCATTATATGAGTCGGTGATATTGCCCTCCCGTCATCTTTTATAACCATGTTGTGCAATATACAACACGCGTAAACGATGTTAGTGATCTTTTCGATGGTCGTTTGACGGATCTTGCGATTCAAAATACCCCATTTTCCCTTAAGAACACCAAAACATCGTTCGACATCTTTTCTTGCCGACTCTTGAACTTTCTTGAATTTCTTTTCCTTCGCTTCAGTCGGATACGGAAATGCTTTGACATGAGTTGAGTACCTAGGATAGATTCCGTCGGTAAGATAATATCCTCGTTTGTAGTTACGCCCGTTTACAACGAATGATGAGTCAGGAGCCGTTCCATTTCGCTCCCTAAGATACAAAGTCGATTGATACAAAACATTGGTATGGATACCTCCCACTCTTGTATTGGCCTTTCAAATGTTTAGGACAATTTCTCCAAACAAAATGTGTACAATCAAGGCTACCTAGCATTCCCGGAATCTTGTGTCTTCGTTCATGCGCCTCGTACAAGCGTGCAACGTCGTGACTAGTAGGCCTACGTAAGAACTCGCGCCCATATATCTCGATGACCGCGGTGCAAAAATGATCAAGGCATTCGCGTGACGTTCTCGCGGCCATGCATAAGTAGTCGTCAAAGTTATCCGGAGGGTTGCCCGTTCCGAGTTGTTGAATTGCGGATGTGCATTTTTGTAGAGCCGTAAAGCTCTTTTTCCCCGTACCATCTTCACCCTCTTGAAAATACTCGTACCTCTGCTCAATATCACCAACAATTTGTAAAAACAACCTTTTGGACATCCGAAACCTCTCACGAAACACAGACGGGCCAAACTTCGGTTCGTCAACGAAATAGTCACGCATTAGAGTTTCTTGACCTTTTTCCCGAAACCGCTCGATATAGGTTCGAGTTTTTTTACTGCTTGCCGTGTCTTCTTCGAGCGACTCAACCACGGAGCACAAAAAAGGTATCGTACTACCCGTGGATAAGTCCGGTAAGATGGGTGGCATCGATAACTCGGACGAAAAGGAGGTAGAAGAAGATGATGATGACATTTTTTGATAAAAAGGTTGTGAAAATGAGATATTGTGTTGTGGTTAAATGGGTAGTTTACTCCTCTATTTATACAAAAAAAAAGGGCCAAAAACGTTTTTTTTTCCTTCCTACGCTCCTGTCTAACGTTCATATTTTTTTTTTTCGTTTTGAGTCCCACAACGGTCATAAGACCGTTTGTTCCTTCCCAAACCGAAGCGAGCTTCTAACTCGCCAAACGATCCCGTCCTCCTAGCCCGCTGAACCGGCAGCCATTAGCCCGCAAGCCCGTTCCATTGAGCCCGAAGCCCACTCCGTGCACCCTAAGTTGTGACAAATGGTAATTTTCCCGTACTATTATTTTAAATAGTAATAATATCTATTTTATCAGAAAATGTACATTATTTATTTTCTGACACCTATTAATGATTGGGGAAACTATTAAAAAATGTATGGAACTTTACGTGAAAATCGGTTTCGTGTAGCGAACAAAAATTTTTTTAAAAAAAAGTAGTCAACTTCCAAGAACACATCTAAATACGCAACCGGTGACCTGGACAGCTGGTTGCAGGGTTTTTTAAATAATAAACACAAAATTTTTTTTTTGAAACGACTATTTTACCCTACCTTATTTTGAAAATTGCAGGCACCGTCCTTAAATTAAATTACAAAAATAGTCCTTGTCGTTACGCTAAATTGCGTCCAACGTCCAAAATCATTTTTTTTAGAAAAATTAAATATTTTTTCCAAAAATATTTTTACACAAAAATATTTTTTTTTCTGAAAATAATTTTTTTTACACAAAAATAAAAATTTATTCCGAAATTTTTTTTAGAAAATAATTTTTTTTTCAGAAAATTTTTATTTTTCGGAAAATATATATTTTTCGGATTTTTTTTTTAAATTTATTTTTCCGCAAAAAATTTTTTATAAATTTTTTTTTAATTTTTCTGAAAAATAATTTTTTTTTTCCGAAAAATAATTTTTTTTTTAAATTTTTCCGAAAAATATTTATTTTTTTCCAAAAAAAAAAAAATTCAGAAAAATATATTCTTTTTTAAATTTATTTTACCATTTTTTTTTATAATAAAAAAATTTTAATTTTTCCGAAAAATATATATATATATATATATATATTTTTAAAATTTTCCGAAAAATATTTATTTTTCTTTTAAAAATTAATTTCAAAAAAAAAATTTCCAAAAAAATTATTTTCCGAAAAAAAAATAATTTCGGAATAAAAAATTTTATTTTTCTAAAAAAAATTATTTCCGAAAAAAAATAGTTATTTTTCTAAAAAAATTATGATTTTGGACGTTGGACGCAATTTAATGTAACGAGAGGGACCATTTATGTAATTTGTGGGATAAGGGGTACATGTGGGAAGAACAAAAAAAAAAAAAAAAAAAACTGCTGACGTGGCGCAAAACCGGCTGGCCAGGTCACCGGTTGCGTATTTAGATGTGTTCTTGGAAGTTGACTACTTTTTTTTTTTTAAAAATTTTGTTCGTTACACGAAACCGATTTTCACGTAAAGTTCCATACATTTTTTAATGGTTTCCCCTTAATGATTTTATCCTGAAAATGAGAAGATATCTCATTTTCCCTGAAAATGACCCCACACGCGTACCAACACTCTATTAGTTATGGCAATAAATTATTAAACTCATGCTCGAGTCCACAAAGATGTTTTTATAATACTTCTATAAAAATGCTCACAAAAATGTATTCTATACATTTTACTTGTAGGTGTCAAACCGGGACACCGCGACTCACGTTCATACTCAACGGGATACGGAATACACTTCGTAAAAACTTAAAAAGTTTCTCCCCTCCCCACTTATTTGGTTTTGCCGCCCAAAAACACACAAAAATATACGAGTACTTAAATGTTGCATATTTGGCTAATAAACACCATTTGGCTTACTTACACTTTGTACAAACAATTCACACAACATGTATTAGTACAACAAGACATTTGAATGACATATCTTGGTCCTTCTTTCTGCCTTCTTCGAATCAACCCACACACAAACCACCCAAAGGTCCATGGTTTTATGCTTAAACAACTTGGCTAGGTACCATCTTTGTCATTCATGTTCCCTTCTAACCATGCACTCCCAACATGCAAACCTATTACCCAAAGGTTAGTCAACTATCATGGGATTTATAACAAATTTCTCCTCCTTCCCATGGTCCTTGTTGACAGTCGAGTCCTATCAAAACAACCCAACTCTTCTCTTTTTGGTCTTTATAACCGAATGCACAAACACAAGATTCTCACAACTCACCTTACTTTCAACACCATACAACACACAACTCTTCTAAGTTACTGTCGAATCACAAGGAAAACAAGAAGGAAGCTAGGGAAGGTTAAGGGTTTTCGAAGGCAAAGGTGAAAACGAGTTCCATTTTGGGAAGCAAGCGGGTTCACAATAATCTTGGGTTTTCCTCTTCACTCGACACACAGCCATCTCTTTTGCTACTGTGAGCATCGAACCACGTACCCTTTTTCATTTACTAGTTTGTTTATTTCTCCCATGCACGTACACATACATATTCATATATACGAAAATACATACAAACTATATTAGTCGATCTTGTTGTGTTTTAAAAACTTGTGTGGTGACTTTTTTTTAGCTTAACACTTATAAGCTCTACGAATATTAAGCTTGTGCTTATTTTTACTCCACTCGACCCACGTAAGAAACTAATGAGTTATATGTAAACTTTTGAACCTTAAGTGACTAGTAAAAACATAAACCTTAAGTAAACTTATGTATTGACTCGCTTGTGCAAAGTGCTTATTGGCTTACCTTGCTTATTTTTCCAAGCTTAATGAGCTTATTCATAACGTAATATGCATTTTTGAAAAGAGAATGGCAAACAGTTTGGAAAGAAAAAGAAACACTCATGCATGCATATATATACGAGATTGATCAGTACTGGAAAGAAATATGCCTAAAGCAAACAGAAGCAGAACCATGTAAATATAACAAACCTGCAAAACTTGACATCTAAGAGGCTTTGGCTCACAGGTTGGGTCGCACAGCAGCCATGCTCCCCACCCGAGTTCGACCCTTGGCAGAAGCGGATTTGCCAATTTTTGGTTATTTTTGCTTTTTTAGCGATTCTTACAACATCAGCCCCTCAACTTTGAACAAACTATCATTCTTCTTAAACTCTCATAATTTCGAAACATATAACCATTTCAGCCCCTCGACTTGAACCAAGTTTACATTTTTCTCAATGAAAATTTATAAGTTTAATAAACTCATATGTGTTTACCACTTTTCGTCTAAATAAATATGTTTAACTCATATTTTTAATTAACGACCACATCCGCGTAAACTATAAATAATATATTGGTTCAAATATATTATTTACCCACAACTTCAATACATATGTGTAAATTTATACACATCGAGACCAAACGAACTTAAATAAATACTTTTGACTCGTACTTAATTATCAATAACTATTGAGCCAACATTCGAGCCAATACTTACAAGTAGATTTTGTTGGAAACTTTTTATTTTTGAACTTTAAGCATTGCCACACAAGCAACATTAAACACAACCACTTGTAAACACTTATATTTATTTAAACACTTTGAGTCGTGAGTACACATATTGTAAACTAAGAATTGCCATACTAATTTAGGTCGCGTGTTGGTGCCACACACTGCTACTACTTGACTTTCCATTTTAGAGGACTATTTTCTGAGGTGAGTTCGTAGCCCCACTTTTAACTCGTATTTGCTTTGCAAACTTGGGGTGAGAAACATGCTTACTTTTATGGACCAAACTAAACTTATGCGATATTCATTACGTGACTACATTTTGCACGCCTCATTCATTTCATGACTACATTTTGCATATTACGTGACTGCATTTTGCACGCCTCATTCGTTACGTGACTACACTTTGCACGCTTTATCTGTCGTAGCTTCGGTAACATGGAACTTAGCGCAGCGTAGTAGACTTTCGTATAACATTATGCACATTATAATGTTAACTCGTAAACACTTTCGTATAACATTATGCACATTATAATGTTAACTCGTAAACACTTTCGTATAACATTATGCACATTATAATGTTAACTCGTAAACTTATTGGTCCAACTTTACTGCTTTATGTAAACCTATGAACTCACCAGCTTTTTGCTGACTTTTAGCATGTTTTCTCAGGTGTTTAATTGTTTGATGTACGATCATGCAAGGCAGCGCTTGGCAGGGGCATAGGCACACTTTTGGAGTGTACACATAACACTCATGACCAATGTTTTTGTACTATGGGACAACTTAAAACTATTATGGGCCTTGTATTCCGCATTTCATAATTATGTAAAACTTATGTTTTAATTAATGAAACTTTAAAACGGATTAGATAATCCGTTCTCTATTACTTGAGTTGTGATTCCAATAAGTAGCACCCCAGATATCCCTTCCGCTGCATTCTGTTTTGGGGGTGTTACAGATTGGCATCAGAGCCAGGTTATAGAGAACTAGGTACACATAAAACCTAGACTATAACCGCTTTTTACAAAAAACTCAACCTATGACCGCCATATGCCAGCCTGCCTGCCTTACTTGCCACTTTACTTGCTACTCTAATTATTATTTCAGTAAGCTTAGCATATACTTACGTGCTACTTTGATAACACATGCTTTCGTGTTAATTGTATACATATAGATATGTACTTATATTATGGCTTATACTTTCTAGCATTATACTAAAGATTATAAGTATCTTCTATATACTTACACCGTCCTTGCCACACACTATGACTTCCCTTATGAAATTTTACTATTCAACTCCGAGTTTAAACACTCGCCACATTCTTCATGGACTATCATTCGACTCTGAGTTTGAACACTTGTCTTATTCCTTTGAAACACTTATATTACCATCGTATGAGAAACCACCCATTTATCTAAACGCGACTTTAGCCTATTACTCTATAACATGTCTCCACGAAACATTTACACTTGAAACCTATCTTTACTATGACACACTATTCTTGACTTATTTTGAAGAAACATGTCATCTAAGAGGCAAGACCTAAACTTACTCTCACTTCAAGACATCGGTGTCAATCGTTACGATGATTACATCCAGTTTCTAAATCAAAATCGTACTTTCCGCAGTGGATATGATACGATTTGGGTGATTGTTGACAGACTCACAAAATCTGCACATTTTCTTCCCATCAAAGAAACTGACAGCATAGATCAACTCGCTCGTTTATATCTAAAAGAAGTAGTCTCCAGACATGGAGTACCAATTTCAATCATCTCGGATCGCGACAGTCGCTTCACTTCAAACTTTTGGCAGTCACTCCAGAAAGCTTTGGGGACTAAACTCGACATGAGTACAGCTTATCATCCCCAAACAGACGGCTAAAGCGAAAGAACCATTCAAACCTTGGAGGACATGCTCCGAGCTTGTGTTATTGACTTCGACAAGGGATGGGACAGACATTTTCCCCTAGTCGAATTCTCGTACAACAACAGCTACCATACAAGTATAAAAGCTGCACCATTCGAGGCACTTTATGGACGAAAGTGCCGATCACCCATTTGTTGGACCGAAGTGGGAGACAGTCAACTCACAGGTCCCGAACTCATTCATGAGACAACCGAAAAGATTGTGCAGATTCGTAGCAGGATGCAAGCTGCACAAGACAGACAAAAGAGCTATGCTGACAAGAGACGTAAACCTCTTGAGTTCCAAGTAAGGGATAGAGTTATGCTGAAAGTTTCGCCTTGGAAAGACGTGATACACTTTGGCAAACGTGGAAAGCTAAATCCTCGTTACATTGGACCTTTCGAAATTCTAGAAAGAATTGGACCGGTGGCTTACCGACTCAAGCTACCGCAAGAACTAAACAATGTGCATGATGTCTTTCATGTATGCAATCTAAAGAAATGCTTGTCCGAGGAAACTCTTGCTATTCCTCTGGAAGAAATTGAGATTGACAATCGACTACACTTTATCGAAGAACCTGTTGAAATCATGGACCGAGAGGTCAAGAGATTGAAACATAGTCGAATCCCGATTGTCAAAATTCGTTGGAACTCCCGAAAAGGCCTTGAATTCACATGGGAACGTGAAGATGAATTCAAGGCCAAATATCCTCACCTTTTCACATTTTCATCTGATAACATGAATGGAATGTCGGGACGACATTCAAATAAGGCTGGGAGGCTGTGACAAATGGTAATTTTCCCGTACTATTATTTTAAATAGTAATAATATTTATTTTATCAGAAAATGTACATTATTTATTTTCTGACACCTATTAATGATTTTATCCTAAAAATGAGAAGATATCTCATTTTCCCTGAAAATGACCCCACACGCGTACCAACACTCTATTAGTTATGACAATAAATTATTAAACTCATGCTCGAGTCTACAAAGATGTTTTTATAATACTTCTATAAAAATGCCCACAAAAATGTATTCTATACATTTTACTTGTAGGTGTCAAACCTGGACACCGCGACTCATGTTCATACTCAACGGGACACGGAATACACTTCGTAAAAACTTAAAAAGTTTCTCCCCTCCCCACTTATTTGGTTTTGCCGCCCAAAAACACACAAAAATATACTTAAATGTTGCATATTTGGCTAATAAACACCATTTGGCTTACTTACACTTTGTACAAACAATTTACACAACATGTATTAGTACAACAAGACATTTGAATGACATATCTTGGTCCTTCTTTCTGCCTTCTTCGAATCAACCCACACACAAACCACCCAAAGGTCCATGGTTTTATGCTTAAACAACTTGGCTAGGTACCATCTTTGTCATTCATGTTCCCTTCTAACCACGCACTCCCAACATGCAAACCTATTACCCAAAGGTTAGTCAACTATCATGGGATTTATAACAAATTTCTCCTCCTTCCCATGGTCCTTGTTGACAGTCGAGTCCCATCAAAACAACCCAACTCTTCTCTTTTTGGTCTTTATAACCGAATGCACAAACACAAGATTCTCACAACTCACCTTACTTTCAACACCATACAACACACAACTCTTCTAAGTTACTGTCGAATCACAAGGAAAACAAGAAGGAAGCTAGGGAAGGTTAAGGGTTTTCGAAGGGAAAGGTGAAAACGAGTTCCATTATGGGAAGCAAGCGGGTTCACAATAATCTTGGGTTTTCCTCTTCACTCGACACACAGCCATCTCTTTTGCTACTGTGAGCATCGAACCACCCTTTTTCATTTACTAGTTTGTTTATTTCTCCCATGCACGTACACATACATATTCATATATACGATAATACATGCAAACTATATTAGTCGATTTTGTTGTGTTTTAAAAACTTGTGTGGTGACTTTTTTTTTAGCTTAACACTTATAAGCTCTACGAATATTAAGCTTGTGCTTATTTTTACTCCACTCGACCCACGTAAGAAACTAATGAGTTATATGTAAACTTTTGAACCTTAAGTGACTAGTAAAAACATAAACCTTAAGTAAACTTATGTATTGACTCGCTTGTGCAAAGTGCTTATTGGCTTACCTTGCTTATTTTTCCAAGCTTAATGAGCTTATTCATAACGTAATATGCATTTTTGAAAAGAGAATGGCAAACAGTTTGGAAAGAAAAAGAAACACTCATGCATGCATATATATACACGATTGATCAGTACTGGAAAGAAATATGCCTAAAGCAAACAGAAGCAGAACCATGTAAATATAACAAACTTGCAAAACTTAACATCAAAGAGTCTTTGGCTCACTGGTTGGGTCGCACAGCAGCCACACTCACCACCCGAGTTCGATCCTTGGCAGAGGCAGTTTTGCCAATTTTTGGTTATTTTTGCTATTTTAGCGGTTCTTACAACATCAACCCCTCAACTTTGAACAAACTATATGTTAGGATTCGAACACACGGTTAAGGTGGTTAAACCTTTTGTTCTTTGTGTGTATGATATATTGAGTGAATATGATTAAGTATGCGGAATCTACTTAATCACACTTTGAAGGTTATTATGATTATGGAAATGGAACGGTTGTGTTTGTTATTTGAACAAGGAACAATGAAAGATTAACACCAAACGATTCAATATTATTAATGATAATAATACGAGTGATCTTGAAATATCACTAGGGTTACAACCTTGAATCTTAAGTTTTTACAACTTGTGATATTCTTGTGTTTGTTCTATGTAAAACCCAAAAAATTTGAAAGCATGGTAAAAGACAAAAATGCCCCTATGAATTTAAAAATTTAATAAAAGGTTTATAAAGTACCGAATCAATCCCGAACTTCTGGAAATGGACAAGTTATGATACCAAATAATTTTGACAACTCCATTTAACATTTTCACAAGTTACAAAATTACCAAAATACCCTCTATGAACCGAAGATACTTTATATACATATTAATTTTATTATTGAAGTTTATAATTAGAATAAACACATTTAAATTGCAAGAAAATATGGAAGGCTATCAAAAATTGATCTTGGCTTTATGAAAACGTGTGATGACAACCCATTGCCCCCCCCCCCCCCCCCTCATTCAGCCTTATCCCATTTTTGTATAACAAACTCATTTAAACCCTAAAATTTATACCGAAAATAACAAAAACACACCATAATTCCTCTCCTTGCTCATATGATTTTCTGGAGGTTCAAGCTCATTTTTCTGGTGATGTGCACGTCCTAAGGAAACCTAGAAAAATAGCCATTCGAATTATAGTGGCCGGATTTGATAGGTGTCGAATTTCTTGTTCTATTCCACACGTAAGGTAACAATTTCATCTTAATTCGTTCGATCATGGTAAAATTCATTCTCCATTTTTCTTGTGTTCCTAACATCATATATGATCTGTGAAAAATGTTGGAATCAAGTCATGCAAGGTTTAGGTGGTCGAATGGATTTAAAATGTGTAAAATGGATTAATTATGGAAAACATGATAAACGATTTTTCTGGGTTTCCTTGCTAATTTTTATGTGTTACTTGATCATGGTATAAGCTGGGAAAAATGCTAATTCGAATTATGGAGACTTGTGTTAATTGTTTTGGATTTAAATCATTAAAAAGGGTGTAAATTCTAATATATAGAAAACGAATTTTCTGGGTATCTAATTTATTTTTCCTGGGTTCCTTAGGCATCATATGATCTCATAAAAATGCCCATTCGAATTTTTGAAGCCCATGTAAGTCGTGGCTAATTATTTTACAAACCGGATTTTTTTTGGAAAATAAGAATAAAAGGGAAAATAAATCGAGGAAGCTAGGGTTAGGGTTTCTTAGATTAGATCTGGTCATTTAATGTGTTTTTAAGGATGTTTCAATGATTGGATATGGTGGGAGGATTTAGGGCTTAGTTTGTGTAAATAAAAGGTATACGATTTGTGTTTTTAAAAGTAGAGGGGTTGTTTTGTAAATTATGAAACCTATGGGAGATTTTTGTAAGGTGTCTTGGATCTGGGTAAAATACAGAAAATATTTCATAAGGGTCTCATGTGTTAATTTTGTATTTAAAAGGTTTATTTTGTTAATTAAATAAAGTATAATTTGAATTGTTTAATAATTAAATGGAGGGACTAAAAATGTAATTTCTGGAAACTTAAGGTTGATTTGAGTAATAAAATATATTCAGGGGGTTATGTGTAATTTTGGTAATTTAATGGCTTAATATGTAATTATTAATAATTAAAGGTTGAAATTGTAAATTAAAGGGCTAAATATGTAACTTTGATAACTTGAGGGACTTGATGTGTAAATTATGAATATTTAAGGGTACATTCGTATATCATGTTAAAATAAGTGTACATTATGTAAAATTGGGAAATTGAGGGTTTAATGTGTAATTATGAATATTTGAAGGTTTAAAGTGTAACTTTTGTAATAAAGGGGTGTAAAGTGTAAATTGTGAAATCTTAAGGACCAAATGTGTAAATATGATAAAAGATACCTTATTTCCATAATAATGATTTAACTAAGTTATGTTACTCCATATTACTAAAAATGGAAACTTTCTGAAAATGGAAACTTTCTAAAAGTGGAAACTTACTAAATATGGAAACCTGCTAAAAATAGAAAGTTACTAAAAATGGAAAAGCAATTAATTAAGAATGATTTGTAATTCCCTTCTACTCCTTTAGGTGTGAAGAAGGAGAGACTTTGAGCTATTCCCATATCCTGTGTTTATATTCTGTTTGTGCGTTCGTCATAAGGTACATATACTCTGCCTTTTTCAGTAAGGGTTCTTATATTCTATACATTGATCTTGAGTTATGATTCAGTTAATATTTCCCAAGCCATTGCTATGTTCCCTTTGAGTGAACCTTTGATATTCCTCTTGATTATGATCTGAGCTTCGTTTATCTGACCTATGCCTTTGCCAAGTTGCTCTAAAGTTCTGAACTATCCTTGTGAGAAACTAAGATTTTGAAATGGGTTACTAAACTAAGGTTTTGAACTACTTGTTTTGAACTATCTTTTACGAAGACTATTTTAATGATTATCTTTATGAAACCAATTTAAAGACCATTTTAATTAAATACCTTGATTAAGCTTTCTAAAATGAATCTGTTGAATAAAGACTTTGAAGATGGATCCTTTGATACAGACTTTGAACTTTAATTATGATTCCCTTTGTTTTTAAAACTATGATATGAACTTTGGAAGACCTTGGTGAACCACTCTATTATGAACCATTCGATATGAACCCTTTTCTATGGACCTTGTGATATGACTTTGAGATGCACCTTTTGATATATGATCTTTTGTGATGACTTTGAGACCTGACTCTTAGTTTGATACCCGAGCCATTTTATGTTACCTAGCCAGGAAGGTAACCTGGCCATGTCCGTGATGCACCACTGGCATGACTCCCGTGTGGGGGAGTGATTTCTCACACCGTCCCTTTTATGATTATCTGGCATGGCTACTATGATTTTGGGATGACTTTGAGTTTGGGGGCGTATGGGTTGCAATCCTAGATTTGTATGTTTAGTGGATTTAACTATGACTTTGAGTTATGACTTTGAGGTGACTGGTACTGTGTGCAATACATGCCTTTCACACCCCTGGGAGCTGATCACTCCACTATTGTGATACATGAGGACACCCCTCATATTATCTGGTTGCCTGAGAGGTATCCCCTCTGATTGTGAGATTATGACTTTGAGATTATGATGTTGAGATTATGACTTTGAGTTCTGGGCTCGTGGTAGATGACTATCCTATATTTCCTTTATTACTCTTTTGATTTGATTATACCTTATGACATTCCCAGTACCTCACTATATTCTGTTTCGTTATCTTTGCTTGTATTATGTATCTGTTCACTGAGCTTTGTAAGCTCAGCCGCACGTTTTCTTTTCGTGTGCGGCAGGTTTTAGTTGGAAGATGGGTATGAGTGAAGAGACTTTTGGACTTAGAAGACTTGATAATTATTTTGGCCTAGAGATGATTGGAAGTTACTACATTGTTAGAATTTGTATTCGCTTTTGTAACCTTGTAATTTCAGTATTTCTTCTGTAACCTTTGAGAATCTTGGTATTACTTTTGAATGTATGCTTTGTTATATCTGATATGAAACCATTTGCGAGACATCTTTACCCTTGTCGGGTTGGGGTGTTACAATTATGGTATCAGAGCGACAGGCTGCGATTTCGTAATACATTTACCCTTGACCTGTGTAAGTTAGGACCACTAAGCTTTCCCTGTAGGCACTCGTAAGTCAACCTTGAAGATTGCTTTAGGATTTCCCATAGGAACCTAAGTTTTGACCGGCGAGGAATGAGTAGACTATAAGGCATTTGTTTAAGCATCATTGCTTCCATATCACTCTGATTCATGCCTTGCTTTTGGTTAGATCCTGTTGATACCACTTCTGGAAAAGTGAAAACTTATGCTTTGCACCACCTAAGTTTGGAACCTGATTAAATCTTGAAGGCATTGAAAATTTCATAATAAGGACCCGACACTATTTGATCCTTATCTTCAAATCCCTTTTTAATCATTTTGATAATGACCCGCATTTCACTCTGATTCTTTTGTTAATCACTTTGACGCCTCTTCAGGCATTCCGAGAACCTCTATGGCGATGACGTACTGGATATGTTTTGCTATTTGATAAATATCTATGAAGTTTCCGACACTATTGATTTCGTTTTACCCATCTCTGTCCTTATGAGAAGTCTCGTGGCGTGTAACCATGAGTATAAGAATGTTTTCTTCCTCACTTCTAATGATATAGCTTTGATTTGCGAACCGTCTTTCTTTGGATAGTCAACTTCGATTTTATTCCGACAAGGAAATTGTGGAATGATCAGTCAAATATTGACAACTACCCTTCTATGTCTCACCTTTAACGTTTGCAACAATTTTGAACTTCCGACTACGATTTCTGATTGTTAAACCCTTGCCATCACTATTACTCTGGAGACTCGTGTGTTACGTTTGCGGTTATGAAGTTTTCTTAGAAACCATTTCGTACACCAATAAATGAACCTCATCGTAGAAGCCTTTTGGCACCTTGAGTTTTCTGAACATGAACCTTGTATTGAACGTTATTTGCCACCTGAACTTTGATTATAATCCCTGTTGGACCACCAAGTTTTCCACCGGAGTATGAAGTAAGATTTGACATGATACCGAGAGATTCTAGTCACTAAACGAAGATGTCTTTCGGATCATACTAATTGACTGGAGCAACCGGGAAGAGCAGCAACCGAAGACCAGGAAGTGAGTTTACTTAAGTGTATCTTCTGGGCATGTTTTAGTTTTGTTCGCGATAAAGATGAGTGATGACTAGAGATATGTATGGGAGCTGAACCGTATTGCTGTAGGAGCCAATATTCCTCCACCCTGGAACGATTATGTGTTTTGTTTAAATTCAGAGCGCAAAGTTTCCTTTCTGATGAATTGATACTATTCTTGAAATCGCCTTCCGTATTCGTAAACGACTGCCATGACGGTTAATGACGCTAATAGTATTAGCTAAAGCTCTGACGATCTTGGTGAATTTGATAGATGATATTTCTCATGAGTACTGGGCATATGGTCATTGTATGACTTAATGGTACATTCGGAGACGAGGAAGAATATGAAAAATCATTTTGCACCTTGTTAGAGATTTGAGGATCATTTGTGTATTCTGAGAGATTGATGTTGGTTGAGACAACGGTGTTCCTTGCCTGACCTGGAGTTGACGACAACGGAGACTACCCCGAAGAGTGGAGACATTCCTTACAAGACAGAAGTGTTGGCGATGCAGAAGAAGAAATTCTAGTCAAGATGGCGAACCTGGAGCTGATGAAGACATGCAGTCCCACTTCCCTATTCATCTTAGTTGTACTGAGATGAATTGAGAGCGGAAGCAGACTGGATGATGGAGATATTTAAAGACCGTGCCAGAAATCCACGTTGCTCCATCACATTCCAAAAAGAACTGCAGGAGGCTCGACGACCCAGACACAAGTTTCCGACCTTGGTTTCATTCCCCGATTGAGGGACAGACGAAGACAGACTAACAGGACTTGAAGAGATTGGAGTGTGTTGAATGAGCGGAATCGGGAAACAGACCCTTCATGTTTGGAAGATTAGATTTTATGAAGGCCGAAGTTCTTGAAGATTAATAAGATCCTTGATGATTTAAGTTTCCTAGAAGCATTTCAGTTCGTGTTTATTTTTCGTATGTTCGGTGATAGCTTGTTTGAGAGATTTTGACGAGTTGTGGAAGATATGATACTGGTGACGGCGTACCTCACTTCTGCTAGGCAATCTGGGATTTTGATACTCTTGCGAATAGTTTTGTTTTCTCTCTTGACTGTGAAAATTGTTTTGTTGACCTCTGAGACTATAGAAATACTAGGTGGATTAAGATAAGTGGTTTTGATTACGATTTGAGATAAAGTATGACCATCATGAGGGCATATTTATATGATGCCAGTATTATGACGTCTGGCCAACGTGATAATACTTACATCATATAACGTGCACTTGTTATGGGCATAGGATATCTCGGGATGTACCTTAGAAGTTAAGAATTGGAACTCCGTTGGATTATCCGTGATTAGTGAGACTTTAGGTTCATTCTACCTATGCGTTTAATCTGCTTTCATCGTTATACGACTGGATGCGTTTGGATACTCGACACGCGTTTGTTGACCTTTGTGCTTCCGATAAGAATCTTAGGTTCTGTGTAGAACTTTCTACCGTCTGTTTCTGTCAGTATGAATCCGATCTGTTACTATTAAATAGTACACCTACATTTTGCTATATGTACGTTTCGCATCCGTTGATTATGTTTCATTATGACCTGCTATGAGTTGTTTGAGGCTTTTGATTTTGAGGAGCAAGACCTGTTTGTTTATGAGAACACCTATGAAAGGTTATACTGAAGCCGAGACTATTTGAGAATCTGAAGAGTTTTGAACTCATATACTACTCCCATGTCCGCTACAATTCGATACGTTTTCATCTGATTTGACTATTCCTATTCCACGGACGAAAATCCGTCAGTCCTACATCTTCCCTGAACCCCTTCTGATGAGATACGTTTATCATCCATTACGTTTAGTATATCATTCTTTTGATGTGAATCCTGAGCGTTATGTCTTTTGAGAAAACCGAAATTATTTGATCGGCAAGATTGAGTCATGAGAAAATACTTGGTTTGGAAGAACCTGCTCGGGCGTGAGAATGTTTTGTTGATCGTTTACAACTTTCTACGATTTCGCTTAACTTTGCGACTTCAAATTTCGAGGACGAAATTTTTTTGTTAGAGGGGAAGAGTTGTAAAACCCAAAAATTTGAAAGCATGGTAAAAGACAAAAATGCCCCTATGAATTTAAAATTTTAATAAAAGGTTTATAAAGTACCGAATCAATCCCGAACTTCTGGAAATGGACAAGTTATGATACCAAATAATTTTGACAACTCCATTTAACATTTTCACAAGTTACAAAATTACCAAAATACCCTCTATGAACCGAAGATACTTTATATAAAATATTAATTTTATTATTGAAGTTTATAATTAGAATAAACACATTTAAATTGCAAGAAAATATGGAAGGCTATCAAAAATTGATCTTGGCTTTATGAAAACGTGTGATGACAGCCCATTGCCCCCCCTCATTCAGCCTTATCCCATTTTTGTATAACAAACTCATTTAAACCCTAAAATTTATAACCGAAAATAACAAAAACGCACCATAATTCCTCTCCTTGCTCATACGATTTTCTGGAGGTTCAAGCTCATTTTTATGGTTATGTGCACATCCTAAGGAAGCCTAGAAAAATAGCCATTCGAATTATAGTGGCCGGATTTGATAGGTGTCGAATTTCTTGTTCTATTCCACACGTAAGGTAACAATTTCATCTTAATTCGTTCGATCATGGTAAAATTCATTCTCCATTTTTCTTGTGTTCCTCACATCATATATGATCTGTGAAAAATGTTGGAATCAAGTCATGCAAGGTTTAGGTGGTCGAATGGATTTAAAATGTGTAAAATGGATTAATTATGGAAAACATGATAAACGATTTTTCTGGGTTTCCTTACTAATTTTTATGAGTTACTTGATCATGGTATAAGCTGGGAAAAATGCTAATTCGAATTATGGAGACTTGTGTTAATTGTTTTGGATTTAAATCATTAAAAAGGGTGTAAATTCTAATATATAGAAAACGAATTTTCTGGGTATCTAATTTATTTTTCCTGGGTTCCTTAGGCATCATATGATCTCAGAAAAATGCCCATTCGAATTGTTGAAGCCCATGTAAGTCGTGGCTAATTATTTTACAAACCGGATTTTTTTGGAAAATAAGAATAAAAGGGAAAATAAATCGAGGAAGCTAGGGTTAGGGTTTCTTAGATTAGATCTGGTCATTTAATGTGTTTTTAAGGATGTTTCAATGATTGGATATGATGAGAGGATTTAGGGCTTAGTTTGTGTAAATAAAAGGTATACGATTTGTGTTTTTAAAAGTAGAGGGGTTGTTTTGTAAATTATGAAACCTATGGGAGATTTTTGTAAGGTGTCTTGGATCTGGGTAAAATACAGAAAATATTTTATAAGGGTCTCATGTGTTAATTTTGTATTTAAAAGGTTTATTTTGTTAATTAAATAAAGTATAATTTGAATTGTTTAATAATTAAATGGAGGGACTAAAAATGTAATTTCTGGAAACTTAAGGTTGATTTGAGTAATAAAATATATTCAGGGGGTTATGTGTAATTTTGGTAATTTAATGGCTTAATATGTAATTATTAATAATTAAAGGTTGAAATTGTAAATTAAAGGGCTAAATATGTAACTTTGATAACTTGAGGGACTTGATGTGTAAATTATGAATATTTAAGGGTACATTCGTATATCATGTTAAAATAAGTGTACATTGTGTAAAATTGGGAAATTGAGGGTTTAATGTGTAATTATGAATATTTGAAGGTTTAAAGTGTAACTTTTGTAATAAAGGGGTGTAAAGTGTAAATTGTGAAATCTTAAGGACCAAATGTGTAAATATGATAAAAGATACCTTATTTCCATAATAATGATTTAACTAAGTTATGTTACTCCATATTACTAAAAATGGAAACTTTCTGAAAATGGAAACTTTCTAAAAGTGGAAACTTACTAAATATGGAAACCTGCTAAAAATAGAAAGTTACTAAAAATGGAAAAGCAATTAATTAAGAATGATTTGTAATTCCCTTCTACTCCTTTAGGTGTGAAGAAGGAGAGACTTTGAGCTATTCCCATATCCTGTGTTTATATTCTGTTTGTGCTTTCGTCATAAGGTACAGATACTCTGCCTTTTTCAGTAAGGGTTCTTATATTCTATACATTGATCTTGAGTTATGATTCAGTTAATATTTCCCAAGCCATTGCTATGTTCCCTTTGAGTGAACCTTTGATATTCCTCTTGATTATGATCTGAGCTTCGTATATCTGACCTATGCCTTTGCCAAGTTGCGCTAAAGTTCTGAACTATCCTTGTGAGAAACTAAGATTTTGAAATGGGTTACTAAACTAAGGTTTTGAACTACTTGTTTTGAACTATCTTTTACGAAGACTATTTTAAAGATTATCTTTATGAAACCAATTTAAAGACCATTTTAATTAAATACCTTGATTAAGCTTTCTAAAATGAATCTGTTGAATAAAGACTTTGAAGATGGATCCTTTGATACAGACTTTGAACTTTAATTATGATTCCCTTTGTTTTTAAAACTATGATATGAACTTTGGAAGACCTTGGTGAACCACTCTATTATGAACCATTAGATATTAACCCTTTTCTATGGACCTTGTGATATGACTTTGAGATGCACCTTTTGATATATGATCTTTTGTGATGACTTTGAGACCTGACTCTTAGTTTGATACCCGAGCCATTTTATGTTACCTAGCCAGGAAGGTAACCTGGCCATGTCCGTGATGCACCACTGGCATGACTCCCGTGTGGGGGAGTGATTTCTCACACCGTCCCTTTTATGATTATCTGGCATGGCTACTATGATTTTGGGATGACTTTGAGTTTGGGGGCGTATGGGTTGCAATCCTAGATTTGTATGTTTAGTGGATTTAACTATGACTTTGAGTTATGACTTTGAGGTGACTGGTACTGTGTGCAATACATGCCTTTCACACCCCTGGGAGCTGATCACTCCACTATTGTGATACATGAGGACACCCCTCATATTATCTGGTTGCCTGAGAGGTATCCCCTCTGATTGTGAGATTATGACTTTGAGATTATGATGTTGAGATTATGACTTTGAGTTCTGGGCTCGTGGTAGATGACTATCCTATATTTCCTTTATTACTCTTTTGCTTTGATTATACCTTATGACATTCCCAGTACCTCACTATATTCTGTTTCGTTATCTTTGCTTGTATTATGTATCTGTTCACTGAGCTTTGTAAGCTCAGCCGCACGTTTTCTTTTCGTGTGCGGCAGGTTTTAGTTGGAAAATGGGTATGAGTGAAGAGACTTTTGGACTTAGAAGACTTGATAATTATTTTGGCTTTAGAGATGATTGGAAGTTACTACATTGTTAGAATTTGTATTCGCTTTTGTAACCTTGTAATTTCAGTATTTCTTCTGTAACCTTTGAGAATCTTGGTATTACTTTTGAATGTATGCTTTGTTATATCTGATATGAAACCATTTGCGTGACATCTTTACCCTTATCGGGTTGGGGTGTTACATTCTATATCTTTTAACAGATATGAGTTTTAAAATAATAACACACTTAGACACACATATAACTAGGGAAAGATCTTTTTTTATAGTCCAAGAAGATCTTTACAATATTGCTTAAAGTCTAGCCGAACTACCTGTTAACTTATCTTGAGTGTGTCAGTACATAAGATACAACATGTATCTGTGTACACAACTTGTTAACTAAGCACATGGGGTAAGATATTATCTACCGTATATTGTTGACCAAAATACAAATAATATATTTTCATACTTATCCACTTAGCAGCAGAATGTTCATTAGCAGCAGCAATGAGTTATCACTAGCAGCAGGATCAAGTACACTAGCAGCAGAATCAACAGCAGCAGAATGTTAAGCCTAGCAGCAGAATCATTTATCGCTAGCAGCAGAATCAAATGTTCTAGCAGCAGGAACAAACATTACCAGCAGGAACCAAATGCACTAGCAGCAGAATCACACTTAGAGTATTTCTTTGAATAGAACCCGATATTAAACTTCTTGAATATTTAATTCCCAACAATCCTCCCCTAAACATGTGAATCCATTTCAACATGTTTCTGAATTAAATTATGGATTGTGAAGATCTTTCAAACACTTCTGTTCTTCAACACATTGCTCCAATCTTGGACTAAAAGATGGTGCAATTTCCTTGGATGGAGGGATTATAAGAGGCAATGATGCTGTGTATCTTGGATGCTTGTTTCAACAAGTGAAATCATCTATCAGCATGTCTTTGCAAGTGATGAACAAACGTGGTAAACTGAAATTGAAACTTTTCTTCGTTTGACCTAGATAGAACTTTCTCCTTTGGAATGTTCTTGTCATTTTCAACCTCCATGTCATCATCTTGTATGCTCTTGTCTTCTCCTTCCTTTCATTGGTTAAACTTCCTTTCTTGGGCTTTTATTTCCTCCACTGAAGCAAATAAAATTTTATATCCTCCCCTATTTCGAAGATCTCACCATCATCCCATCATGTGGAAACCGTAGAGGGGGGGGGGGTGAATACGTTTCCATTTAAAAACTTAAAACTTTTGTGTCAAACACCCGATCAAGTGTGACGTAATATGAAGAGTGTCAACAATGAGTATATAGCATCTAGAGATGACTATAGTAAACTACAACATATGCACAATCAAACCATGGAACATACATGATCAATCACTACATGAGCAACAAGCCACACAAACACATATGCAATGCAAATATAAATATAAAGCGATAACTAATGAAATGAAAGTAAAGAGATAAGTTAGAAGGCGCAAACCGGACACGGTGATTTATAGTGGTTCGGTCACGAAGCTCCTCTTCTCCCTACTCCACTCCCCGAGTACCCAACTCGAGAGTTACTTCACTAATCAATAAACTCCCTTTAGGCGGAGAAAACCGTACACGTCGCTTAACTTGTTTTTCGACACTAAGCTAGATGTCGAGTGCTAATCTTAGCTAGCACCAATCTACCACGATCTACCCGATATACACCATACATGTCACTTATCCTATTTCCGACACTAAGCTAGATGTCGAGTGCTAATCTTAGCTAGCACCAATCTACCACGATCTACCCGATCTACCCTTGATCCACATGATCAATCTCACAAGCCCAATGGCTTCAAGAGATCTTCACTATCTCTTAAGATCACAATGATCTTGACTCACTCTCTCACAAAAGAAAAGTAATCTTGATGTATTCTATGATACAATCAAGAGTGTAACAAATGTTACAAGACCTAACAACTCCAACACTTTGTATCTACTTGGATACTTTGTGTTCTTCTCTTGCTAATCAAGAGGGATGACAACACTTTGTATCTACTTGGATACTTTGTGTTCTTCTCTTTCTAATCAAGAAGGATGACAACACTTTGTATCTAGGATACTTTGTGTTCTTCTCTTGCTAATCAAGAGGGATGACAACACTTTGTATCTAGGATACTTTGTGTTCTTCTCTTGCTAATCAAGAGGAATGAAGAGGATCACTTGAGTGGATGATTGGATCACTCTTAAACAACCTAAGACTCTCCAAATGATCAAAGAAAGTTATCTAAGTGAAGAGGGATAAGACCAGAGAAAAAGGACTGGAAAAATCAAGTTGGAAGTGTGGAATGGTCCACTATTTATAGGCAAGGGAAAATCTTACCGTTACAGACCCACGGCTCCACTAAATACCCGACGGCTCCACTAAATTTAGTGGAGCCGTACCTATTTAATGGTGCCGTAGACGCTCCTTCGTTTGTCTTTAGTGGGGAAGGTTTATTTGGGGAAGTTAGGAGCTGTTTTGGGGGGAAATTTGACTGTTGGGATTTTCAAACATATTTTTCAAAATAAAACTTTTCTTTTTAATTCAAAAATAATTTGTGAAATATATTTTTGAAAAAATGTTTTGTCACATTAAAAATGTGAAGTTTAGAAAATTAAAATCCTTTGATCATTTGTCAAGTAGTAGATTTGTTTGTCCATACCTTGAGTGATTTATGTCGGGATGGAAATCTACGACTTCGTTGAATCATACTTGAGACGTCGGGAGGTGTAGATGTAAGTATGCATTGATGATTTGTGTTTACAAGTAACTTTTACATTTTACATTATGTATTACAAGTTACATGTTTGTCATTATTAAAACCGAAGAAATCGTTTAGTTTAAATATCGTAATATTTGCACTAACAATCTCCCCCTTTTTGATGATGACAAATATGTAAACCGTAACACACAGTAAAATGTAAAAGTTACCTGTTTACACTTCCTTCTCCCCCTTTTGTCGAATCAAAAAGGTAGTTGCCTCGAGCGCTCCCTTGGATTTACTCCCAACTCCCCCTTATTGCACTAATATCCTTTCTCCCCCGAAAGGCGAGCTTGCATCATCCTAGTGAAGCCTTCTATCAACACTTGTGAAGACGACTCCATGCTATGTATTCAAATACTCTTGAGCTCCCCCTAGCTCAATGCTCCCCTATGGTGACTTAATCCCCTTGTTTATTTACCTTAGTATCTAGCGGATCCATGGATCAAATTCTTACAAAGGCTTTTCCTACATCAAGGGTTAGCTTCGTGCAGCATAATATATAACAGTATAGGAGCAACATTATAGGGATAGAATACACATAGCAAGACATGCATGGGTTAAAATATGTTAACACGTAAGTGTCACAACCCGACCGAAAACCTAAGGTGTAATTGTTCACTCAATCACACTAATCAAGAACGAGATTCGTTCATTGACTGACGCACTAAATGACTTATTCCAAGTTGTCATTGGGAAGGAAAGTTCTAACAAACCTTTTGAACAACATAATCATCTACCTAAGATGATTGATGTTAAGGATAGTTTGTTGATAAGACATACTCTAAATGATTACTATTATGACAAGTCGTGCCATAAAGTAGACTCGATAGAGGTTATACCTAAATGATTCCATAAGGTGGGAGAGTGTTGGTTGTGGTGACAACAAGGACAACTTGGGTTATGTGGTTGTAGGGGATAAATAATGGGATGACCCATTAGTGGTTGTGGTGATGGTGATAGTGATAAGGATGATGTGTTAGTGCCAAGTTCAAAAGGAGATGTAGGTGACAAGGTTAGTGTGAGAGCTAAAGGTTGTGGTGATGGTGATAGTGATAAGGATGATGTGTTGGTGCCAAGTCCAAAGAGGTTTGATGGTGATAGGGTTAGTGTGATAGCTAAAGGTTGTGATGGACTTGGTGGAGGTAAGGGTGTAGGAATCCTAAAGGTAGAGGATGATGATGATGTGGTTGGAGATGTTGGTTTTGCCCTTTGAGGAAAGGTGGGAAAGGATGGTTTAGGTTAATATATCGTTTGCACTGACAATGAGATGCATGATATATTTCAAAAGGGAAAAAGAAAAGGTGCATGTGATCCTAACAGGATTGTTGGTGGATATCTCTAACGGGGTTAAGGTAATGAAGTTCTAGGTTTCTAGGTTGGATGATCCTAGTTGTGTGTTAGGGATAATTTGGTGCATGAAGGGTTTCGTGTGTTTGTGAGGATTGAAGGTTGTTGAACTAACTATCACTTATCCAAAGTGAGGAGTAGTTGTAAGGTTTGAGTGTGATGAGTTGAAGGTTATAAGGTTTGAGTGTGATGATCTATGGGTTGAAGGTTCTTAGACTAACTGTCACTGTCAAGAGTGAAGTGTAGCTAAAAGGTTTGAGTGTGATGATGATGTTAATGTGAGGTTTGAAGGTGAGATGCAAGATAAGCTTGCAATGGTGAGGCCTTATATAGGCAAGAGTTGTGGGATTCGAACTAAAGTTGGTGTTAGAGTCCTATGGTGTAGTGAGGGAATCCTAGGGTGTATGCGAGTTTGCAAGATTTTGCAGGTTTGAGGTTAGGAATGCAGGGATCTAAAGGAAACAGTGAAAATTCGTCAAACATAGGCACGGTACCACTAAATACCACACGGTACCATTAAATTTAACGGTACCGTGGCCTATTTAACGGTACCGTGACCTAGAAGTCACGAATTTTCCTATACAGCCTAGTTCTGGGCAGCTAAAGGGAAGTTTCCTAGGGAATAAGAATCACATTTGTGTGTTCTTGAGAGTGTTTAGTGAAAGACTATATGAGTATGTTTTCGCTCCCCCTTAATCTATGACCAACCGGACAAGAATGTAAAAGATAAAGAGGAAAACAAACGTTGACTGAAGCGATGAGCTTAGTAACGTCATGACAAGTAGTGGATAGCATACGATAAACTTCATTTTTGAAGTCACGTAGCTCTTCTCAATCATTGTGAATATTCATAGAATATTTATATGATGAGACATGTGATTACTTGGAGATATCCTAAGGGTTAAGAAGATAAAATCTTCAGGGTTGTGAGGTAGGTGATAAGGTTATAGGGTTATCTATGTTAATGAAGGAGGGTTATCTCAACGTATCCTAATGTCTTCGTTTGAAGTGTGTGTGAGATGAGTGGGATGCGGAAGCATTGGTAGTGTTTAGTACCATGCGGAAGTGAAAGGGAAGAAGGTTTAGGAATCAGAAGATAGATACAATCTGTTCTGATAGGATACGGTTCTGGTTCAAGACTACATCGAGTGTGTTTCGATAGTGGTTTTGAAACAGTGAGAATAAACTGTCTCAGCAAATAACGGTCCGACGGTACCGTTAAAAATAACGATACTGTCCCCTATTAAAGAGTACCGTGACCTGTTGAGGTCAGTTTTGACCCAGAATTGGATTTCTGACAAAGAAATTTCACATATGTTGTGATTTTTCTGGACCTTAGATTAAAAGAATTTATACCGAATAAATTCCTTTATGAATGAATCCACCGGGATTCGATGAACGTTTGTCGAGAACGAGAAATGACATTTAATTGCATTTCGCAAATTAAATAAACTTTAAATACTTCGAATGAAATATTTAAGTTGTCATTGGAGTTTAAGAGGATTTTACGAATAAATCTTCGCTGATTAAGGGAGATTTTTCGACACGAGGAGAGAATTTATACCTAGTAAATTCTTTGACCGGTACTGGACGAGAAGAAATGACTTTTATATTTCTGAGGAAATACATAGGTAGTCATTAGAGCGATGTGAAAGATGACTTAATATTTCCAGTGAAATATTTAAAAAGTCATCAGACGAGACACAGGATATGACTTGACATTTCCAGTGAAATATCTAACAGTCATGGGACGAGATCGAGGGAATGACTTGATATTTCCTGTGAAATATCTAAAAGTCATGACTCAAAATAGAATAGATGATCTCAATATTTCCAGTGAAATATTCAAGAGATCATGCAAGGAACGTGAGGGATGACTTAATATTTCCAGTGAAATATTTAGATAGTCATGAGAGGGATTTAAAGAATGACTCAATATTTTCAGTGAAATATTTAAAGAGTCATGAGACGAGACGCACGAGATGACTGCAATATTTCCAGTGAAATATTCAAGTAATCATAAGAGGGGTACGAGAGATGACTTTAATATTTCCAGTGAAATATTTAAATAGTCATAAGTTTTATGGAAAATGTTCCATCATTCCTAGACCTAGACGGAGATGGTAAGGGGATTCTTGGTTGAGAGTTTTGGTTGATTTAAGGGTTTCTATGTGCTTCGCACGTGAGTGTTTCATGGGGTTTTGAAAGATGTAAAGCTAGGCCTATGGTGCTGATTTGCAGCAGGGTTTGGGATCTTAAGACGTGTATATTCACACGAGGATGAAAGGAACTACTAATTACTTATATAGTAACTCGTGAGTCCTTTGGATGAGCGTTTTAACATATGTTGTTAAAAGGCTTGAGTATGATGTTTCGGATATGACATTTAACAATTGCGATCGTAAGTTAAACTTACTTGAATATTTCGGATGAAATATTTAAGTTGTCAACCCTACTCCGAGTTCTACTAGGTTTGTTCCTAACCTTCCCATGACAAAAAGGTGTATTACTTGGAAGAAGGCGAAGTGATGACTGGGGAATTAGGGTAACTTCGCGACTACTTTGACTTATGGGTTTTGACACTAGTGTATGGCTCTATGACTTCTAAGGGTTCATAGTGATGGGCATACCTAATTCCTAATGTGTCAAAAGAACATAGTGTGGGTGCAAACTTTACAAGTAAATCAAGTAAAATGCACATAAGGAATAAATGCAAACATCATGCAAAACATGATAATCATTTAGCATTTAAGATCATGAAGATATTTAATCATGTCTTATGAGAACATGTTATCATTTTGAAACATGTATGTGGGATGCAAGCAATCTAGGTTTGCTAAGGCAGATCCTAATTACTACTTGTTCAAAATGACATCCTAATGGGAGATATAGTTCAACGATGCAAACTATCTCTAGTCAAATGTAGGAATGAAATTTTTTTCAAGTTAGAGAATGAGTATGAGACAATCACTAGTGGTGCTCAATTAAGGCTGAACACGACCATTTTTACGGGTTATACCACAAACCCAACTTCTCTCCTGGAAGCAATTCAACCGTTAGGTCAAATTGAATTTCTAGTGCGATAGGTTCTCTAGTAGTCATTCTCATATTAGAAAATTTCAAATTCCTATATTTGCCTATTGAAGTGTAGCAAAGATGATATTAGCTTATTTCGCTAATACATGACCTAATATGACTCAACTAACCATACTTTGAAGGTCGATTAAGAGAATGACGTGTCTTAAACAACTCCTAACAAAGGCAAGCGAAATATTTTAATTTCGTGTTTGAGATTTAGAGGTTATTTGATGGAGATGGTGTATTTTATGATCTCTTGGACAACATCTTTGTTTGTTGAGTTGTTACATGTTATTTTAACATGATTTGGTTTCCTAGAACCAAGAGACACTCTAATGTGATACAATGTAGAATCTACTACATCGTGTGTGTTTCAAGAATGCTCCTTTGCATATCTTGAGTGAGAATCTAGTAAAGGTTACTTACCTCAATAGATCTTGTGAGCATTTTATTTAAAATGAGACATACTGTTTATTTCAACAAGTATGCTTTTCTAAGAGGAAACTTATCACTCTTATGAATGCTTTGTGAAACAAGTATTTTAGTGTATGACTAATTTTACTTGTTTATGCAATGACACATGACGTATTAGGTTATTATTCAACTCTAATATCCTATATTTGTTAACAGGATGCAATGTATTCTCTTGTAACATAACCATTCATGTCACAAAGAAAATAAGATGCATGGGATATAAGTTATCCTTTGTCAATCTTTTGATAAGAGAAATACATGTGATATTCTCAAAGATTGATGACTTACATAATAGTTAATAACATATTATGTGTGACACTTTTACTAGACATGTGACATTGAGTGTTGAGTCGTTCATGAGCAAAGTTTACATATGTTGTTTGTTTGCTCTTGTTTGGTTTTTCGGAAATGACACATTTACTAATTGCATTGCAATGTAAATTACTTGTATATTTCGGATGAAACATCCAAGTTGTCACTCCTACTTAGTTGTGTATTTTATGCATCTTTTAAACATATCAGTTTAATGTTTGGAACACAACTATTGGACAACAAGACTCAATATGGCATCTTCAACACAAGTGTGAGTTATGATCCGATGCATATTATTTTCGTCTTGAGAGGACGTCATTATTTTCATAACAATCGAGTGTGATTGAGTATGTAGATTCAAGATAATATGTTTCATCATGTTTTGATGTTATCTTGAAGCTAAACAAATAATGACTCCAATTTCATGTCCACACTCGAAAACTTGTCAATTAGATTCGATGATGATATCAATCATAATTTGAATAATGAATTGATATGTACTCGAAATCTTTCTTGACCCTCACAATCACTCCCTTTTTAAAAAGAAAATAAAAATTTAAGGAGTGTGTTCCATTTATTTTAACACTAGTTGTATGTGTGAGGTTAATGACAAACTAAGATACTACTTTGATATTGTCATTTATTTTTATTTGAGAAAAACTATTTATATTATTATGTATAATACTCTTAGTTTTTCGACACCTCATTAGTATAAAAATAATTATCTTAACCATTTTTATACCACATACGTAAAATACTAAATGTTTAAAATATTTTGTATGTGTGTTAAATCAATGCAAGTTTAATACATTTTCTTTTACTTAAATACTAATGTATTAAAATGACCTTTTATCTTGTTTAGACAACCCATGGTCAAACAAGACAAAATGATGTGATGTTTTAAGGATCATGTTACGGATTTTATGAAAGTGTTAAGTGTTTTGAGGTGATATACTTTTTACACTTAAACATTTAGAAAAATAATTGTGTAAGACAATATCTTTCGACACACATGATCTACCAACTTAGTTTCTATTCCTAAGAAAGTTACTAAACCATTTTAAGAACTTGCAACAAATGCAAGACAAATGGTTGATGCCTATATGCAATGCAAACTAATTACTTAATATAGTGCAAGTGATTTAGCATGAGCCTTATAAATGCATAAACCGAAAAACTATAATAAGCAAATAGCAATTTAACACACAAAAATACTTATCGTCATTTTGTGTATTAGGTATAACAATGTATACTAAGCTTGATTTTATTTGACAATGAATTGGTTTCCTCCCCATTTCAAATATTTTTGCTGAGCACTTTGAAAACATGTCAAGGTTTAAAAGTTGAATCGCCCTTTTTCAGTTTGACCAAAAATTTACGCAAACTGCATGACCAGAAGACCTTTAGTTGAAAATCAAGGACTTTAACATACTTTCATTTAGAACTAATTCATAAAAATGTTTCTCAAATGAAAGTAGACTCAACATCGTTTAAAATGATGGGCGACACGACTCGTACAGACTCATGGTTGATTTTATATGGATTTTTGAAAATGAACCAAAAATGAAAAACAGACAATCAGATGCACGGCACCGTTAAATGACCCACGGTACCATTAAATATAACGGTACCGTACAATGTTTAGTGGTACCGTGGTCTGTTTTCTGATTCAGAACTGCATGACTTAATGACTCGTTCTGAAAACATGACCGGACACTTAAAGACACTATTCTTTTAGTGGTTTAAGAAAACCTTCAAGCTAGTATGACAAAGTATACTTAACAACAAAACTTGTAAGTATTAAGCAACTAAATACTTTTCATATTTTTATCACCTTCATGGGTAATTTGATACATGGATCGTACTCAATTTTGAAAACCATTTGTTTTAAAAATTTGAGCGACGTGGCTCTGGTACCAATTGTGGAAACCGTAGAGGGGGGGGGGGTGAATACGTTTCCATTTAAAAACTTAAAACTTTTGTATCAAACACCCGATCAAGTGTGACGTAATATGATGAGTGTCAACAATGA
The DNA here is from genome assembly GCA_021014915.2 of Artemisia tridentata subsp. tridentata. NCBI lineage: Eukaryota > Viridiplantae > Streptophyta > Magnoliopsida > Asterales > Asteraceae > Artemisia > Artemisia tridentata. Next base: position 89,171,093 of record CP139507.1, read on the forward strand.
GTATATAGCATCTAGAGATGAATATAGTAAACTACAACATATGCACAATCAAACCATGGAACATACATGATCAATCACTACATGAGCAACAAGCCACACAAACACATATGCAATGCAAATATAAATATAAAGCGATAACTAATGAAATGAAAGTAAAGAGATAAGTTAGAAGGCGCAAACCGGACACGGTGATTTATAGTGGTTCGGTCACGAAGCTCCTCTTCGCCCTACTCCACTCCCCGAGTACCCAACTCGAGAGTTACTTCACTAATCAACAAACTCCCTTTAGGCGGAGAAAACCGTACACGTCGCTTAACTTGTTTTTCGACACTAAGCTAGATGTCGAGTGCTAATCTTAGCTAGCACCAATCTACCACGATCTACCCGATCTACACCATACACGTCGCTTATCCTATTTCCGACACTAAGCTAGATGTCGAGTGCTAATCTTAGCTAGCACCAATCTACCACGATCTACCCTTGATCCACATGATCAATCACACAAGCCCAATGGCTTCAAGAGATCTTCACTATCTCTTAAGATCACAATGATCTTGACTCACTCTCTCACAAAAGAAAAGTAATCTTGATGTATTATATGATACAATCAAGAGTGTAACAAATGTTACAAGACCTAACAACTCCAACACTTTGTATCTACTTGGATACTTTGTGTTCTTCTCTTGCTAATCAAGAGGGATGACAACACTTTGTATCTACTTGGATACTTTGTGTTCTTCTCTTGCTAATCAAGAAGGATGACAACACTTTGTATCTAGGATACTTTGTGTTCTTCTCTTGCTAATCAAGAGGGATGACAACACTTTGTATCTAGGATACTTTGTGTTCTTCTCTTGCTAATCAAGAAGAATGAAGAGGATCACTTGAGTGGATGATTGGATCACTCTTAAACAACCTAAGACTCTCCAAATGATCAAAGAAAGTTATCTAAGTGAAGAGGGATAAGACCAGAGAAAAAGGACTGGAAAAATCAAGTTGGAAGCGTGGAATGTTCCACTATTTATAGGCAAGGGAAAATCTGACCGTTACAGACCCATGGCTCCACTAAATACCTGACGGCTCCACTAAATTTAGTGGAGTCGTACCTATTTAATGGTGCCGTAGACGATCCTTCGTTTGTCTTTAGTGGGGAAGGTTTATTTGGGGAAGTTAGGAGCTGTTTTAGGGGGCAATTTGACTGTTGGGATTTTCAAACATATTTTTCAAAATAAAACTTTTCGTTTTAATTCAAAAATAATTTGTGAAATATATTTTTGAAAAAATGTTTTGTCACATTAAAAATGTGAAGTTTAGAAAAATAAAATCCTTTGATCATTTGTCAAGTAGTAGATTTGTTTGTCCATACCTTGAGTGATTTATGTCGGGATGGAAATCTACGACTTCGTTGAAGCATACTTGAGACGTCGGGAGGTGTAGATGTAAGTATGCATTGATGATTTGTGTTTACAAGTAAGTTTTACATTTTACATTATATATTACAAGTTACATGTTTGTCACTATTAAAACCGAAGAAATCGTTTAGTTTAAATATCGTAATATTTGCACTAACACATCATTATCTGATCTACCAATGTGAACTTGTTTTCAGACAATATTGTACATGAAACCATCAATTCCTTAAGAGTTAAAGTTACTGCCCTCATCACTTCTAGGTGTGTTAACTCCTATGAGAGGTGAATCAGTGGACATTTGACTCATGGTCCATCAATGGATGGTTTTTCTGAATCCTTTGAAAATCCTTTTAGGAAACTTTTTGACTTCGCAGTATGTATATGATTTAGAATTTAAAAATCATACTGCTTTCAACCATTTTGAAGGAATTAAGTGTTTAACAGACACTTAATCAAAATTTTGGTTTAAAGTAACCTCTGGTTGTGTGAGAACCAATGTTTTTCAGTTATAAATAACTGCCTGTGTAAAGATAAACCTATTCAAAAGGCTTTCTTGACAGGGTTTCCAGCTCATAGTAATTGTTGCCTCTAACACAAGTGTTAGATTCACTTTTACTAGCTGTTCTTTCTATCAGATGTCCTTAGACTTGCACATTATACTTGAAAGTATAAAATGATAGAAAGTGAGTTGAATCAGTTACTATCTGATCAACTAAGTCATCAATTCAATGTGAAATTTCATACTTAGGTTTCAAGAAAGAAGTTTTAAGGAGTTTTAAATTCCCAAACTCAGTCCATCATAAACCTAATATGTCAGCAACTAATATTTCAATTCTGCTGCTTCCATTTCACTTGAAACACAAAATAATAACACAGGATCACACACGAAAAATTTTGTATTTGCCAACAAACCGTATTAGAATAATCATAGGACTAACTGTATGAATAACACAAATTAAAATTTGTACTAGAAGCACAAACTTTTGTAATAGCAGTAGTATCTTTTAAAACTAGCAGCACAAACAAAAATTTATTTACAAAAACACAAAGTTTAAAATCATTGAGGATTAAGCATTCCAATACTTGCTACCAAGTACTGAAACCTTCCAACATCAAAAGCTTTGGTTAGCAGATCTGCAAAATTGAATTCTGAAGCAATTTTAAGTACTTGAATTAATCTTTTCTCATTGCAGTCTCTAATAAAATGATGTCTAATTTCAATGTGTTTTGTTTTAGAATGTTGTACTGGATTTTTAATAATACAAATTGTACTACTATTATCAATATGAATAACAGTGTTTAAGAAATTGTACCCATAGTCAAGGAGTTGGTTTTGAAGCCATAGAACCTGACCACAGCAACTTGCAGCAGCTATATATTCAGCTTCAGTTGTTGAATTTGCCACACTTGTTTGCTTCTTACACTGCCATGAGACAAGTCTACACCCAAGGAATTGACATCCTCCAGTTGTTGACTTTCTGTCCAAGCTAGCACCAGCATAATCACTATCCAAAAATTCTACCAAGTCAAAAGGAGATTCCCTTGAATACCATAGACCCAACCTTGGTTGACCCTTGAGATATCTAAAAATTCTCTTGACTGCAGTTAAATGAGAAACCTTTTGAGTAACTTGAAATCTTGCACAAACACAAACAGGGAAGATGAGATCAGGTCTAGATGATGTAAGGTACATCAAAGAACCTATCATAGATCTGTAAGTGTGTACATCCACACTCTCTCCATCTTCATCTTTCAGAAGGTGCTTCTCAGAGTCCATTGGTGTGCTTGCTATTTTTGAATCAGCAAATTGAAATTTTCTAAGTATCTCTGCAACATATTTGTCTTGACTAAAAAATATGCCTTCAGATGATTGCTTAACTTGCAAACCCAAAAAGAATGTAAGTTCTCCCATAGAACTCATTTGAAACTTATCATGCATAAGTTTCTCAAACTCTAAACACATCTCCTTCCTAGTAGATCCAAAGATAATATCATCCACATACACCTGCACTAACAGAAGATCCTTCTTGTGATGTTTGATGAAAAGTGTCTGATCAATCTTTCCTCTTTGAAATCCATTTTCTAATAAGTAGGAAGCAAGTGTTGCATACCAAGCTCTTGGTGCCTGATGAAGGCCATATAGAGCTTTCACTACTCTGTACACTTTGTCTGGATGTAATGGGTCAATGAAGCCAGGAGGTTGTGTAACATACACCTCTTCTTCAATTGTTCCATATAAAAATGCACTCTTGACATCCATTTGGTAAACTGTGAAGCCTAAAAATGAAGCATAAGCTAAGAAAAGCCTAATTGCCTCAATCCTTGCTACTGGAGCATAAACCTCATCATAGTCTATTCCTTCTTCTTGTGTGTACCCTTGAGCTACTAATCTAGCTTTATTTCGAATCACTATTCCCCCTTCATCCCTTTTATTCTTGAAAACCCATCTAGTGCCAATTACCTTTGCATTCCTAGGTAAATCAACTAGCACCCATACTTTTTGAATCTTGAACTGAAGAAGCACTTCTTGCATAGCTTCTAACCAGCTTGAATAATCTAAGGCTTTCAGAATGTTCTTTGGTTCAGCTTGTGAGAGAAAACATACAAATAAAGAAGAGTTTGAAAACTCATGCTGCTTTGAAGCATAAAGGGCATCAAGAAGCCCTTGTTGGTCTGAAGACATCAGTTGTTGTCTTGTCTTCACACCTGACTGTACATCTCCAATCACATTATCTAGGGAGTGGACTTTGTGAATTCTTGTTTGTGGAGTGGAAGGAACTTGATAATTTGATGGAAGATTGTTGAAATCCACCTCATTATCTGAGAATTTTGTTTCTCTTGTTTCTGAAGGGCCAGCAGCAGAGTCAGTTGGCCGAACAGCAGAATCAGTAAGCTTAGCAGCAGAATCACCAGCAGAAACAATTTGTTGTTCCTGAGTTCCACCTTCTTTTCTTTCATCTTCAACACCTTCTTTAGCTTTCCTAGAAGAAGATTCATCAATTGTTGAAGTTGATTCCACAATTGTATTTGACCATATTGGCATCCAAACATGATTTTGGTTTGTCTCCTTTTCTAACCTTGCCTCATCTGTTGCTTGTGAACCTGAAAATTCATTAGTTTCAACAACAACAGGCACATAATTCATTGATTTGGTTAGAACTTCAAGATCAAATAGCCTTTTTGGTCCTTGACCTTCTACATTGGATTTGTCTTCTAAAAACTCCACATGTAGGTTTTCTTATACAATCTTAGTTCTTGTGTTGTATACTCTAAATGTTTTGCTATCAAGAGAATATCCAACAAAGAATCCTTCATCTGCTTTACCATCGAATTTTCCTAAATGGTCTAAGGTATTGAGAATTGTCACATGACATCCAAAAGGTCTAAGAAATCCTATTGCAGGAGTTCTACCTCTAAAAAGTTCATATGATGTCTTATTGTGAGGCTGAATAACTAAAACTCTATTTTGAACATAGCAAGCAGTGTTGACTGCCTCTGCCCAAAAAGTTATAGGTAGCATAGAATCAGCTAACATTGTTCTAGCAGCTTCAATTAGTGTTCTATTCTTTCTTTCAACTACTCCATTCTGTTGTGGAGTTCTAGCAACACTAAATTCTCTCTTAATACCTTTTTGTTTGCAGAAATCATCCATAACTCTATTCTTAAACTCTGTCCCATTATCACATCTAATGACCTTCACTTTCTTGTCTACTTGGTTTTCTATCTGTGTAATGAATGTCTTAAGGATGCTTGTAGTCTCATCCTTAGTAGATAGAAAGAAAACCCATGTAAATCTAGTATAGTCATCAATTACAACAAGACAATATCTCTTATGCATTATACTACTTACTGAAACAGGTCCAAATAAGTCCATATGCAGCATAAACAATGATTGATTGATAGAGTTAAAAATATTGGGCTTACAAGTGGCTTTGTGTTGTTTGCCTTTAAGACAAGCAATGCATGTTTGATCATTTTCAAATCTTTTGTGTGGTAAACCTCTTACCAAACCATTCTTAACAATTTTATTTATGGTTTTGAAATTAATATGACCAAGCCTTCTATGCCATAACATTGATTCATCCAATGAGGCCTTTGCAACAAGACAAGTTAAATTCTTTTTAGGAACAATGTTCTTCATGTCTACACTGTACATATTGCCTTTTCTAGGAATTTTAAGAAGTACTTGACTTTCATCAGGCATCTTAAAATCAGGAGAAAGTACAAGACATTCAGTCTCACAGAAAAGAACATTGTTCTTTTTGTCACACATTTGTGAGACACTAAAAAGATTATAATTTAGCTCTTTTACATAGAACACATCTTCAAAATCTAAATTTCCAGTTTTAATGGTACCTTTACCGGAAATTTTGCCACCAACACCTCCTCCAAAGGTAACATAGCCTCCATCTATTGATTGAAAATCTGAGAGATAAGACTTGTTGCCTGTCATGTGCCTTGAACATCCACTATCTGAGTATCCTTGATCCTCTTGCTGATCATTTGAATGTTCCTTCACATAAATAAGAGTGTTAGTTGCCTCTTGCATCAATGTAATTTAATCTTTTAAGGACAGTTGATGCAACATTGGATTTAAGAATCCAACATGCTGAGGCCTTAACAGCATTTGCCCTGTTTCCCTTAGCAGCAGAATGAACTGATTGCTTAGCAGCAGGAACTGCTAACTTTTTAGTTCTACCCTTTGGTTTCCAAACTTGTTTTTGGACCACTGCTTTTGTTTGAATGGGCCTTAGAACAGTCTTTGGTGCATGTTTGAAAAATGTTTTTGCACCCTTAGCTGTTGATTTTGGGTTAATAGTCATAAATGGTCGAGCAGCAGGAACAAATTGTCTAGCAGCAGGAACCATATGTCTAGCAGCAGGATCTGAGTTTGAGCCAGACTTGTTTTTGACTACTCTGGGGTTTGTTCTCTTAACACTAGAACTAGAGTGAAAGTGAGTTTTAGGTGTTTGCCTTTTACGGTTCACTCTATTATTTTCATACCCAGTTACCCAATGGTTGCAGAAAGCTGCAAGATGGTCAAAACTACCACATGTGTAACAAGCTTTGTTATAAAAAGCAAAGTCATCACCTAATTGGTTAGACTTGAGGTTGTTCCAATTCCTTTGGTTACCTCTGGGCTTTTTGGTGGTTCTATATTGCTCACAATATCTAACTGGTTGCCTAACATGCTTAATGTTTGATTTAGGCCTATCAGTATAGTGTTTGACTATCTTAGGAACACTTGTTCCTACTTTCTTAACCACTTCAGGTTTAGACATAACCTGTTCTTCTTCATCACTATCAGTTGTGCAATCCTCAACAACTATAGCATCTAAATTCTTAACAAAGGACACCTTGTCCTGATAAAGTAAAGTTTTATCTAAACTTTTACTTATCTTCTCTACCTTAAGGCTCTTGCTAGCCTTAGAACCATATTCCATTATTGGTTCTTGAAACTCAGGTAAACCTAAATTTCCTAGGTCAATCCCTGGGGGTTTATGGATGCCTCTATAAGGAGGTGGGACACTCTTATATCCTACTCCTGACTTAGCTCTATTAATCACTTGACATTCTACTATATTGTGCACACCTCTAGAAGCATGTTCTAGTGCCTCAGTAGTCAAGTGAATATTTTCATTTTCCTTTTTGACCCTATCAAAAGCTTCTCTCAAAAGCTTAATTTCAGCATCTCTAACGAATATGTCCTGTCTTAGGAGAGCTTTGTCATCAGAAAAAGCTAATTCATTTTCTTTATAATATGTGATTTGTTTTTCTAACTTTTCTAATCCACACTTATAGTTTATAAAGTTTTGAAAAGTGCTGCTTAGCTCTTTCTTTTGATCATCATATTGTTTCATTAAAGCCTGTAGAGCATTAAGAGCAGTGCAAGTATTTGAACAAGCTTTATGATTTTGTACCTCAGTAGCAGAAAATGCCATAAGTGCCATTTGAGCAGGAGTTTCTTCTTCATCTGCCATGAAGCTCCAATCAAAACCTAAACCATCAATAGCTACCATAGCTTTTGGCTCAATAACCTCCTCTGTTTTGGATTTGCTTCCAAAACCTCTATTCTTGCTATCTTGCTGCCTTGGTCTTCTGCAATCTTTTGAGAAATGACCCATCATGTGACAGTTATAGCACTCTATCTTTGACTTATCAAAACCAGCAGCATCAGTGTTGCTGATTATAAGCTTCTTCCCCTTCTTGTGATAGAACTTCTTGGCTCTCATGCTAAGAAGAGAAATTTGCCATTTTAGATCCATTTCCTCCAGATCATCTTCATGGATCTCTTGGAGGTCTTCATAGGAGAGCATGGACCCATTATTCTGACTTGTAAGAAAGGCACAACAAGTCTTTTCATTTAAAATACTTATGGTACTACTTGATGAACTAGCAACACCAACATCATCAACAACTTTCACCTCTTCACTTGATTTTGAGGTACTAGGAGTTGACATAAATGTCTTGTTCCCAGTATTAGAACTAGTACCTCCATTCTTCTTCAAATCTTGCTCCACAATCTTGAAGTTGCTATACAAGTCCATCAGTTCCATGGTGTCTAACTCTGGCTTGTTCTTCCAGACAACAACATGCATAGCCCACTCTTCTGGTAAGCTTCTCAGAAATTTTGAGTTCAGATCTTCTTGAGGCATTTCAATCCCAAGAATAGCAAGTTGGCACTCAATATTCTGAAGCCTATTAAACATGTGGTCAAGAGATTCATTGTATGTAGAGGAGAAGTTTTCAAACTGCTGCTTGAGCAGTGTCTTGTGGGTTTTCTTGGTGGCTTCATTTCCACCATACCTGGCAATAATAGCTTCAAATAATGACTTGGCATCTTTGAACTTGCTGAAGTTTAGAAGTTGATCATTGGGAATGGTCATCATCAGCATGCTTCTTGCCTTCAAGTCATTTTTCTTCTTTATTCTATCTTCTGCAGATGATGGCTTTGTCTGCAGAGTTGACACAACTTTGCCGTCCACTGTTATGGAAATGGAATGGTTATGTTTGTTCTATGAACAATGAACAATGAAAGATTAACACCAAACGATTCAATATTATTAATGATAATAATACGAGTGATCTTGAAATATCACTAGGGTTACAACCTTGAATCTTAAGTTTTTCTAACTTGTGATATTCTTGTGTTTGTTCTATGTCTTAACAGTTATGAGTTTTAAAATAATAACACACTTAGACACACATATCACTTGGGAAAGAACTTCTTTTATAGTCCAAAAAGAGCTTTACAATATTGCTTAAAGTCTAGCCGAACTACTTGTTAACTTATCTTGAGTGTGTCAGTACATAAGATACAACATGTATCTGTGTACACAACTTGTTAACAAAGCACATGGGGTAAGATATTATCTACCGTATATTGTTGACCAAAATACAAATAATATCTTTTCATACTTATCCACTTAGCAGCAGAATTTTCATTAGCAGCAGCAATGAGTCATCACTAGCAGCAGGATCAAGTACACTAGCAGCAGAATCAACAGCAGCAGAATGCTAAGCCTAGCAGCAGAGTCATTTATCGCTAGCAGCAGAATCAAATGTTCTAGCAACAGAAAAAAACATTAACAGCAGCAACCAAAAGCATTAGCAGCAGAATTACACTTAGAGTATTTCTTTGAATAGAACCCGATATTAACCTTCTTGAATATTTAATTCCCAACACTATCATTCTTCTTAAACTCTCATAATTTCGAAACATATAACCATTTCAGTCCCTCGACTTGAACCAAGTTTACATTTTTCTCAATGAAAATTTATAAGTTTAATAAACTCATATGTGTTTACCACTTTTCGTCTAAATAAATATGTTTAACTCATATTTTTAATTAACGATCATATCCGCGTAAACTATAAATAATATATTGGTTCAAATATATTATTTACCCATGGTTCTAACAATTTAGTTCAAGGAGATTGCAAAGGAAAAATGCAAAACCCAAGTTCATTGTCCCGATGAAGATTGAATGGAATTAGTGATTTCGGGATCGTGAATCGTGTAGTGAATGGTGAATAAAAGTGAGAAATGAGTTTTTAAACTAAGATAATGAAATATTAACTAAAAACAGTAAATAACGCAAGGGAAAAATGCTATTCTAAGGCAACGTAAGGGAAATCCTAAAAACGCGCGAATAAATCAAAAACTACGTACGAGCGCAAAATAAAAAGTGAATTTGAAGCACTACTAATCCTACGGGCATGAAAATAATTTTTCTACATTCTAAATGATAAAAGAAATTTTTAGGAAAAAGAATTATATTTTTTTGACTTTTATTTTATTTATTATGAATTAAAAACTAAATTAAGAAAATTAAATGATTAAAAATAGTAAACGATTTTGGAAAATTCTAAAGTTTTGCAGAAAACTAACTTATTCTAATATTAACCTAGGAAAAATAAGAGGGGAAATAGCTATACTAATTAAGCAGAAATAAGAAAATATAAGCAAATAAGCTAAAAAGGCTATCTAATGGTTAAGTAATAAACTTGGGAATGGTATACTGATTAAAGAACCTAGAGCAGATGTGTATGGGGTGTTTTTGTGAGCAAGAGGTCCAGGGTTCGAATCCCTGGACACTCTTTTTGTAAAACATTTTTTTTCTTTGATTTTTCTTTTTGAAACTTGTAAAACACTTAAAAATAAGTAACTAATGTGAAAACAACTTTTTAGAAAACTAAATATAAGCAGATTATAAGCAGAATTAGAAGTCCGTTATGAAATAAGAGCTAAAGAGGCAATATAGAAAACTGAAAAAGCTAAATAAAGAAGCTATAAGCTGTAAACTAGGACCTAATAAGCTACTAGACTTTAAAGCAAACTAAATAAGCAAAATTAACCTAATTAGCAGACCTAGATGACCCTAATAAGCACATTAATAAGCCAAAAACACACAAAGGCTGCTGATACAACAGTAGCCTTGTGTCCTACTTGCAGCCCTCTTAATAAGCTATTGATAAGCACTAGGAACCTTAAAAAGCTGAAACAGTTGGAGTCCATACTACAATCTAACAGTGCACCAAAAACTAGACCCTAATGGCAATTAGATAAGCAGATAATCAGCTATGAAAAGGGCTTGTTGGGACAAATCTGGTGCAGATGTGCAGACTGCAAATTACTTCTAACCTATTCAACTAGTTGTGACATTGATCCAACTCTAGAATACCAACTAACTCTATTTGTTTGAACTTAAAAACCAACATGAACAAGACTCAACACTGATTTCTCAGTAATTAATCAAAACAACGAAATCAGACTTCAAAATTTTGGCATCTAATCTAAAATCCACAAATATTCTTAAAATAGCTTAAAACTCTTAAAATTTTGCTAACATGACTTAGTTATACTTAAACTAACTTGACCAAATAGCCTTTGAACAGTTATGAACTAGTTTGATCCATTTTGACCCATTGACCTAAACAACCCTTAACTTTGGCTGTTTTGATATTAAAGCTTCCAATTATTAAATCAAGCAAAGGAATCTTAAAACAGATGAATCAACAACTAGATTAACACCTAAAAAGCACTAAACATCCATAATTAAACACTGAATTTTAAGCAATAAGCAGTAAATAAGCTATAACAGTAAATTGGAATTTTTTAAAATAAAGACTGAATTAAAATTAAAATAAGAGTAAATTACAATGCTGAGAATTTAAATAAGCTGAAAAATACAAAATACCTTTAAAATTAAGCTAAAATAAAACCTAATTTTCTACTGCCACACTACTAACTATTTATACTAAAATATCTAGGGTTTCCTGAGAGTCCTTTGTGCTTGTTCTGTGAGAGTGTTCCCATTTGTCCCTTTGTGCTTCTTTGATAGCCCTTGGATTTTAACTTGGTCCCCAATCTCTTAACTTCAGCCGTAGATGATACTTTTGTCCTTTGGGATTGCCATCGTGGCAAAGAGGAGGAGGAAACAAACCCATGTGAGTACTTTGGCTAGTAGCGAGGTGGTGAGAGTGACTGGTATGGTGGTTAAGGGGTTAATGGCGGGAAGGAATGATTAAGAAGATAAATAGTGAAGCTTTTTTTTTGTTGGGGATTTTGACTTTTTCTTATAGTTTGACCCGTATTTAGTATTAAAAACGGGTTTGGGGCTTGATGTGGGCTGTGGAGTTTAAATGGATGGGTTGGGTTTGTGGATTGGGTTAATGTGATAGATAATAGGTTTTAGCAAAAGGACTATAAGTGTAAACTTTGAATTTTTTAGGGACTATATCTGCCAAATATGAAAAGTTTTTCTAGGGACCAATTTTGCCAACCAAGATTATCCAAGGGCCATTTTGGGATTTCTCGAGCTCGAATTAAATCCAAATGAAAATTGTTTTTTCCGTCTTCGGTTTTCGGCTCTTTTCCAAATCAAGCTCGGTTTTGTCCATATTTGCCCCGTTTTCAATCCTTTTGTACCTGCATATAAACAAACACAAAAACACAATATCTTTGGCATTTATGGTTAGTTTTTGGTCGTTTCGGTCTTAATTTGGCAAATAAAAGGTATGTGAATAAGCACATACCAAAATTCCCCCAGACTAAGATATTGTAGTGTTCTCACGCAATGTTATAAAAACACGTTTTCGAAACCAAAAATTTCCAATCTCTTTTTACTAACTTTGAAAAGTAGCAAAATTTTCAAAAGAGATTACGAAATCTTTAAGTTCTAAAAACTCCCCGATTTTCCTTTTTATTCTATTTTTGTATTTTTCTTATGTGACGACTTTGTTGACAATCATTATCTATCAATAACTTTTATGGTCAACGAGTAGGAAACACGACTTATAAAGAAGTGACCATACTGATAAAATTCGCCGTCCCTGATTTTTCACGAGCCCCCAAACTAAGCTTAAAAATGAAATCATTGCCTATTTACAAGTTAGATGCCAACACTACCCATGGAAGTTACTTGTGTAATTACCTCTTGCTCCCATTTTCCTAATTTCCTCTATTTATTTTATTTTTGGTGAGACATGAATTTCTTCATATTCTCGTTTCGATAATTTTTAATCCGATAAAGATACTAAATTAAGACGCTAAGTAGTTTTCAATCTTCTCTCGAGAACCGTTGCTTTGAAAATGAGGTCCACATCAAGGTTTTTATTTATATTTTTCATTTATCATTTTCATTTCATTTTTTTTAATATCACTAACTTTTCACTTGCGTACCTTAAACGACGGAGCTTCACGGTTAAATTCCAAGACCTTACACCTTCCGGAATAAAGGATCCAAGGGCCGTTACAACGGAGTGTTCCAAGACTCTAGACATTCCTGAAATGAGGATCCAAGGTGGTTAGACCAAGACCTCACACATTCCTGAACTAGAGGTCCAAGGGCCGGTGCAAGAGGGTAGCCAAGACCTAAACGCCTTCCGGAAATAAGGATCCAAGGCCCGATCTCGAATCCGTAGCTTAGAGCACTTAACTTATTATTATTAAACGTATTTATTAAGTAACCTTGATGTGTACCCAATTTTTAAAGCAATGATTCTTTTAAGAAGACCAAGAACTAATTATCGGCAAAACCTAATATCTTTAATTATTCTTACAATTATATATGGTGAAACATTTTTATGGGAGCAAAAGACCACAAGTAACTTCGATGAGCTCTAAAGAGAACCAACTACTCCACGCTTAGCATCTAACTTCTAAATAAACTCTATCATTTCTCGTTCTTCGCAAATTTAAAATCTTAAATAATAAGATCCGCGAATGCTTAGCCGTATAATCAAGCCATGCATATATAAAGTCGATACGGGAACTTGCAAACTCTTAAAAAGAATTCGCATTTTATAGCTCCTTGTGTAAAAGACTAGCACGAGCTTATAGATTATAAATGGTTAAGGGAACAAGCTAAGGCTCAACACGCCCGATCAAGTCAGAATTTTATTCCTACTCTCACCAGCGGAAAGTCAACAAAATGTCAAAATTTATTCTATTTTTGCACAAAAATTTTTAAAATTTTCTCATTTTTTGGATTTTTTCAATTTTGGAGGAAAAACGGGGTTGCATGAGTAAACGGCAAAACTGCAAGGCAAAAATCAAATCGAAAGATAACCCCCCCCCCCCAGACTAAAACGAGACATTGTCCTCAATGTCTTAAAGGTAAGGGTTCTCCTACCTGAATCTAAGGCCGTTTATTAATTATGCCAAAGATAAACGTAAAACGATAAGATTAAGGATATCGGATGAGCAACGAATGATGAAACTCGAGTGGAGAGAAGTAAACCACGAGCACGAGAGTCTTCATAATTCGGGCAAATCCTGGACATACAACAAACAACCACGAAACACAAGAAATGGAAGAGGTAGCCCTCCTCACGTCACTTTATTAGAAAAGAGATAAGAAGATAGAAGGATAAGCATGGGGTGCCTCCCATGAAGCGCTTGTTTTTTATCGAGTCGTATAGCTTAGACTCGCCCCGAATTTAATTGTCCTTGGGGGAGCAAGTGGAAAAGATACTCTCAATCGGACTTTCGTTCAAGATGTTTGGATAAACATTGAAGCATACGAAAGTTCCACTCCGATGAGATACCTGCGGCTTAAAAGAATGAGAGATGCTGGGGTCAAAGATGGTATCCTCACTCCCGAAGGAATGAAGAAGAAGAGAAGTCACCGGATAGGTGAAGAAAGGGAGAAGGATCTGAATAATGATTGTGAGATAATCGTCATCCTCACTCCCGAAAGAGATAGAAAGGGTGGGTTGGGTGGGTAAAATATTAGAGAGAATTCCATCATCTGGTGGTTTAGTAGGAGGGCGGGGGGATGATGGATCAACGTGAAATGACTCAGTGTCAGAAAGGGGATCACTGTTAAGCAATTTTTCAAGAAAAAGTACATCCCCTTCTGAGTCATGGGAATCGTCGGGGCGAGGTATTGGTAAAATCGGCTCATCAAGTGTAAAGTCCTCGTCCTCAACGTTCTCTAACACCCCATCATAAAGAGGATTAACAGCACTAAAAGTGTACTCGTCATTATATTCAAAAAGGGGGTTAGAGAAAATTCCAGAAGTAACCTCAGAAAAATCAAGAGAATCACCACAAAATTGCAAATCACTTTCACCGTCGAATATTTCCTCAGACTCACTTGGGATTGGGATGAGGTTCTCAGCACTAGACTTTATGAATTCGTCTGATTCCTTTTCAGGAATAGTGCTAAGATGCTCGTCCCCTATTTTTAGAGAGTCCTCGAGTTCTACGGGAGGAAAGACAGGTGCAATTTGAGGGAAAACGTTGAATGGAACAAGTCTCTCCTCGTCATCATCGGAATCATCTTCATAGTAAATTAAGGTCTTTCGAATGTTAGCCGCTCTTTCCTCGGCAAGTAATTCTTCCATAGACTTCCCGGGAGTATAAGTATTAAGAGTAGCCAAACTTTGATTAACCACTTGCTATCGATTACGAACCGCTTCGACAACGGATCCCAAAAGTTTTTCAATTTCGAGCATTCCATCTTGATTTCGATAATTGACGGGATTTTGTGGGGGTTGGGCAAGACCATGAGAATTGTAACACAAATTTGGCTCATATTGAAAATTTTCAAACGATCCCCCACAATTTTCAAAATTTGATGTAGTTTGGAACGATATATTATTGAAATACGATTCTTGCTCATAAAAATTTTGAGGAGGGTGATTGAAATTGTTTTGAGGATAACTGGAAATGTTCGGATTAAAATCATAAGTGTATGAATTTTCAGCTTCCGAAGCACAAAACGAACAAAATCCATTGATAATATTTCTACCACACCTCTCGCAAGTACACCGATGACAATAAGTCGATGTCGGATCTAACGGATTTCCACACCCATCGCAATAACGTTGATCGAACGAAAATAAATCGGGCTGTGGTGGGTAGTCGGAAAAATTTGAAAAGTCGTTGAACGAATTCTGATTTGGATCATAAGCGAATGAATTCCTCGAACCACAAAACAAACAACTTCCGTCCCGAATATCATTACCACACCGTTCGCACGTACACCAACGACACGGTAAACCGAAAAGCGGCTCTCCACAACCGACGCAAGGGATAAACATTTTAAACATAGAGAGGATTAAGAAGATAAAGAAGGAGAATTAAACGAATAGAGGGTGAGAGATAAAGAATCAAACGTATAAGAGGAATAAGAAGAATATTTTTGGATTTTTAAACATGGAAAATCACAAAAGAAAAATGGAAAATAAATTTGAAAATAAAATCTTTTGGGATTTTATAATAAGAAAATATTTACAAATGAAAACGATAACTCCACGAGGAAGGGTCTTCAAAACACGAATTAAAACACGGAATCACGCACTCACTTCAACCTTCCCCGGCAGCGGCGCCAAAAATTGGTTCTAACAATTTAGTTCAAGGAGATTGCAAAGGAAATATGCAAAACCCAAGTTCCTTGTCCCGATGAAGATTGAATGGAATTAGTGATTTCGGGATCGTGAATCGTGTAGTGAATGGTGAATAAAAGTGAGAAATGAGTTTTTAAACTAAGATAATGAAATATTAACTAAAAACAGTAAATAACGCAAGGGAAAAATGCTATTCTAAGGCAACGTAAGGGAAATCCTAAAAACGCGCAAATAAATCAAAAACTACGTACGAGCGCAAAATAAAAAGTGAATTTGAAGCACTACTAATCCTACGGGCATGAAAATAATTTTCCTACATTCTAAATGATAAAAGAAATTTTTAGGAAAAAGAATTATATTTTTTTGACTTTTATTTTATTTATTATGAATTAAAAACTAAATTAAGAAAATTAAATGATTAAAAATAGTAAAAGATTTTGGAAAATTCTAAAGTTTTGCAGAAAACTAACTTATTCTAATATTAACCTAGGAAAAATAAGAGGGGGAAATAGCTATACTAAATAAGCAGAAATAAGCAAATATAAGCAAATAAGCTAAAAAGGCTATCTAATGGTTAAGTAATAAACTTGGGAATGGTATACTGATTAAAGAACCTAGAGCAGATGTGTATGGGGTGTTTTTGTGAGCAAGAGGTCCAGGGTTCGAATCCCTGGACTCTCTTTTTGTAAAACATTTTTTTTCTTTGATTTTTCTTTTTGAAACTTGTAAAACACTTAAAAATAAGTAACTAATGTGAAAACAACTTTTTAGAAAACTAAATATAAGCAGAATTAGAAGTCCGTTATGAAATAAGAGCTAAAGAGGCAATATAGAAAACTGAAAAAGCTAAATAAAGAAGCTATAAGCTGTAAACTAGGACCTAATAAGCTACTAGACTTTAAAGCAAACTAAATAAGCAAAATTAACCTAATTAGCAGACCTAGATGACCCTAATAAGCACATTAATAAGCCAAAAACACACAAAGGCTGCTGATACAACAGTAGCCTTGTGTCCTACTTGCAGCCCTCTTAATAAACTACTGATAAGCACTAGGAACCTTAAAAAGCTGAAACAGTTGGAGTCCATACTACAATCTAACAGTGCACCAAAAACTAGACCCTAATGGCAATTAGATAAGCAGATAATCAGCTATGAAAAGGGCTTGTTGGGACAGATCTGGTGTAGATGTGCAGACTGCAAATTACTTCTAACCTATTCAACTAGTTGTGACATTGATCCAACTCTAGAATACCAACTAACTCTATTTGTTTAAACTTAAAAACCAACATGAACAAGACTCAACACTGATTTCTCAGTAATTAATCAAAACAACGAAATCAGACTTCAAAATTTTGGCATCTAATCTAAAATCCACAAATATTCTTAAAACAGCTTAAAACTCTTAAAATTTTGCTAACATGACTTAGTTATACTTAAACTAACTTGACCAAATAGCCTTTGAACAGTTATGAACTAGTTTGATCCATTTTGACCCATTGACCCAAACAACCCTTAACTTGGGCTGTTTTGATATTAAAGCTTCCAATTATTAAATCAAGCAAAGGAATCTTAAAACAGATGAATCAACAACTAGATTAACACCTAAAAAGCACTAAACATCCATAATTAAACACTGAATTTTAAGCAATAAGCAGTAAATAAGCTATAACAGTAAATTGGAATTTTTTAAAATAAAGACTGAATTAAAATTAAAATAAGAGTAAATTACAATGCTGAGAATTTAAATAAGCTGAAAAATACAAAATATCTTAAAAATTAAGCTAAAATAAAACCTAATTTTCTACTGCCACACTACTAACTATTTATACTAAAATATCTAGGGTTTCCTGAGAGTCCTTTGTGCTTGTTCTGTGAGAGCGTTCCCATTTGTACCTTTGTGCTTCTTTGATAGCCCTTGGATTTTAACTTGGTCCCCAATCTCTTAACTTCAGCCGTAGATGATACTTTTGTCCTTTGGGATTGCCATCGTGGCAAGGAGGAGGAGGAAACAAACCCATGTGAGTACTTTGGCTGGTAGCGAGGTGGTGAGAGTGACTGGTATGGTGGTTAAGGGGTTAATGGCGGGAAGGAATGATTAAGAAGATAAATAGTGAAGCTTTTTTTTGTTGTTGGGGATTTTGACTTTTTCTTATAGTTTGACCCGTATTTAGTATTAAAAACGGGTTTGGGGATTGATGTGGGCTGTGGGGTTTAAATGGATGGGTTGGGTTTGTGGATTGGGTTAATGTGATAGATAATAGGTTTTAGCAAAAGGACTATAAGTGTAAACTTTGAATTTTTTAGGGACCATATCTGCCAAATATGAAAAGTTTTTCTAGGGACCAATTTTGCCAACCAAGATTATCCAAGGGCCATTTTGGGATTTCTCGAGCTCGAATTAAATCCAAATGAAAATTGTCTTTTCCGGCTTCGGTTTTCGGCTCTTTTCCAAATCAAGCTCGGTTTTGTCCATATTTGCCCCGTTTTCAATCCTTTTGTACCTGCATATAAACAAACACAAAAACACAATGTCTTTGGCATTTATGGTTAGTTTTTGGTCGTTTCGGTCTTAATTTGGCAAATAAAAGGTATGTGAATAAGCACATACCAACCCACAACTTCAATACATATATGTAAATTTATACACATCGAGACCAAACGAACTTAAATAAATACTTTTGACTCATACTTAATTATCAATAATTATTGAGCCAACATTCGAGCCAATACTTACAAGTACATTTTGTTGGAAACTTTTTATTTTTGAACTTTAAGCATTGCCGCACAAGCAACATTAAACACAACCACTTGTAAAAATTTATATTTATTTAAACACTTTAAGTCGTGAGTACACATATTATAAACTAAGAATTGTCATACTAATTTAGGTCGCGTGTTGGTGCCACACACTGCTACTACTTGACTTTCCATTTCAGAGGACTATTTTCTGAGGTGAGTTCGTAGCCCCACTTTTAACTCGTATTTGCTTTGCAAACTTGGGGTGAGAAACATGCTTACTTTTATGGACCAAACTAAACTTATGCGATATTCATTACGTGACTACATTTTGCACGCCTCATTCATTTCATGACTACATTTTGCATATTACGTGACTGCATTTTGCACGCCTCATTCGTTACGTGACTACACTTTGCACGCTTTATCTGTCGTAGCTTCGGTAACATGGAACTTAGCGCAGCGTAGTAGACTTTCATATAACATTATGCACATTATAATGTTAACTCGTAAACACTTTCGTATAACATTATGCACATTATAATGTTAACTCGTAAACACTTTCGTATAACATTATGCACATTATAATGTTAACTCATAAACTTATTGGTCCAACTTTACTGATTTATGTAAACCTATGAACTCACCAGCTTTTTGCTGACTTTTAGCATGTTTTCTCAGGTGTTTAATTGTTGATGTACGATCATGCAAGGCAGCGCTTGGCAGGGGCATAGGCACACTTTTGGAGTGTACACATAACACTCATGACCAATGTTTTTGTACTATGAGACAACTTAAAACTATTATGGGCCTCGTATTCCGTATTTCATAATTATGTAAAACTTATATTTTAATTAATGAAACTTTAAAACGGATTAGATAATCCGTTCTCTATTACTTGTGTTGTGATTCCAATAAGTAGCACCCCAGATATCCCTTCCGCTGCATTCTGATTTGGGGGTGTTACATAAGTCGTCTTTGAACAATTCGTATGTTTATTAACTGGTCTTTTGCTGAAAGTTGTAACATATGTCTTCTTAATTTTGGTAAATATGATAACCGATGGTCGTAGCATGGGCAAGTTATACATCTAGATCACATGTGATTCACGAGAAAATCATATGTAATTTTCACATGAATCACATGTTATTTCGATATGAAAATCGCATAAGTTTTTGCCATGAATCACATGTGATTTTGAGATGAATCACATGTGATTTTGAGATGAATCACAAGTGATTTTATTTAGCTAGAACATCAAACAAAATAGTATTCAAGTAAAATTTCATATATTCGAACTAAAATCCATATGATACTTTTGCAGAAGTTCAAATGATAATGAAAAACTCGAATATTAAGGAAAAAAAAGTATGAAATTCAAGAAGCATTAGCCACTTGTTTAGCCATATTAAATTGTTTTGAAATGAAATTTGGATTTAACGGACATGTTGACTTGTTGTGTGCTCGTTAGTCTTCTCTCCGCAGCATCCACATTTCTTTCTCGGCTTAGCTCTAGCTTGAAGTGCTATTTCTCTTCCATTCTTTCTATGCGATCCTTTTACACCACCTTTGTTTACAACCCCAGATGGATTTTTGACCCCAGTATCTTTAGGTTTCTCAATTGCATAAATATCCTCAATCACATATATGGAAAATTTTAGATTCAATGACATGTTGTCTTCAATATAGAAATCCGAACCGAAGAAAATGCGTGCAAGTACATTCCACTGATCCATCTTCAAGAGAGCGCAGAAGTGCAGAACCTTATTACAAAACAAAGAAAGAAAAGAAAATTAATACTTATGCTGGAATCACATGTGATTTACACACAAAATCACATGTGATTGTTTTAACAGAGGATAACAGCTAATACACTTTTTAAAATTACAAGTAATTTACCTATTATGCTACATTTTCAGATTCCTTGAGTTGAATTATAAGGTCCTCAACCGAGTAACCATTGTCACTAAGATGGGTGAAACCGTGCAAGTGAAATGACACTTTTCAATACCCTTTTTACCCCTAGCATCAAACATGAGTCGCAGTTTATCAAACACCAAACTGTTTAACAATCGACACACAAAGTAAAAGGGTAGCCAACATTACATCCAACCAACCAACCAACTGTATAATAGTAAAATATGTACAAAGATACACATCTCCCTAAGGTTTTAAAACAACTATAGCATTTTTTTTTTACATTCTACAATGTGATTTGGTAATGACCATTGACAAACATTTTTAGAATCACATGTGAATTACCTCTCGTATGAATTACCTCTCATACGAATTACCTGTTACAGAATCACATGTGATACATGTGATTTTACTTCAGAATCACATGTGATTATCACATACGCATTTCATCAAACACATGGTGTGCATCTGGATAATCAACAACTTCATCCATAACCTGGATTTCAGAATACACCACACGATTTTCAGCATCAATAACTTGAACATCAACTAAATTTGTTTCGTTTAACTAATTATCATCCATCTTGTACGAGTTTCCTTGTGATTTATGGTTCAATCGAACAAAAAATCGATCAACGGGAGTGTTTTGAATGGTGTATTTATCAGTAGCATATCGTCAAATGGACCAATCAAAAAACACAATGCATCCTAAGTAGCAAGATAATTCATCCTTTCTACATTTTAATCTGAAAAACCATAGTTTCATAATACAGTTTCCTTATAGAAAGAATTACTAGATAGGGCAGGTCCAAAAAGATATCCAAATGAAGCTCCTTACGGGTTTCAGTATCACGTAATGTTGCATGCAGCCTGCAACAATAAGCAGCGAAAATGGAAGTCAATTATGTATAAAAAATAACATGTATATAGAAACATCAATTATTCAAAAGTGCAAAGCTACATATTTTAAGTTGCAATATTTAAGTCATTAATTCCTAAAATGGTTAAAAAACCTGTTGTCCATTTTTGGGTGTTGCAAGTGAAATTGATATTAGAATGGGTGTTGTAATTGCCATCAGATCTTGCACTACTTGTGCTACTAACACTTCTGTTGTTTCCTCATTATTTCTACTTGATATGGCAACGAATACCGTTACAACTTTCATCATGTTCTTCACCATGTTTGTCGCCCTAGTCTAGATTTCAGTTCATTCTATTAATTGGTTCGAGTCAAATATTTTACCTGCTTAGAGTTGCTTTCCTTTGCATATAACTTGTTGACTTTTAAAG
This sequence comes from Artemisia tridentata subsp. tridentata, assembly GCA_021014915.2. Lineage (NCBI taxonomy): Eukaryota > Viridiplantae > Streptophyta > Magnoliopsida > Asterales > Asteraceae > Artemisia > Artemisia tridentata. Next base: position 89,192,807 of record CP139507.1, read on the forward strand.
TGCAGCACTGGAAGATAAGTTGCAACGAAACAGAAATTCATTATTATAGTAAGTAAAAGGCACTCCATTCATTAGCATCCCATCTGAGACAAAAAATGGGACAAATACAATGTAAGCACCTGAACAATGAAACTGAGGCCGTAAGATACTAACTAAAAGGGAAAATGCAACATGCCGAAATTGCCAACGACAATAGAAGAAAAGCTTTATCAACATCAACCACCTTTCTTTTCCGCTTATCAACTGGTAAAACATTTGATACAGATTGATGACCATGGTGATCAGTCCCTATATTGGGTACACCAGATATGACAGGATCCATTACAATACTTAAAAATTCATTCAATCAAACTAAAGAAAAAAATTTCAAGGAGTACCTGTAACCATGGATATGTATTTATTACCTGATTGAAGCTCCACGACATCGGCGAGTTCCGACCCTTTTGTTCAAAATTTGTTTGTTCGGTGCTCTAATCCAGAAATCAACTGATAATAAGACCAACTCGTTGTGCATACATAAAAGTGTATTTGTAGTATGTACATTACTGCACACGCCGTTCCCCAAATTGACCCAGGTCAATTGGATCGGTATATAAGAAATTGAAATTTTCTTAAGAACCACCTCAATCAGTTTGGCAACGGTACTAAGTAACTAAAAGGCAATTCAACATAATACAACAAACCGAATCCAAATAAATAAATTCAAATTATTAGCCTATATTGGGGGCTTATAGCTGATAACTTGGGAGGTGTTTGGATTGACATTCAGTTAGCCTATATTAAGGTCTTGTAGCTTATTTCTAAAACGTCTAAATTATATTAAGAATGGGATTATGATACCCATTTTTATCTGGCTTATTCTAGATCGAAAGCTGATTGAAGTAAACATTTAGGCTGTATCAGAATATACGGAAACAATTGCCACAAATAAGGGATGATGGAACGATCCTGAAGCTGCATAATTACCATGCTGATCTACTCACCCACTGTAGACACCCCTGAACACGCATCTTGTATTTACCTACTGTGAACTGTTCCACTCAACAAATCCATTATGGCATAAAAACAAAGTGAGGCCAATTATAGCGATTCGAGCAGAGTTCGTGTAATATATCTGCATAAAAACAAAGGCAGAATCAACAAAAAACAAAAAAAATTTTAAAAAAAAAAGAAAAAAAAGAAGACTTAAAATTAAAATTATTAGTCAAATAAAGGATAGAAACATAAACTGACCTCTTTAATGGCGTCGTCAATCATGACTTTAGCTACTGCAACTTGAACCGCAATGGGACTCACCTCGATATGCGCATTTTGATGATGCATTCCTCTTATATCTGTCATCACACCAACTGAAACTCCTGACGTTTCAGTTGTGTTGAATCGTTCAATCTTTGTCCCAGAAAGATGCGAGTACCAAACAACAGATATTGATCAAATATGCAGTGTACATGAAAAAACACGTTTAGCACTTTAAATGTAAGCTTGATGCGTACGTACGTTTTTCACACGCACCGTGTGCACTTCCCTTGCCTCTGCCCAATGACATAGCCCAACTACACATGCAAATGATTATGTCATCAGATTCAGGACAATAAACATATATTATGTACATAAACACATAAAGTAATTTGTGAGAGGTTTATGTTGGGGTCGATTCCTTGAAGGACAGTGTCAAATACACTTAAACAGGGTTCTACTAATTAGGTACCTTAAGTTGAGCTTCACGGACTGATGCCATATACAACTGGTGGTTGTTTGTGATGAAGCGAAAAGTGTACCGCTTTTAAGGGGTCATTTAAGCCCTAAATCGTATTTATTTGATCAAATATTGCCCTAAATCGTTCCTTTTGTCATTTTAGGTACTTTTGAGGAGAAATCTGGAAAAGGAGGCATTTTGGACGTTTTTGGAGCATAAAAGTGAAGAAAACGACAAAGTCTCAAAAATCGGCTAAAAGTTACCTTTGACGGCGTCAGATTTTACTCTGGACGGCGTCATGGCTTGGCAAGAAAAGGTGGATGTGAAATTTACTCATGATAAGCCAGTGAAAATTGCATGTAAATTCTGACGGCGTCACGCTTTAACCTGATCAAGGGCGTCACGGCTTAATTCAAAGAGGGACGGCGTCACGTTCAAGGTCTGACGGCGTCAAGCCTTGATAAGCCAGAACGGATTTTGGAGAGCTAAAGAGGGACGGCGTCAAGAAGGTCATCCGGGAACCCTAAAAGCGGCGAGGTGACGGCGTCACACTCCATAACGTGACGCCGTCAGATCCAAAAGTCTATATATAGTTTTCTAATTTTTTGTCATTAGGGAGAGCTTAGTGTGGAATTTTTGGGAGAAAACCCTAAGACGATTTTAGCATCTTTTTCAAGGCTTTTTGCCTTGAGATCTTCCATGTTACATTGAAAGATAAGTTATCAATTAATCATTCAATATGTCTATGTGTTGTTTGATTTTATCTTGTTCTTGTCTTTTGTTTAACATGTTAGGCTAGATTTATCTTGTGTTTGCTTAGATCTAATGAAACCTAGCTATTGATTATTGGTTATTAGTGTGTTATTAGTTGTATTGGATGATTGTTTATCTATGTTAGGCTTAAGAAAACTGGCTAACTTCCTATTCGGTAACTTGCTTGAACGTCTTAAGAAACATGAACCAAATGCGTACTAAAGGTTTTTATGGTTGTATTTAATGCACAAGCGAATTCTAGTGATCCCATGTTAGGAGCTTCCTAGCCGGCTCGACATAGGAGTGAAGTAGGAGCTTGTAGAGTTGGGGAAGTACGTACGCCACCCCACGATTGGTATTAAGGAATACACCCGTCATCCACGCAACTAATACACACTAATCAACCGGTAAAAGATAGTTAGGGAGTAAGGAAATCTAAGTGAACACATTTCTCTACACTTAAGTTTTCACCAACATTTTACTTTCAGTTATTTTATTTTATTTGCATTCGTAGTAATTTGGGTTAGTTGACTAGCAACTAATTCCGCCCACTCTTTCAAACCCGAGATTTTACTTGCTTTCATAAAATTATAAAAAAATACAAAAAAGAATCTTCTTCAACCCTTAGACCTATTAGAGTAGTCTTTCATACCTAACGAACACTATTCCCTGTGGAGAACGATCAATCCCCCGTACTTACCACTACACTATACTACATCGGTCAGGTACACTGCCTGGTGGGGTTGTAAGCCTCTTGAGATCCCTCGAGAGGTAAAACCTGTTGTAAGGTTGCAAAACCACGCATCAAGTTTTTGGCGCCGCTGCCGGGGAATAGTTATTGTTTAGGTTGAATTTTTATTTTATAGGTCTACTCACTAGATTCCTTTCTAGTGAGATTTTTGTTTTATTTTTCTAGGTTTTCTTTAGTCTATCTATTTTCTTCGTGTCTTTGTTCGTAACCATACCATCCGACATCATGGAAGATGGTAATATCCTTAATCCCAACAACCCACCACCACAACAACCACCACCACCTCCTAGAGCCCGTACTTTAGGAGAGTATTCCCGTCCTAGCCACCATGGCTATCGAAACACCATTGAGCTCACTCAAGGAGCCAATATCACACCCTTGCGATCCGACACCATCCGGTTGGTGCAAAGCGGATGCGCATTCCATGGACTTCGATCTGAAGATCCTAATCAACACCTCAAGGACTTTCTTAAAATCGTTGATTCTATAGACCTTGATGTTGCCACTCGAGAGACGACCCGATTGCGTCTCTTCCAATTCTCTATGCGGGACCAAGCTAGTCAATGGCTAGAACGTCAACCCGCAGGATCCATCACCTCTTGGGATGATCTCACTACTCGTTTCCTTGCTCAGTTTTTCCCACCGGGAAGAACTACCAAGCTAAGGAATGATATCTTGATGTTCCAACAACGTCAAGGCGAAACTCTCTACGAGGCATGGACTCGATTCAAGGACTTACTCCAAAAAGTCCCTCACCATGGCATAGAACTTTGGCTCCAAGTCCAAATCTTCTATGACCATATCAATCTCTCCACGAGACAAACCATTGACCAATCGGCCGGTGGCAAGCTACGTGATCTAAGTGCGGAACAATCATGGGCTCTCCTAGAGGATCTTGCTCTTTATGACAACGAAAGTTGGAGTGATCCCCGTGATTTGAATAAAACGGTCAAGGCAATATCTTTGCCTTCGAACAATTCAAGCACTTCCGACCGTAGGATCATAGAACTTGAAGACCAAGTCAAGTTTCTCATGAAATCCTACGAGGTTCCTAAACTTTCAAGCCAAGTGAACAAAATCACTTCTTCATGTGAATTATGTAGTGGTCCCCACGACACTCGTGATTGCATGGAACTCCCCGAACAAGCTTTTGTGGACTACGCATCCTCGCGTACCGACGGAGCGGGAGACAAGTGGTACACTTTCAAACCCGAGCCAAACCATTACGGTGATACATACAACCCCTTATGGAAAAATCACCCGAACCTTAGGTGGAAACAAAACCAAAACGCACAACAACCCAATTCTTCCAACCCACCTAATCGTTTCCAATCAAGCGGTTCCAACTCGAACCGTACTTTCAACAACAATCCTTCCGGCAATGGTAGTACCAATAACTTTGAAGGATTGATGTCTCAATTTATGGCATCTCAAGAAGCTCGTTTAGCCAAGTTTGAAGCCTATTTCAAACAAAAACAAAGCGAGATGACCAATAAGATTGACACCTTGTTGAAAGCCCTCAATGACCGAGAAATGGGAGCACTCCCTAGCAACACGGTCAAGAACCCGAAACTAAACGTCAACGCTATTTCATCGGTTTCGTCCCCTAGTTCTTGTCCACAATATTATTCGGTCAATTCCATGAGCACGTGTTTCAAACAAACCCAAGTCGTTCCAAATGACCAAGAAGTTATGACATCCAAATTGGTCAACAACATAGTTGAAACACCTCCCACTCAAAACCTTGACGAAGAATTCAAGGAGCTCCACCTTGAAAGTCCGGTTGTTGATGTGTTGGATGAGAAGAAGCTCAAGTTAGGCGAAAAAGGAACCGCCTTCGTTCAAAACAAACTACCTAAGAAGTTAGATGACCCGGGCTTATTCGTTCTACCTTGCAAGATCGGTAATTCGGAGGCTTATGACACATTAGCCGATCTTGGATCAAGCCTTAACCTACTTCCGTTACCTCTCTACACCTCTCTAAAACTAGGAAAACTTGAAGAAACCGAGGTGATAATAGGTTTAGCGGATGGGAGTGTTGCTTACCCGGTTGGAGTAGTTAAGGACGTGTTAGTGCACATTGGAAAACTAACCATTTTAGCCGACTTCCACGTCCTTGATATGATTAGCGACCCTACATGCCCCTTGTTGATAGGTAGAGGATTTTTGGCGACCGTTAGTGCTATGATTGATTGTAAGGAATCTAAGATAGCGGTAGGAGAAGGAGATACTTGGTCAGTCTATGATGTGAAGAAACATGCTTATGATACTAGTGATGAACCGACACCTCATTGGTTAGAGTTGAATAGGAGACCATCTAGATATGGACCTTGGATAGATAGAGGCTTCATAGGACCCCAACGCCCATTTTACCTAGAAGAGGACTTTGTGAACCGAACACATACGGTAGAACAACTCTTGGCTAGGGACACCGAATTGGATCAATTTGAAGACCCTTTAGTTTTTAGAAGGATGATTGAGTTCCTAGGAGTTTTGCCAATTAACCTAGGAATGAATAAGTGGACTTGTGAGGAAGATGATCATAAGTGGAGTTGGGACAAACCACCCAAAGATGGAGATGGGTCATGGCATATTAAGATGACATTGTATGACCCGGATGGAGAGAAGTTTGAAAAGATATATCGTACTAAGCGGACCAATAGGAAACTTCAATCCAAGCTTAACCCTAAAGACGTCCTCGATGACGAGCTCACTTATATAGGGTAGAGTGACTTTGAGTCTAGCTACAAGACTCGTTAATAAAGAAAAGCGCTTCTTGGGAGGCAACCCAAGCTTTATTTTATTTATTTGCTTTGTGTGTTTATTTGTTTGTTTGCTTGTTTTTATTTATTTCCGTATGTGTGTTTAATTTTTATTCTTATTGATTCATGTTCAAAAGTAATTTGTGAAAATGCTTTATTTTGTTTTTAACTTCGTCTTAACTACATATAAAGGTATTTTGCAAAAGTTAAGTGTAAGGGAAATCTAAATCGGTTTATTAGAACACAAATGAACATGAATCGTAATAATATTAAATTAACATACATATTCGTATTTGTTTGAGTCAAATGCTTGTATCGAGTCATAATGATGTTTTGCAGGATTTCCAGGAAGTAAGGTAAAGGTTTTTCCAGAAATTTTCCGGAAACTTAAAATGAGAATTTTTGTCAGGTCATTTCTGACGGCGTCAGGGTTTATAACCTGACGGCGTCAGATTTAATTTTCAGAAATTTTTGAAAGTTTTGTTTTCATAAAAAGTTTTTATTAAATCTCTAACTTATAATCTCCAGGAATCTGCAAAGTTATCATTCCACAAGCATTATATCCTTATATATAGATTTTATCCCGCCGATGTTATGCAGGTTTTCGTGTTTGTTTTCTCAGGTTTAACAGGTTATTTTGGACAAGAAAATGTTTTGAATCATGCTTATGGCGATGCATTAGTCATGGAGCTTCAACATTACTTTGGAAGAAGATTTAACCGTGTTACTTCATTATCCACCGAGCGAATCAGGGGAGTATTTGATTTCATTCTTTTACTTTATGCTTTTACATCTTGTTATTTGAATATTGGGGACAATGTTCATCTTAAGTGTAAGGGGAGGGTAAAAGTACGATTTTAGAGAATACAATTGCGCTTGATTTTTGTTTGTTTAATAGTAGATGTGTAATAAAACTGAGAGAAATACTTGTTAAGGTAATTTTAGTGCCAAATTTAAAATTTTTTACAACACATAGGAGTGAAACTTTGATCTTAATGAGCGTCTCATGGATAGGAGTTATATGACTAGCACAAAAACCGTACCACTAAAAAATTTTCCACCCCCAAATATGTGAGGTTCGCCCCTAGAATTGGTAGGAAAAGCATTTATGCTATGATGTGTGTACCGGTAGCACTTAGATTCTAGAACTTGCGTTAGGACCATTCCGAGGCCACAAGTGAGACTACATTCGTGTAGTTAGATTTACTACATGATAAGAGGCATTAGGATTAACCCATTGTTTTACACCTGTGTTTTTGTTATAATTACGTTGGCTACATCGGTCAAGTAATTCTCCCACACCCTTTGCGTTGTACTCATTTTTAGTACACGATACCCCTAGTACACCCCTCAGAGCCTACCTTTTCGTTTCGACCTTTAAGCATTTTACTTAAAGGAAGAATTTGTTACACCCCACTTAAATGTACACCCAAATCGCCTTAGCCTACCTTGTATGCACTCATTTTTAGTGCATTATTGTGACAACATTTGTTTAAACCCAAGTTAATTATCTAGTTGATTACATGGTTGCTAAGTCGAGTCATATCCTTGTACATATTGTTTTGGGACGATTGGGACTCATGGGTAAAGTACTAGTGTAATGGAGTAATGGGGAAGAACATCATTTATTACCCCCATATGTGCTAAATGTTTTAAAAGTACTCCAAGTGTTTCAATTATCTTAATTCGAGTCATTAGATTAGTTAATTATTTTGTTTTTAGCTTAAGATTGAGTCGAGTCTTGGCTTAGCAACATTGTATAGTACATGTAATTGATCAAGATCTTTAACTCGCCACCAGTAAAATATCCTTTATCCAACAAAACCGTGTTTTCCTTTTCCCTACACCTAACGTTATAACCCATTTAAAAGCCCTCTTTGATAGTTTATCTTAGGTGCTTACGCCTAGTGGAGGAGGTTTTCGATCCTTTCCCAAGCCTATGGTAATCTATTTGCTATGACAGGTAGTGAGAGATATTATCCGTTTTCATTTATGAGATTTATTTTGATGACACTTGAGAGATGTGAGTATCTAAACACTACTTGTGAGGTGCTAGTTTATAATCTCCGTGCTTATTATGATTGAAGTGGAACGATTATTTGTTGTAATTACTTTTATGTTTGCATTAAATGACCCCTAACCTGTATTTTGATTAGAATAAAAGCGCATTTGCTTGAGGACAAGCAAATCTCAAGTGTAAGGGTATTTGATGAAGCGAAAAGTGTACCGCTTTTAAGGGGTCATTTAAGCCCTAAATCGTATTTATTTGATCAAATATTGCCCTAAATCGTTCCTTTTGTCATTTTAGGTACTTTTGAGGAGAAATCTGGAAAAGGAGGCATTTTGGACGTTTTTGGAGCATAAAAGTGAAGAAAACGACAAAGTCTCAAAAATCGGCTAAAAGTTACCTTTGACGGCGTCAGATTTTACTCTGGACGGCGTCATGGCTTGGCAAGAAAAGGTGGATGTGAAATTTACTCATGATAAGCCAGTGAAAATTGCATGTAAATTCTGACGGCGTCACGCTTTAACCTGATCAAGGGCGTCACGGCTTAATTCAAAGAGGGACGGCGTCACGTTCAAGGTCTGACGGCGTCAAGCCTTGATAAGCCAGAACGGATTTTGGAGAGCTAAAGAGGGACGGCGTCAAGAAGGTCATCCGGGAACCCTAAAAGCGGCGAGGTGACGGCGTCACACTCCATAACGTGACGCCGTCAGATCCAAAAGTCTATATATAGTTTTCTAATTTTTTGTCATTAGGGAGAGCTTAGTGTGGAATTTTTGGGAGAAAACCCTAAGACGATTTTAGCATCTTTTTCAAAGCTTTTTGCCTTGAGATCTTCCATGTTACATTGAAAGATAAGTTATCAATTAATCATTCAATATGTCTATGTGTTGTTTGATTTTATCTTGTTCTTGTCTTTTGTTTAACATGTTAGGCTAGATTTATCTTGTGTTTGCTTAGATCTAATGAAACCTAGCTATTGATTATTGGTTATTAGTGTGTTATTAGTTGTATTGGATGATTGTTTATCTATGTTAGGCTTAAGAAAACTGGCTAACTTCCTATTCGGTAACTTGCTTGAACGTCTTAAGAAATATGAACCAAATGCGTACTAAAGGTTTTTATGGTTGTATTTAATGCACAAGCGAATTCTAGTGATCCCATGTTAGGAGCTTCCTAGCCGGCTCGACATAGGAGTGAAGTAGGAGCTTGTAGAGTTGGGGAAGTACGTACGCCACCCCACGATTGGTATTAAGGAATACACCCGTCATCCACGCAACTAATACACACTAATCAACCGGTAAAAGATAGTTAGGGAGTAAGGAAATCTAAGTGAACACATTTCTCTACACTTAAGTTTTCACCAACATTTTACTTTCAGTTATTTTATTTTATTTGCATTCGTAGTAATTTGGGTTAGTTGACTAGCAACTAATTCCGCCCACTCTTTCAAACCCGAGATTTTACTTGCTTTCATAAAATTATAAAAAAATACAAAAAAGAATCTTCTTCAACCCTTAGACCTATTAGAGTAGTCTTTCATACCTAATGAACACTATTCCCTGTGGAGAACGATCAATCCCCCGTACTTACCACTACACTATACTACATCGGTCAGGTACACTGCCTGGTGGGGTTGTAAGCCTCTTGAGATCCCTCGAGAGGTAAAACCTGTTGTAAGGTTGCAAAACCACGCATCAGTTTGCTATCGTTATGACAACGCGGAGCGACATATACACACTTAGTAGCACCTGCCATGCTCGGAAATCCTGTAACAACCATAACAAAAATTTCAGATCTGGGTGACATAATAGTAATTGGTAAAAAAAAAATTGAGACAATGTCTCATTCATGCTGCATTTAAAAAATATAATTTTGTTAAAAAATGAATACAAATAATGATGAAATTGTACCATTTATGTTGGGAATTAAATATTCAAGAAGTTTAATATCGTGTTATATTCAAAGAAATACGTTAAGTGTGATTCTGCTGCTAATGCTTTTGGTTGCTGCTGTTAATGTTTGTTCCTGCTGCTAAAACATTTGATTCTGCTGCTAGCGATAAATGACTCTGCTGCTAGGCTTAGCATTCTGCTGCTATTGATCCTGCTGCTAGTGTACTTGATCCTGCTGCTAGTGATGACTCATTGCTGCTGCTAATGAACATTCTGCTGCTAAGTGGATAAGTATGAAAAGATATTATTTGTATTTTGGTCAACAATATACGGTAGATAATATCTTACCCCATGTGCTTAGTTAACAAGTTGTGTACTTAGATACATGTTGTATTTTATGTACTGACACACTCAAGATAAGTTAACAAGTAGTTCGGCTAGACTTTAAGCAATATGTAAAGATCTTCTTAGACTATAAAAGAGATCTTAGACTAGTGATATATGTGTCTAAGTGTGTTATTATTTTAGAACTCTCATAACTGTTAAGACATAGAACAAACACAAGAATATCACAAGTTAGAAAAACTTAAGATTCAAGGTTGTAACCCTAGTGATATTTCAAGATCACTCGTATTATTATCATTAATAATATTGAATCGTTTGGTGTTAATCTTTCATTGTTCCTTGTTCAATAACAAACACAATCATTCCATTTCCATAACTATAATAACCTTCTAAGTGTGATTAAGTAGATTCCGCATACTTAATCATATTCACTCAATATATCTTACACACAAAGAACAAAAGGTTTAACCACCTTAACCGTGTGTCGAATCCTAACAAGTGGTATCAGAGCATCAAGCTGATATTATTGATTTAGAAGAAGAAGCTTAAGAAATGGATGTTGAATCTATTCAGACAAATGTTGCTGCAAAGATTCCCATGCTCAAACAGAATGAGTTTGAGATGTGGAGGCTGAGGATAGAGCAATATTTCCAAGTGCAAGACTATGCACTTTGGGAAATCATAGAAGATGGAGACTCTTACCAGCCTACCACTACTACATCAACAGTAGACGGCAAAGTTGTGTCAACTCTGCAGACAAAGCCATCATCTGCAGAAGATAGAATAAAGAAGAAAAATGACTTGAAGGCAAGAAGCATGCTGATGATGACCATTCCTAATGATCAACTTTTAAACTTCAGCAAGTTCAAGGATGCCAAGTCATTATTTGAAGCTATTATTGCCAGGTATGGTGGAAATGAAGCCACCAAGAAAACCCACAAGACACTGCTCAAGCAACAGTTTGAAAACTTCTCCTCTACATACAATGAATCTCTTGACCACATGTTTAATAGGCTTCAGAATATTGTGAGCCAACTTGCTATTCTTGGGATTGAAATGCCTCAAGAAGATCTGAACTCAAAATTTCTGAGAAGCTTACCAGAAGAGTGGGCTATGCATGTTGTTGTCTGGAAGAACAAGCCAGACTTAGACACCATGGAACTGATGGACTTGTATAGCAACTTCGAGATTGTGGAGCAAGATTTGAAGAAGAATGGAGGTACTAGTTCTAATACTGGGAACAAGGCATTTATGTCAACTCCTAGTACCTCAAAATCAAGTGAAGAGGTGAAAGTTGTTGATGATGTTGGTGCTGCTAGTTCATCAAGTAGTACCATTAGTATTTTAGATGAAAAGACTTGTTGTGCCTTTCTTACAAGTCAAAACAATGGGTCCATGCTCTCCTATGAAGACCTCCAAGAGATCCATGAAGATGATCTGGAGGAAATGGATCTAAAATGGCAAATTTCTCTTCTTAGCATGAGAGCCAAGAAGTTCTATCACAAGACGTGGAAGAAGCTCATAATCAGCAACACTGATGCTGCTGGTTTTGATAAGTCAAAGATAGAGTGCTATAACTGTCACATGATGGGTCATTTCTCAAGAGATTGCAGAAGACCAAGGCAGCAAGATAGCAAGAATAGAGGTTTTGGAAGCAAATCCAAAATAGAGGAGGTTATTGAGCCAAAAGCTATGGTAGCTATTGATGGCTTAGGTTTTGATTGGAGCTTCATGGCAGATGAAGAAGAAACTCCTGCTCAAATGGCACTTATGGCTTTTTCTGCTACGGAGGTACAAAATCATAAAGCTTGTTCTAATACTTGCACTGCTCTTAATGCTCTACAGGTTTTAATGAAACAATATGATGATCAAAAGAAAGAGCTAAGTAGTACTTTTCAAAACTTTATAAACTATAAGTGTGGATTAGAAAAGTTAGAAAAACAAATCACTTATTATAAAGAAAATGAATTAGCTTTTTCTGATGACAAAGCTCTCCTAAGACAGGACATATTCTTTAGAGATGCTGAAATTAAGCTTTTGAGAGAAGCTTTTGATAGGGTCAAAAAGGAAAATGAAAATATTCACTTGACTACTGAGGCACTAGAACATGCTTCTAGAGGTGTGCACAGCATAGTAGAATGTCAGGTGATTAATAGAGCTAAGTCAGGAGTAGGATATAAAAGTGTCCCACCTCCTTATAGAGGCATCCATAAACCCCCAGGGATTGACCTAGGAAATTCAGGTTTACCTGAGTTTCAAGAACCAATCATGGAATATGGTTCTAAGGCTAGCAAGAGCCTTAAGGTAGAAAAAGTAAGTAAAAGTTTAGATAAAACTTTACTTTATCAGGACAAGGTGTCCTTTGTTAAGAACTTAGATGCTATAGTTGTTGAAGATTGTACAACTGATAGTGATGATGAAGAAGAACAGGTTATGTCTAAACCTGAAGTGGTTAAGAAAGTAGGAACAAGTATTCCTAAGATAGTCAAACACAATACTGATAGGCCTAAATCAAACATTAAGCATGTTAGGCAACCAGTTAGATATTGTGAGCAATATAGAACCACCAACAAGCCCAGAGGTAACCAAAGGAATTGGAACAACCTCAAGTCTAACCAATTAGGTGATGACTTTGCTTTTTATAACAAAGCTTGTTACACATGTGGTAGTTTTGACCATCTTGCAGCTTTCTGCAACCAATGGGTATCTGGGTATGAAAACCATAGAGTGAACCACAAAAGGCAAACACATAAAACTCACTTTCACTCTAGTTCTAAGAGAACAAACCCCAGAGTAGTCAAAAACAAGTCTGGCTCAAACTCAGATCCTGCTGCTAGACAAATTGTTCCTGCTGCTCGACCATTTATGACTATTAACCCAAAATCAACAGCTAAGGGTGCAAAAACATTTTTCAAACATGCACCAACAACTGTTCTAAGGCCCATTCAAACAAAAGCAGTGGTCCAAAAACAAGTTTGGAAACCAAAGGGTAGAACTAAAAAGCTAGCAGTTCCTGCTGCTAAGCAATCAGTTCATTCTGCTGCTAAGGGAAACAGGGCAAATGCTGTTAAGGCCTCAGCATGTTGGATTCTTAAATCCAATGTTGCATCAACTGTCCTTAAAAGATTGAATTATATTGATGCAAGAGGCAGATCCAAGTCATTAATGGCTTGGATCCCCAAAAGAAACTAACACTCTTATTTGTGTGCAGGAACATTCAAATGATCAGGAAGAGGATCAAGGATACTCAGATAGTGGATGTTCAAGGCACATGACAGGCAACAAGTCTTATCTCTCAGATTTTCAATCAATAGATGGAGGCTATGTTACCTTTGGAGGAGGTGTTGGTGGCAAAATTTCCGGTAAAGGTACCATTAAAACTGGAAATTTAGATTTTGAAGATGTGTTCTATGTAAAAGAGCTAAATTATAATCTTTTTAGTGTCTCACAAATGTGTGACAAAAAGAACAATGTTCTTTTCTGTGAGACTGAATGTCTTGTACTTTCTCCTGATTTTAAGATGCCTGATGAAAGTCAAGTACTTCTTAGAATTCCTAGAAAAGGTAATATGTACAGTGTAGACATGAAAAACATTGTTCCTAAAAAGAATTTAACTTGTCTTGTTGCAAAGGCTACATTGGATGAATCAATGAAATGGCATAGAAGGCTTGGTCATATTAATTTCAAAACCATAAATAAAATTGTTAAGAATGGTTTGGTAAGAGGTTTACCTCACAAAAGATTTGAAAATGATCAAACATGCATTGCTTGTCTAAAAGGCAAACAACACAAAGCCACTTGTAAGCCCAAGATTTTTAAATCTATCAATCAATCATTGTTTATGCTGCATATGGACTTATTTGGACCTGTTTCAGTAAGTAGTATAATGCATAAGAGATATTGTCTTGTTATAATTGATGACTATACTAGATTTACATGGGTTTTCTTTCTATCTACTAAGGATGAGACTACAAGCATCCTTAAGACTTTCATTACACAGATAGAAAACCAAGTAGACAAGAAAGTGAAGGTCATTAGATGTGATAATGAGACAGAGTTTAAGAATAGAGTTATGGATGATTTCTGCAAACAAAAAGGTATTAAGAGAGAATTTAGTGTTGCTAGAACACCACAACAGAATGGTGTTGTTGAGAGAAAGAATAGAACACTAATTGAAGCTGCTAGAACAATGTTAGCTGATTCTAAGCTACCTATTACTTTTTGGGCTGAAGCAGTTAGCACTGCTTGCTATGTTCAAAATAGAGTTTTAGTTATACAGCCTCACAATAAGATATCATATGAACTTTTTAGAGGTAGAACTCCTGCAATAGGATTTCTTAGACCTTTTGGATGTCATGTGACAATTCTCAATACCTTAGACCATTTAGAAAAATTCGATGGTAAAGCAGATGAAGGATTCTTTGTTGGATATTCTCTTAATAGCAAAGCATTTAGAGTTTACAACACAAGAACAGAAATAGTAGAGGAAAACCTACATGTGGAGTTTTTAGAAAACAAATCCAATGTAGAGGGTCAAGGACCAAAATGGCTATTTGATCTAGAGTATCTAACCAATTCAATGAATTATGTGCCTTTTGTTGCAGAAACTAATGATTTTGCAGGTTCTAATACAACAAATGAGGCAGAGTTAGAGAAAGATCAAAATGATGTGATAATGCCAATAGGGTCAAGTACAATTGTGGAATCAACTTCAACAACTGATGAATCTTCTTATGATAAAACTAAAGAAGGTGTTGAAGATGCAAGCAAAGAAGATGGAACTCAGGAACAACAAAATGTTTCTGCTGGTAGCATTTCTGTTGCTGCTGGTAGTGTATCTGTTTCTGCTGGTAACTCTGCTGCTGAGCCAGAGCACTCTGCTGCTAGGCTTAATGTTCCTGCTGCTGGGCCAAATTCTTCTGATGCAGGCCCATCACACACAAGAGAAGCAGAATTCCAAGAAGATGAAGTGGATTTGAGTAATCTCCCACCATCTTATCAAGTTCCTTCTACTCCACAAACAAGAATTCACAAAGTCCACTCCCTGGAACATGTGATTGGAGATGTACAATCTGGTGTGAAGATAAGACATCAATTGATGACTTCAGACCAACAAGGGCTTCTTGATGCCCTTTATGCTTCAAAGCAGCATGAGTTTTCAAACTCTTGCTTATTTGTATGTTTTCTCTCACAAGCTGAACCAAAGAACATTCTGAAAGCCTTAGATGATTCAAGCTGGGTAGAAGCTATGCAAGAAGAGCTTCTTCAGTTCAAGATTCAGAAGGTATGGGTGCTAGTTGATTTACCTAAGAATGCAAAGGTAATTGGCACTAGATGGGTTTTCAAGAATAAAAGGGATGAAAGGGGAATAGTTATTTTGAAATAAAGCTAGATTAGTAGCTCAAGGGTACACACAAGAAGAAGGAATAGACTATGATGAGGTTTATGCTCTAGTAGCAAGGATTGAGGCAATTAGGCTTTTCTTAGCTTATGCTTCATTTTTAGGCTTCACAGTCTACCAAATGGATGTCAAGAGTGCATTTTTATATGGAACAATTGAAGAAGAGGTGTATGTTACACAACCTCCAGGCTTCATTGACCCTAACCATCCAGACAAAGTGTACAGAGTATTTAAAGCTCTCTATGGCCTTCATCAGGCACCAAGAGCTTGGTATGCAACACTAGCTTCCTACTTATTAGAAAATGGATTTCAAAGAGGAAAGATTGATCAGACACTTTTCATCAAACAACACAAGAAGGATCTTCTGTTAGTGCAGGTGTATGTGGATGACATTATCTTTGGATCTACTAGGAAGGAGATGTGTTTAGAATTTGAGAAGCTTATGAAAGATAAGTTTCAGATGAGTTCTATGGGAGAACTTACATTCTTTTTGGGTTTGCAAGTTAAGCAATCATCTGAAGGCATATTTATTAGTCAAGACAAATATGTTGCAGAGATACTTAGAAAATTTCAATTTGCTGATTCAAAAATGGCAAGCACACCAATGGACTCTGAGAAGCACCTTCTGAAAGATGAAGATGGAGAAAATGTGGATGTACACACTTACATATCTATGATAGGTTCCTTGATGTACCTTACATCATCTAGACCTGATATCATGTTCCCTGTTTGTGTTTGTGCAAGATTTCAAGTTACTCCAAAGGTTTCTCAT
The DNA here is from genome assembly GCA_021014915.2 of Artemisia tridentata subsp. tridentata. Classification (NCBI taxonomy): domain Eukaryota; kingdom Viridiplantae; phylum Streptophyta; class Magnoliopsida; order Asterales; family Asteraceae; genus Artemisia; species Artemisia tridentata. The sequence continues at coordinate 89,209,187 of CP139507.1, forward strand.
TTAACTGCAGTCAAGAGAATTTTTAGATATCTCAAGGGTCAACCAAGGTTGGGTCTATGGTATTCAAGGGAATCTCCTTTTGACTTGGTAGCATTTTCGGATAGTGATTATGCTGGTGCTAGCTTGGACAGAAAGTCAACAACTGGAGGATGTCAATTCATTGGGTGTAGACTTGTCTCATGGCAGTGTAAGAAGCAAACCAGTGTGGCAAATTCAACAACTGAAGCTGAAAATATAGCTGTTGCAAGTTGCTGTGGTCAGGTTCTATGGCTTCAAAACCAACTCCTTGACTATGGGTACAATTTCTTAAACACTGTTATTCATATTGATAATAGTAGTACAATTTGTATTATTAAAAATCCAGTGCAACATTCTAAAACAAAACATATTGAAATTAGACATCACTTTATAAGAGACTGCAATGAGAAAAGATTAATTCAAGTACTTAAAATTGCTTCAGAATTCAATTTTGCAGATCTTCTAACCAAAGCTTTTGATGTTGGAAGATTTCAGTACTTGGTAGCAAGTATTGAAATGCTTAATCCTTAATGTTTTTAAACTTTGTGTTTTTGTCAATAAATTTTTGCTTGTGCTGTTAGTTTTTAAAAGATACTACTGCTATTACAAAAGTTTGTGCTTCTAGTACAGATTTTAATTTGTGTTATTCATACAGTTAGTCCTATGATTATTCTAATACAAGACAAGTACTTTGTACATTGTTCTTTTGGTTTTAGTCTAACAATTTCAGGTATGAACATGTGAACACAAAGGAAATTTCAAGTGAAATGGAAGCAACAAAATGCTGATATTGGCTGCTGCCATAATAGGTTTATGATGGACTGAGTTTGGGAATTCAAAACTCATTAAAACTACTTTCTTGAAACCTAGTTATGAAATTTCACATTGAATTGATGACTTAGTTGATCAGATAGTAACTGATGCAACTCACTTTCTATCATTTTATACTTTCAAGTATAATGAGCAAGTCTAAGGACATCTGATAGAAAGAACAGCTAGTAAAAGTGAATCTAACACTTGTGTTAGAGGCAACAATTACTATGAGCTGGAAACCCTGTCAAGAAAGCCTTTTGAATAGGTTTATCTTTACACAGGCAGTTATCAAGATAACTGAAAAACATTGGTTCTCACACAACCAGAGGTTGCTTTAAACCGAAATTTTGATTAAGTGTCTGTTACACACTTAATTCCTTCAAAATGGTTGAAAGCAGTATGATTTTTCAATTCTAAAATCATGAACATACTGCTAAGTCAAAAAGTTTCTTAAAAGGATTTTCAAAGGATTCACAAAAACCATCCATTGATGGATCATGATTCAAATGTCCACTGATTCACCTCTCATAGGAGTTAACACACCTAGAAGTGATGAGGGCAGTAACTTAAACTATTAAGGAATTGATGGCTTCATGTACAACATTGTCTGAAAACAAGTTCACATTGGTAGATCATATAATGATGGGATGATGGTGAGAGATCTTCCAAACATGGGAGGATAAAATTTTATTTGCTTCAGGGGAGGAAATAAAAGCCCAAGAAAGGAAGAAAAACCCAATGTTATGGAAGGAAAAGACAAGAGCATACAAGATGATGACATGGAGGTTGAAAATGACAAGAACATTCCAAAGGAGAAAGTTCTATCTAGGTCAAATGAAGAAAAGTTTCAATTTCAGTTTTCCACGTTTGTTCATCACTTGCAAAGACATGCTGATAGATGATTTCACTTGTTGAAACAAGCATCCAAGATACACAGCATCATTGCCTCTTATAATCCCTCCATCCAAGGAAATTGCACCATCTTTTAGTCCAAGATTAGAGCAATGTGTTGATATTGTTAAAGTCAAAGAACAAAGCAGATGAATTACTGAGAAAGATATTCAATCTTGAAGAACAGAAGTGTTTGAAAGATCTTCACAATCCATAATTTAATTCAGAAACATGCTGAAATGGATTCACATGTTTAGGGGAGGATTGTTGGGAATTAAATATTCAAGAAGTTTAATATCGTGTTCTATTCAAAGAAATACGTTAAGTGTGATTCTGCTGCTAATGCTTTTGGTTGCTGCTGGTAATGTTTGTTCCTGCTGCTAGAACATTTGATTCTGCTGCTAGCGATAAATGATTCTGCTGCTAGGCTTAGCATTCTGCTGCTATTGATCCTGCTGCTAGTGTACTTGATCCTGCTGCTAGTGATGACTCATTGCTGCTGCTAATGAACATTCTGCTGCTAAGTGGATAAGTATGAAAAGATATTATTTGTATTTTGGTCAACAATATACGGTAGATAATATCTTACCCCATGTGCTTAGTTAACAAGTTGTGTACTTAGATACATGTTGTATTTTATGTACTGACACACTCAAGATAAGTTAACAAGTAGTTCGGCTAGACTTTAAGCAATATGTAAAGATCTTCTTAGACTATAAAAGAGATCTTAGACTAGTGATATATGTGTCTAAGTGTGTTATTATTTTAGAACTCTCATAACTGTTAAGGCATAGAACAAACACAAGAATATCACAAGTTAGAAAAACTTAAGATTCAAGGTTGTAACCCTAGTGATATTTCAAGATCACTCGTATTATTATCATTAATAATATTGAATCGTTTGGTGTTAATCTTTCATTGTTCCTTGTTCAATAACAAACACAATCATTCCATTTCCATAACTATAATAACCTTCTAAGTGTGATTAAGTAGATTCCGCATACTTAATCATATTCACTCAATATATCTTACACACAAAGAACAAAAGGTTTAACCACCTTAACCGTGTGTCGAATCCTAACAATTTAACAGGAAGGCGACTTGACTGATATAGTGCACATTAATAATAGACTTGCATGTTTCGTTTTTGGTGTAGAACCGGCAGCCATTGTTGATGTATTCTTCTCATCTGATTCCTTGATGTTTTCAATATACAAAACACGTGCTAATTCGTTTCTCATTATATCCGCTACTATCCTTTCTAGATACTCTTCTTCAATCATGTTGATGATTCTTTTTATAATTTCAGTCTCGGCTTCCTTGATCTTTTCCCTATTCTTTGCTTCCCTGATGTCTGCTTCCTTGAGCGTGTACAACACCATATTCATTTTCATAATATTTGCTTCAATCTCTAAAATGAACTGTCCCTCAATCTCAGCTTCGTTGATGTCTGCAATGTGCTCTGCTTGCTTCATCCTTCTCACAATTCTAACAAATATCCTTCTCATTTGCACCAAATAAACTGAATTCGACATCATACACGGGGAAAACATGTACCTTTGTTTTGAAGCATTTCATCGAACACGTGCCGTATTTTCCATCAAACCTTTGATAACTGAATAAATCATAATTAAACATTCAACATTGAAAATCAATCTACATATCTTCAAAAGCATCAAATTAATTAATTAATTAATTGAATATATAAATTAATTATTAAGTTAATGAAATCAGAAATTGAATTAGTTAAATCAGAAAAAAAAAATTATTAATTAAATCAGAAAAGATACCTGTGGACTGTGGTGGTGTCGCCGGAGGAAGAGTCACCGGAGGTGGAGTCACCGGAATGTGGCTTTTGCAGATGGATGTTTGGGGGTTCTATTGATTGGCGCAATAGAACCCCCAAACCGCATCAATAGAATCCCCAAACGGCAGATATTCTATTGGCGCATCCTAAATTTTGGGGGTTCTATTGATGATGGTTTTTGAAGATGGATGTGGTTTTGGGGATTCAATTGATGTATTACTTTATTGAAGATGGATGTGGAAGGTTCGGGAATGGCTGATCTGGAAGGATCATATGTGTGGAGGGGATGCGTGGTTGATAGTATTGATAGTGTTGCAAACGGCTGGAACCAAAGGGTGTGTACAACTCGTGACAGCATGGGTACTGTTAAAAGTACTGTTCCAAGGAGCGAGTCAGACTGAAGATGGCAAACTAAGGTTGGAGTGTTTTTAAGGTTGAAAATGGGATATTAGAGTGGAGCAATTTGAGGATGGAAGGTTTTGGGTTTATGAAGATGGGGTTATGGAGAATGGGAAATATCATGGGAGACTTGGGAGGTTTTTTTTAATTTTTTATTCCATGAACAGTGCTTTCTACAGTGAAAACACCTCCTGACAAATATATATATATGTATAATGGATGGTTGGGATGGGTTTACCGGATCTATGGAGAATTGGTGGTACGGGGATCTCATCTCTACATTTACCACTTTACTTCTAGACGCAGCAACACTTTTATTTTTCAAGTAAAAAATATTGCATCCAAAATACATACACATACACATACACATACACATACACATACATACTGACATACACCGTCATCCAACCCACCCCATTTATAAAACGTACGATTTCAAAACCCCCTTTATTTCCACTTTACTCTCCAAAACTAATAAATCAAATCAGATCACAGATCTAGGGCTCCAATTAAAAATGGGGCAGCAATCTTTGATCTACAGTTTTGTATCACGAGGAACTGTAATCCTTGCTGAATACACTGAATTCACCGGTAATTTCACTTCCATTGCTTCTCAGTGTCTCCAGAAGCTTCCTGCTACTAACAACAAGTTTACTTATAACTGTGACGGTCATACTTTTAATTACCTTGTTGAAGATGGATTCAGTAAGTAATCGTTTTTTTACCAGCTTTATTATTTATTTATTTATTTGTGGTTGTTAGGGTTTGTATTCTATGGATCTGTATTTATATGATGTCCATATTATTTTAGATATTTTGGTGGTGTATTGTTATTTATACAATCGAATAGGAGCTTTTGTCCGAGTAACATTTCGGATCGAATATTATAACTAGAGGTGTAACTGAGCCGGTTCGAGTATCAAAACTCGGACTCGGAAACTTGATTGAGCTTTGAATTTTAAGATCAAGCTCGATTGAGGCTACATTTTAAGATATAGGTCGACACACTCGCTTTGTATACATATTACATTATATAGTGAGTTAGTAATTGTAAATAACTAACTATATGTATATGAAATGGTAAAAGTATAATTTAACTTAAGCTAGATAAGGCTTGTGACTCGTCGAGGATTTTGGAGCTCGAAGTTGACTTGATGGTCTATTCGAGTAGCTCAAGCTTGACTGGTTTAGATTTAGTCAAAGCCAAGTAGTTTGCGAGATGATCTCAAATAGATCACGAGTTGTATCGTCTTATTTTCACATCTAGATGTAGGTGGTGTTTGGATGGGGGGCAACATGCATTGTGTTTTGCAGAGAATATGTTTTCGATACTACTGAATTTATACGAATGCTAAAATTATAAGTAAAGATGTTAGTGACAAAATTTGGAGGGGGCAAACACACCTGCTAGTTCACGACCCCGTTCTTTAGTTATTTGTTTAATATTATATGCTTCATGGACGGCTTTGAATGCATTGCATGAGAAATTACCTCAACTCTGCATTCTATGTTGATCGACATATTTTATACATCAAGGATGTTGAACCATTCTATACCAGATAATTTCTTAGTTAACGTGTGGCTAAATTCAGTTTTATACCTTGAAATGACAAAACTGTAATTTTATAGCGCTCTGAAAAAGATCCTGTACTTTAGTACATAAGACTTGTAATATTTTTTTCATATACTGCATGAGTTCTTCATTTGGTAGTAGTAAATCAACGGATGAATAAAGGTATAGCGGCATGCAATAATCAAGGCATGACATAGCCACAATTTTGATAAATTTGTTTAAGTGGGTGTATAAATGTCCCTTTCAAAGTGACAACTACTATGTTTGAGAATTATATTATACTTTTACCTACAAGAATGTGATTGAAGGTAGGGATAGATTGGTAATTTTACGTTTACCCTGGAATGTCAGTTTTGTTACAACTTCTTACCTATTTTTCCAAGTTTATTTTAGCGGTTCTAGAGAGATCTAAGTACCAACATCAGTTTTGCCGAACACCCTCCCTAAATATGACGTGATACGTTTTCTTGTTCATAACTCATCTCTACTGCTTGGCTATTGTGATTGCATCTTGATGTCATACGTTTTCTAGTTGCATCTAGCAATTTACTTTCAGTCGGTCATTCCAATAGTATGGTTTTCTTTTTGATCCGTATTAACTCAGTAAATATGAAGCAGTCACATGGTTAAGCCACAAGGAGACAGGGAAGATACATAATACTATTGCGTTCTCTCTATTAACTGTGATTGCGCTGTTAAATATTTAGAAAACAGTATTTTAATACTGATATTTTTGTTTCAGAGCCTTTAGGCATAAACGCCTTCACAATTTTCTTTAACTCCCATATGGAGCTCAACAAGCACTTAAATAGCTGAAATGATATAATTATACGAGAGGATGATGGCGCCACTTGGCTAAGATGATATAGTAGTGGATATAAGTTAACAGTTATGTTGAATTTAGTTATGCTGTTCTTGAGAACTACGCCGTGTAACAAATCGATTTTTGAATGTTAATGAAGTTTATTTCAATTTGTTTGCTTTTGAATCATGAAGCATACTGTGTTGTGGCTGCTGAATCTGCTGGCCGACAAGTTCCAATGGCATTTCTCGAGCGAACCAAGGATGACTTTAGCAAGAAATACGGTGGCGGGAAAGCCAATACAGCTGCTGCAAATAGTCTGAACAAAGAATTTGGGTATCCTAACATTCTTGTAATTATCACGATATTTGCATAAAAACGTTTAGATTGTGTTTACGATTTAGCTTACTGTTATCAGACCCAAGCTGAAGGAGCAGATGCAGTATTGTGTGGACCATCCTGAAGAAATCAGCAAGCTCTCAAAGGTTAAGGCACAAGTTTCAGAAGTCAAAGGTGTGATGATGGAGAACATTGAAAAGGTAACCCTTTTATGAGTAAATTGACAGGAGTTGAAAGATCACAACTTTACAAGTACAATTGTTGGTTTAATACTGATCTTATAACTGTTTGAATGTATAGGTTTTGGATCGTGGCGAGAAGATAGAGCTTCTTGTGGATAAAACAGAGAATCTTCGCTCTCAGGTCAGTAAATTCAAACGTCTTTTTACTTTTCATAATAAAGTAACAAAGGTCATTTTAGTAGCTGTAAGTTAGTACATAAAATTCATGGAAGTTCAGTATCACTGCAAGCAAGGAGGTATACTTTTGACTTACCTTCCTGTATCTGCCTTGGTGGGCTTGTAAATAGCACTATAGTTTCTTTAGTTCGATTCATTTACGCTTCAATCAACGTTTACTTTCTATGATTATGCTTAAACTCATCGTGTTATGACTTATATAATTTATTTGGGACCGTATACATTTGTATCACTACCTGCTTATCCTGATATGTGTATTTACTTTTTAGGCCTAACACAATTCTTATTCTGGACATTCTATAATAAAATGGAACTTTTGTCGGTTTCACATGGTTTCGAGCCAGTACGACCATTTAATCTATTAAAAATTTGATATACTACTAGTCTACTAGGAATTGTTTAAGATAGGTTTACCTGTTCCCTTTTTCTCAATGATGCCCCATCTTTTATTGTCCTGTATACTGCAACACAACACATGCGTCTTTATGTGTTAGATGATTCATATCACGACTGAGAATGGGTGCTATGGTATGTTGCAGGCACAAGATTTTAGGACACAAGGCACACAGATGAGGAGGAAAATGTGGCTGCAGAATATGAAGATAAAACTGATAGTTCTTGGAATCATCATCGCTTTAATTCTCATTATAGTTCTCTCAGTCTGTGGCGGTTTCAATTGTGGCAAGTGAGAGTACATATATCTTGTTTTTTCACTCGTCTCCTAGTTTATTTGTCTTTCGATGTGTTTTGGTGTTACTGTCTGCTATTATAAATTCTATGTTGCGAGATTGTCTGTATATTTTGTACCTTGAGACCAGAGAAACAACTTGATTGCTTCTTGGTCTCTAGCTATTAATAGAATGATTTTCGTCTTTCTTATCTACAAAAAGGGTGAACGATGAGGTTAGATTATATGTATTGTGGCAGTTGGTTGGAATTTTATAAAACAATAAAGGACTTCTAGGTTTCATATGATGCCCCCAGTGAATTTACGCTGATGGATCTGCTGAGTTTAGAGTTTGATGTGGGAGTGCGTTAATGGGCTCGGTCTATAATCTATATCGATCATATGCTCTGCCTCTCCATAAATATAACCCATTATAGCTTTAGATTAATAATATTGACTCGCAGTATTCCCGGATGAAGCCTCATGATCATTGTGTTTTCTTTGTTTGTGCATTTTACTTCCCCATGGTTGTAATTTAGTAATTTACTCTTTCGTGTGTGATCCTGTATTCTTACGGGATTGTGATTTCACAGCAGTTGCTAGTCGCTACCACCGGTTTGTTGGCAAATACAAAATTCTTCCATACTGTATATGGCCAAATACAAAATTCTTCCATACCGTATATGGCCAAAACCAACAGGTTACAAAATACATTAATTATTTTTGAATTGTGAAATTTGTTTCTGTTGTCGTATGGATAGAACTTGTGGAGTCCGTACTGGAGTGGGTCCGTGGACAATAAACAATTTGAGGCTATGCAGTTACAATGGTTCGTCACCACTAATGAATCAAGTGGAGAGTGTTAATTGATGGAAAAAGCCACATAAATTCTAAGGCCGTAAAAGAACTTGTGAACGATCCATAAATCATCAGTGAGATGTTGGTTTATGTATTAGTTATTAAATGAACGAATATGACTAACATTTTATGTTCGCTTACTTAAATAAACAAACATAAATTCATTTATGTTCTTTGTTTACACGTTTCGTTAAATTTTGTTTATGTTTGTATATCATCTCTTTTTATTTTATACTCATAAATATAGTTTACTTAGAGAAAAACAACACTTATAAACACCATGTTTTTGAATAGTTTATGTTTGTTTTTTTCTTCAACTATGTTCACTTATTTATATTGGTTTAATGTCTAAATGAACGAACATAAATGAACATGAGCAATTTTATTTCTTAATCAACAAATATGAACAAGAAAATTCACCCGTTTAAACGTTTGTCCGTTTATTTGTTTGATTAAAGTTGAACGCACATGAACAAAAGCTCCATCCGTGTTTTTACATTTCGTTTACAACCCTAATGATGGCTATGCAAAAACTGTAAGGCACGTGGATGGTTAAGTAGGGCGCTTATCAAATCGGTAGGGTATTCATCGGTTATCAGATTGCTATGGTTCAAAACTGAATTGTGAGAACCCATAGGTAGAAACTTTCTGTCAACTTTTTTTTTTTTTTTAACAATAAGAACATGAGAAAGAAATGCATTTCATCTACATGCGAATTCGTTACAAAGCTAAACATTTCTTGCACACACAAAAAAAAAAGCCATTTCATTTACATGCGAATTCGTTATATAGCTAAAGTTTTCATAAAATGCATGTAAGTAGGTGAGATAAGTCACACGTGAACACAAAATTGCATCTGAGTAGATTTAATTTAGGCATTTTCTTTTTCAAGGGTTTAAAAATGTTTTTTTGCCCTCAATATTTTAGTGATCAAATTTGAGTTTATCCTTCTGAATAACAGTCTAGAACTTACAAAAAAAAAAAAAAAAAAAAAAAAACCGGTTTAACCTATTTGAACCGTTTTTGTGTTTAGGGTTTATATGTTGTAAATAAACAAATACTCAGGTTTTTATTGAAGTGTCTCAAACACTTTTATTTTTATTTTATTTATTATTAATATATATATTGCCGATGGAGCAGAGAGAAAATATCATGACATGGCATCCCCTTTCCACCGTTGGATCAAATTGATAATAAATCTCAACCGTTTAAAATGAACTTAATAATTACTTTAATTTTAGGGAGACAAATATTTAATTAGCACATGTTCTATTGTAATTATAAGTTTGAATACAAATGTAACTAGCTAGGTTCAATCTAAGTAATCTGTAGCAAAAATATCGTGATGTTTGTTGATACTTTAAATTGAATGCCAATTAAATTTCAAAATTCTCTTGAATGAAATCACTTGCTTTTGACAGTACCTTTTATATCATGGCTCATGATCAAGATTAATAAACTGTGTATCTGTTTTGAATTACACATGTTCCAGCATGCTTTCACACAAGCCATTGTTTACGGTCTTATGGCTTCAGTTACGATCCGATTGGAATAACATTTAGGAGAAGGTTTCCAATTTGTTGTGGTTGTGGTACGTCTTGTTCAAGGTTGTATTGAGTTTCTTTGCTTAATTCGTTTAACCACTTCACTCTTCAATCCATGTATTAATTAAGATTATGGTGTAATGGCAATGAGGGACAATACTTCGTGGCACCCCCTCATGTACTCATATTGGCATTTGACTTCAGTAATTAACTACACATTTTATTACAAAAAATCAACAATCACGCTGTCTTATTTTCCATATACCGTCAGTTTCTTCTTTGGCACACAAATGTTTCGATTTTGTCATATTTAGAAGCTACAAACTCATAGCGGACAAAAAAATTCGGTTAAGCATGTGAGATTTGACACTTTTAAGAATGTATTTGGTCTTTCGGTTAAAGGAGCTGAATATTAAGGGTATGGTTTGTCATTGTGTTTTATAGTTTAGTTATAATAGATTTTGTAATATGATGTTTTAGATATTGACCATAATAGTATATAAAAAATGATTAAATATGTTGATACTTTAATTGAAGTCACAAAAGATATAGAAGTAAAAGACATTAATCCATGCCTACGTTATACATATATGACACCCAATTCTATAAACTTAACTAAACGTGGAACGACATGTAACAAGGATCCAACTATTTGTAATACGGCTTTATAAATTTTTAATTGTTGTTTTTTTCATAATGTACCCAAAAAAAAACTATGTAAAATAGAATATGTGTGACTATATTTAGTTTTTCTATTTTCTATCTCAATTATTAATTTAGCAAATAAGATTTAGCAGTTTACACGGGCAACGCACGGGTATTGCACTTGTTATTATTATTTTGGGTACCTGATGCTTATTTTTTAGATCACATTTTTTAATTACTCATTTACCTATGATCTACTAATGCACTAACGGGCAGTGTACCCGATCGTGTGTAGTATAGTAATTGGTAAAATGGAGGTCGTCCCAAGAGCTATTGGCGGAGTCTAATTTAAGTTCTAATTGTCACGAAAATAATTTTAAGATTGATTAACTAATTAATGAAATATGAAAATAATCAATGGAGAAAAATGTGCTAACCTAGTTGCTTCTTTATCATGCAATTATCTAGTTCCTATGTGCAATGTCTATGTCTCGCTTTATGTAGTGGTTCTAAGTCATTAGGCCCGAATGATCATCGTGACTTAACCTATAATCCCTAGATCCCAAACCCGACGGTCACGGGTGGTCAAGTATCTAGTTCTTAGTCATTAAGTACCAACTATCTATAAGACCTATCTAGTGTCAAGTTTTCTTAACACTTAAACCCTTGTTTGGTCCACGTAAGGTTTACCCATGCTTCTTAAGTACCTATTCTAGTGTAGGCGATATGGTCAATCCCTACACACAATGTCACAATTCGTGTAACCTATTAGGCTAGTGTTCGAATGGTCATGTACTAACTAGCATATTAGGTTCTACCCTAGCTTCAATACGACCAAAACGAGGGGATTCAATGATAGGCTAACAAGATATCCACATAAAGCGATAAATAGACAAGGAACATGAATCAAAGCATAGATAAATTTATAACTAGGCTAACACATGAAGTGTTTAGCCTCTCATACTGAAAAGTATAGAAATAACAATGTTCATAATCAAAGAATTAAACATCGGGTTCGATACAAATACTTGATGATATGCTAAAGCTATGAATGGAATGGTATGAATTCTCCCTTGAAAAATCTTCTAGAACTGCTGGAAATCGTCCTTGATGCAACCCTAGTCATCCTTCAACTGCTGTGTGGAGTGAATGATGTGAAAATGCAGAATTTGGGCTTGCTTTTATAGAATCGACTAAGTTACGATGTAACCATAAGTAAGGGGTTACGCCGTAAGTTCCCTTATCACTAGATGTCCAGTAGTTGTGTAGATAGTTACGGCGTAACCTTGATGAAAGGGTTATGCCGCAAAACTCACGTTAACATTTTTGGTGCAAATCTACACCGTAACCCACTGAGTGTGGTTACGACGCAACCTTCTTGATCACTGAATTCTTCTAAGTCCCATGAATATATACGACGTAACCTAGTCGATGGGGTTACGCCGTATCCTTGTAATGCGTTGACTTTGGTCATTGTGTGACATCTGCTATTACGGTGTAAGTTGATCGACTCACTTACGCCGTAACCTTTACTGAACCAGCAAGCTCAAGTATAACTTCAAATGTTTATTTCCAAATCCGCGTTTCTTCGTTCAAATGCTCAATAATAACCTGAAACGAAATATAAAGCATTTAAAGTATATATTCGCATGAAGCTATAATAACTACGAGCATAATTAGGGGAAATGGATACAAAAATATCCGGATTATTTAACGTCATTAGTACCATACGCCTTTATGCCCAAAATTTAGAAAGGCGTATAGTCTGATACTTGGAATATATGAAAAATGCATGTTTAGGCAGAAGGTCTTATGCTCAATCTCATAAGGGCATATGACTTGACACTCAGAAACTGAAAAAAAAACAATTTTTATTTCAGAAGGCCTTATGCCAAAAAAGTCAGAATCTGTCAAAAACAAGTTTCCATTTAGAAGGGCTTCTCATTTCCAAATTTACCAAAAACGCAACTTTTTGCAACTTACTCTAATCCCGAAAACCAACCGTTTTTAAGTAACAAATCAACTTCATAACATGATTATTCAAACACAAAACATTACTAAGGGTTCATTATGACCTGTTTCATAAACATTGTTACTACTTGACACCAAACTCTACATGACAAAAGAGGGGGTTTGTAAAACACAAGGTCTTACTTTATCACACCACTATATATGTATCTTATAAGCACAAGAGAGAAAGATGGATCGAGTATATATGTTATGCCGTGTAAATGAGAGTATAAGATGAAGAGAAAACTTTATTAAAAACACACACAAACACACACACTCGAACACCTTCTAAATGAGGTGTGGAGTGCTATATATGGTACATGAGATATGAGCAATATGGGCTTTGCTATGGGCCGTGTACCATGGATTGGACTTTTGCATTTATCTAACGATACATGGACTAGTCTAACACTTAACTATTAGACGATTAGCTTAGTCCAAATTCATGAGCCCATCGCCTATTCTATACAACTTACACGACACATTACAAAGTTGTAATATCATAAATGACCATCACTTTTAACAATGCTAACAATCTCCCCCTATAGGATGACCATTCAAATGATGCTCCCAATGATTAGGTCATTAGTCTTCGTTGTCTTGAACTTTGTGTGTCGTTGTAGAATAGTCTTGGTTCTTTGTTCCTTCATGCTTTGTGATCTTCAAATTAATCGTCTTTCGGTTCTTCTTGCCTTTGATCAACATATTTTATACATTTGCATTGTCGTCTCTTCCATCATACTCATACTTCTTGATATTCCTTTGATCTTCATACTTATGTCGTTCTCACTTGATACATGAACTTGTTCTTGACATCTTGATCAACTTCTTGACTTTGTTGTAACACTTTGTCTTTAACTTGACATTTTGTCTTGAACTTTTTCACTTGAGCTTTGTTGAGGATGATCTTCATAAGTATGAGTATGAGGAGATGTAGATGTTGTGTTATATGATGATGGTTGATGGACTTTCCTCAGTACCTACATAAAACAGTTAGTAATAAAGCGTCCAGCACTTACAGGTTCGGACTTCGAGATTGTTAACAACATAGTGTGAAAACTTTCTCTGATCCTTACCAAGGCCGTTCTGAACCGGATGCCCTCGAGAGAGCTAACTTAGATACACAGACGTGTATCAGCGATTCAGGTGAGCCGCTGAAGTATACCGGAGTAACTTCACGACTGTAGACCGTTTGAAGCACGTAACCATCATGATATAAGGCAAGATCCGTAGATCTCATTAAGACTCTTGTACACCTTGTATCCTTTTAGGTGAACACAGGTGTATTATATTGATAGTGTGTCCTAAGAGATCTTTTAATGAATCTCATGGCTCTAGACTCGATAATGTGCGTTTTAGTTTTAGTAGTCGGAGGCATGGAGCAAAGTGCCACCTTTTCAATATCAACACATCTCGGAATGAGAGGCCGATAGATCATGTAAGGTTCTCCATGAGAAATGAAACAAATATCTTTTAAGAGATATCTGAGTGGCTAGGAGGGGTGGTGCAGCGCGTCACTGGGTCCATGACGTCTTGTCTTCAATATCAGTATCAACATTGTGATAACCGATAGCTGATGTATTGACCCGGTTTCTGCCCTAAGTTTTCATGGAGGGCTACTTCGTTTCACCCTTTCATAAACTTTTCTTTATCATTCTTCAACCCCTTCTTTCCCTTTCTCATTTACTCCTTTTTTCAATCTTTCCTAAGGACTTCTATTTCTAATCTATTGGAATTGTCCTTGGGTAGATCCCTCCGGCTCTGGCGGATCATAAGACATAAACCTAACCATAATCACCTTATTACTCCATGATTATCCTAGATTTATTGATCACATACCATAAAACCTTTTGTGAAAATCTCTCAAAGTGTTTATGAATAAAACACATTTTGTTAACACTTCGAGAGTTTTGCATTTTTTGAAATACTCCCCCTACACATGTGCTTATGCATTTTAAGATAAGTTTGCACATGGTGGGTAGAGTTCGCACATTTTGAATTGATCGATTTTTCAGTGAACATGACCATTGCGAGACACGTTTACATCACTAGTTAGACTAGCTTGAAATTATTACCCGTCCCGGTCATATTCAAAGAGAATCTCTCGAATTGGTACATTCTACTCAGACAAGTCCTTTGCGAGACACACTTACATCACTGGATAGACCAGCTTGAAATTATTACCCGTCCCGGACAAGTCTTTTCGATAAATTACATTTAATTTTCATCAATTCGAGGGTAAAATCTGAGTCGAGCTCTTTTGAGATTCAATTACGATCTTTAAACATTTTTTTTATCACATTTTAATCACGTCTTCTTCCCCTCAAAAATAGCATGACGTGATATTTTTGATATCAACTGATTAAAAGAAAGCTTTTTGAAGAGATAGACGGATTTGAGCATGAAATTGGAACATTTTTTGTTTTTCATTTTTATACTCCCCCTTAAATAAAGCATGTTTTATCGGGTTTGGAGGGAGTTATCTTGAGCACAGAATATTGAGAAAGATTTTGAAAAATCTTGATCATGTGCTCAAGGATTCTTTATTTTGTCATTAAAAACACGAGTCCTGATCTGATATAATCAGAAGTCATCATTTAAGTGCGGGTTTCGTACTGAAGTATACGAAAGCCATAGTGAAGAAATTTTTTGAGAAACGACATGTTTTAGAAAACATTTAAATGAACTCTCGCTCAAGCATCTGTACAAGTCCGTATCATTGTTGAATGACATTTTTAGATACGTACAGAATATCGATTATACGAGAGACATGTCGTGAGAAGAATAATATATATATATATATATATATATATATATATACATATATATATACATACATATATAATATTATATATATATATATATATATATATATATGTATATATATATATATATACACATAGTATATATATATATATATATAATATATATATATATATATATATATATATATATATATATATATATGATTTTATATTGTTTTTGTATTTATGAAGATTTTCTATTTTTTATATTTTTTTTTTTGATGTTTTTCAATTTTTGTATTTTCTTTTTGTTTGTTTTTCAAATTTTGTATTTTGTTTTTTCAAGAATATTTACAGCGAAGCTTTTTTTAAAAAAAATTCAAGAAGATTCGATAAGACTTTCTAGCTCCTCAGGAGTTAGGCTTCGCATGCCAATTCGTCGAACTAAATTGTCAAACCTTTCTTTTGGAAGGGCTTTAGTAAATAGATCGGCGAGTTGGTATTCAGTTTTCACGAAAAATAATTCAACAGTACCCTCTTCTACGTGCTCTTTTATGAAGTGATAGCGGACTTTAATATGCTTGGTCTTCGAGTGTTGTACTGGATTGCACGAGATGGCTATGGCACTTTTTGAATCACAATACATAGGTATTCTGTCGAAAGTAAAGCCATAATCTGTGAGTTGTGTCCTCATCCATAGAACTTGGGCACAACACGCAGATAGAGACACATACTTGGCTTCTGAGGTTGATAATGCAGTACAATCTTGTTTCCTTGATGACCAGCCTACTAGCTTTTCACCCAAAATTGTGCTCCACCTGATGTATTTTTTGCTGTAACTTGGCAACCTGCATGGTCGGCATCTGAAAATGCTATTAGTTTAAACTCGGAATCCTTCGGATACCAAAGTCCCATGTTAATGGTTCTTCGAAGGTACCGAAAGATCCGTTTGACCTCTTGGAGGTGAAGTTCAGTAGGCCTTGCCTGAAACCGTGCTAATAAGCAAACAGCAAAATGAATATCGGGTCGACTAGCAGTAAGGTACATGAGAGAACCAATCATGCTCCGATATTTCATCGGATCGATGGGTTTCCCAAATAAATCAGCACCTATTTTTGGTGAAGTGACCATTGGTGTACCAAAAGAGTCACAATTTTTCATACCATGTTTTCTCAAAATCTCAATTGTATATTTAGCTTGATTAATAAAAATACCACGAGGGGATTGATGTATTTGTAAACCAAGAAAGAATTTTAGTTCCCCCATCATGGACATTTCAAATTTGTTTTTCATGAGATTTTCAAAATGTTTTGAATGTTTCGGATTAATGGACCCAAAAATAACGTCATCCACATAAATCTGAACAATCAAAATGTCATCTTTGTATTTTCTTGTAAACAAGGTAGAATCGACTGTGCCTTTGGTGAAATTGTTTTGGATCAGGAAAGATGATAGTTCATCATACCACGCTCTTGGAGCTTGTTTTAAACCATAGATGGCTTTCTTTAGCTTGTAGACATATTCTGGATGTTCTTTATCAACGAATCCGTCTGGCTGACACACATAGGCTTCTTCTTTCAGAGTTCCATTCAAGAATGCCGTCTTGATGTCCATCTGATAGACTGTCATGTTTTTGTGAGCTGCATAGGCTAAGAATATCATGACTGCCTCAAGTCTTGCTACTGGTGCAAATAACTCTTCAAAATCTATCCCTTCTTCCTGTCTAAATCCTTTAGCCACGAGACGAGATTTGTTGCAAATTACAATCATTTCTTCATCCTTTTTGTTCTTCCATAAACATTTGAGATCAATGACGAGTTTGTCAATTGGTCTTGGAACTAATTCTCATGTATCATGTAACTGGTATTGAAGAAGTTCTTCCTGCATCGCTTCTATCCATGCATTGTCTGCCATCGCCTCCCGAATTTTCTTTTGTTCTTTTAAGCTTACTGAGCAAATGTAGATGCACATGTCAGGGTCGGTGGCGAGTTGTCTTCTCGTCTGAACAGGCCTTGAAGGTTCACCAATAACGTGTTCTATTGGATGGTCTTTAGTCCACTGTAGTGTAGAAGGGTACATTGGATTTAACGTATGCGTGTTGGATGGTTCTTGTAACCTTGAAAAAGATTCAGCAGAGTCTGTTGCAAACGGGTTTTCAAATACTTCTTCTTCTAACACAGCATCGTTTTGATTATGTGTTGTTTCTTCTTGAAGTGGTGTATTGTGGTTTTGCTCATCAACTCTTGGTATGACAATTTCAATTACTGGAGTTGCTGGAGTAGATGTTGAGGGAGTTGGTGCGTCGGCTTCGATTGTTGTAGATGCATCTTGTGGTGGTGGTGGTGGTTGATGATTTTGAGCGGGTGCAGCGGAATGTTGTTGTGATGCATTTGTTGAAGTTCCACCATAGTATTCATCAAACATAAACTCGAAGAAATTTTCAAGTTCTTGTTGTGTCGGTTTTTCCTTGGTAGTTGACTGAGCTCCTTGAGGTACGAGTCCTGAACTGATATGTCCAGAAGTCTGAACGTTTGGTGCGAGTCCTAATCTGTTATGATTAGAAGCCATCGGGTTAAGCGCGGGTTCTAGAGCGAGTCTCTCAGAAGCCATCTGCGAAATCTCGTCAAACTTCACATTCATCGTCTCCATTATCCTTTTAGTTCTTCTGTTATATACCCTGAATGCCCTTGAGTTTTCGGAGTAACCAATGAAGATTCCAAAAACGACTAACAAACAATCTTCTAAGCTGATTCACTCGATTAAATAACTTCAAAAACTCGTGAATAATTATAAAGTTCCAACCTTTATCGCCTATTTTCACTTTTAACTAATTTTCGATACAAGGCCAACCTTTTTAACGCAACAAAACTAGATTTTTGATGCTTTTGAATCGATGTTAAGTACCACAACTCACTAATAATACGTAAAACTATGAAGAACAACAACTTATAACCTAAAGAAACGTAAAAAAATCAAAGCTTTTAAACACAAAGTTAACGTTTTTATGGATGAAACACGCAACCTTTTGTTTTGCTTCGATCAAAAAACGAACACAAATACTCTCATAAATCGATGTTTGGCTATATGATACCACTCGTAAAACACAAGGTCTCACTTTATCACACCACTATATATGTATCGTATAAGCACAAGAGAGAAAGATGGATCGAGTATATATGTTATGCCGTGTGAATGAGAGTATAAGATGAAGAGAAAACTTTATTAAAAACACACACAAACACACACACACACTCGAACACCTTCTAAATGAGTTGTGGAGTGCTATATATAGTACATGAGATATGAGCCATATGGGCTTTACTATGGGCCGTGTACCATGGATTGGAGTTTTGCATTTATCTAACAATACATGGACTAGTCTAACACTTAACTATTAGACGATTAGCTTAGTCCAAATCCATGAGCCCATCGCCTATTGTATACAACTTACACGACACATTACAAAGTTGTAATATCGTAAATGACCATCACTTTTAACAATGCTAACAGGGTTTGACAACTAAACCATAAGCATTACATTTAGTAAGTAATAGGCAATATCATGCTATTATACATCATTCATCACTAGTCCATGGAACTAAATCACACCATCACTTGCATAATATTACATGCCTAATATAACGGCAAGCGCTTCCAATCCTAAAGCCTAACTAAGACCTTATCTTGCACACATATACCTACAAAATGGTTGACAACTAAACCATAAGCATTACATTTAGTAAGTAATAGGCAATATCATGCTATTATACATCATTCAACACTAGTCCATGGAACTAAATCACACCATCATTTGCATAATACTAGCATTTTAACAATTTAGTCATCAATATCACATAAATCATCACATACCATAACTAAAAATAGAACTAGGCCAATTCATTACCTTAGCTAGTTATATCTAACTAGCCTATCTTAGCCTTACTCCAATCCTTCTAAATCAAACTTCCTATATGCTTAACACAATCATCATTATAACACCATAAGATACAAATCAATATAACATCAAGTTAAGACCATATTACTTACCTTATTCCAAGCTAAATATCAATAAAGCCAACACCAAATTACTTGGTTCCTAAAAAGATCATCACAACATTAACACTTATTATTATCTCAATGCATAACTAAATAAAGAGGGTTTACACAACCTATAAACATTCCCACACTCATATCTAACATTCATATGATTATATCTTGATCATACGATGAAAACCCCAAAAAATCACTAATTAGTCATTACCCATTAAAGGGACTTAATCCCATAACACTATAACATCTTCACATTAGCTTAAAACTCTTTTTACTCAAAACCCCCAAATTTTCTCATGAACCCTAACTCATAAATTGCCAATTCAACTTGACTTTTTTGTTGCCTAGGTTACACCTTCGGAATACCTTAGAAGGGAATTTTTCTCTACTCCCCCCAATCTTTACTTTACGCCACGCCTAAATAAGTTTACCTTATGGGGATCATTGCTATGGGCATATTCTTCCATTAGAACCTTAATTCCACACTTGATTTATCACTTGAAAATTCTTGCTTTCCCTCCTCTCTTGGTTCTTCACGTAACCCACAACATACACACTACTCGAACTTTTTGGAAAGTCAATGAAGACTTTGATTTCCAAAAGCTGGCCCAAGTTTGCTTAATTGGAAATATTAGTCCATGAATTCTCATTTCCTTATAATGGAGCCACATAATACTTTCTAAAACAATTTTACTTATACTTTGACCTATAGTTTGACTTTCAACTTATAACTTCTTGACTAACAAATCACAATAAGCTTTCAAACATATAAATGTTATAGTCGAACTTATATAGGGCACTTTAATAATAAAATACTTAAAAACGTATTTTGAGGTGTTACATTTATATGGTCCATGGATACATTTGGTACTAGACATGCTCATTTCGTGTTCTTCGTTCATTGGTTAGGTGTTTGCTTGGTCAAATTCTTCCTATTTGTTAAAGGAAAATATATTAATATACGCGTGATAATATTCATAATTCACTTTCACAAAAAAGGAAAGGTTTAGCGCTTGGCTTGCATTGCATGTACTATCATTATCACTACAAGAATTTGGAATTTTAGGGACGATACTGCCGTCCCTAAATAGCAAATCAAAGGTCGTCGTCCCTAAGTGATTTAGTGACGACACGCAGTCCCTAATCCTTCGTCCTCAAAGCCTCATAGCTAAATATTTTAGCGAAGATTTTTTCAATTACTTTAGCGAAGACTAACCGGGCCCACTTTTATTCAACACTAACACTTGACCATCGTGGCCCACAACAACTTGGCGATGACTAATCCATCGCTAATAAATATTAAATTTTAAATTGTTTCTATTCTAAATAAAAAGAAAAGAGAGTTAATAAAACAATTTAACTATTTTAGCAACGAAAATGTTGTCGCTAACCTATTTTTTATTTAATTTATTTTTAGCTTAAATCTCAAAATTAATATATTAGTTTGGCGAGTTATTCGTATATTCCAATTGGCTTATGGAATTTCATCTGGAGTTATTTGTCGGGTTTGGTTAGATATGGATGGTAATGATCCCGACAAAGGGGATCATATGTAGCTACGGCTAGCTTAACTGTTATAGTTGACCCTAATTAATTGCACGTATTGCGAGTCTTTGTAATATCAAATGTTTTAAAGCCGTGTAATTTATGACTTCGTCGACTTCCTGGTTAAACCAATATTTTCACAAAACAAGTTTTCCAAAACTAAACCGGTTACTGCCAGCTTAGCAGTTCTGGATTTCAACATTGGTGATATATTACTAAGAATATGTCACTTACCTTGCCAGGGGTTTTCAGAATGAAAAGACGACAAGTGAGTTTATTTAATTGTTGGATGTTGTGAGATTTGAACCATAATGATTAATTTTGCAATAAACACGCTAAGAAAAAGGATTAACTCATTTAAAATAGTCGTTTTGAAAACTTACGTAAAACAAAGGACCTAATGGATCAATTGTGTTATCATATGATATATCTAGATAGCAATTCTAAAGGTACATCATATAGATGTCGCTCATTGAACCTTTTGAGTGTCTAGATTTTAAATTTTTTGTCAAAAAAGCTCATTCAAAACTTTAATTTGCATATAAAGCGACACCCATTTTGGATGATTTTTCTAAGACAGAAACTCATACACAAGAAGTGCAACATGACATGACATTATTTGTTTATCTGTTATAAAAGACTATCTACTGGCAATGGTAAAAAATTGAGGATTATGTTAATTGTATTTTTAGTAATTTTCTTATTACATGTAATGACAAGTGTTAGTTTAATAAGGCCCATTGGCCCATAGCCATTTAGGCCCGTTTAGTATTTAGGGTTAGGTTAGTCTATTTCCATTTAATATTATGTAATGTCTATAATTTATTGAATTTGATTAATATAATTATCATTTTTCCTCTGATTCCTACATGGTATCAGAGCTATGATTATAAGTTCGTTTGGTTGTCTTTTCATGTTGCCGCCTGCTAAGGAAAAGAAGAAAAATAAAGGGGGATCTGCGTGTAGTACGTAATTTTGATAAATCGAATTAGCAATAAGAATTTCATGGTTTTAATTGGATGATACTTAGTTAGTGGGTCAGTTGGTATTATAATGAATATGGTATATGGGGCTGCCGTTGTACTTTTGTTGTCAGCCGAAAAAGAAAATGGTTAGTAAAAAAAAACACCTTGTCATGATCGTGTGCTTGTATAAAAAAATATAGGTTTCTTGATTCTGATTGGACACAAATAGAGAATGAGGGATATTATTGGTCTTTAGGATTTGGCCGGATTTGTTGTCTACATTTAGAATTAGTGGGCATGTATTTATCTCCTGAGGTCTGATTGCTCTAAACTATTAATATTAATTTTGTTATGTACTGTTTTGGTTCGTAATTATTCTGAGCTCGGTTCGAAAGTTGGTTGTTTGGGTTCGATAGCTCTGATGGCCAATAGTTTTACTCGTATTTGTATCGTTATCGGTATTTGTATTGATATTTGCACTGGGTTGTAATGGATTCTCATTGGTCAGATTGGTTTTGTAATGGTGACGGTGGTGCAACAGTCTTAACTAATCTGATTAAGTCTTGAGCAGTTATGTGTTGCGTCTCGACATCAACATGTTTTGGTTCCACCCGATTTCGCCCTGATTCTGCATGTTTATGCATTTGGTTACGTCTGGTTCTGCAATCGCCTGATTTCATATGGTTTTGTTTGGTTCCACATCTGAATTCCACCCAGCATCTGGATATGCTATGGTTCTCCGTCAGTCTAGTTCTGTCTGCGTGAATCTGCTATGTCTGCATTTGTCTTCCTGAATATCCTTTTCATCTGCTCTGTCTACATCTGTTTGTATGAATATGCTTTTCATCTACTTCTGTCTGCATCTGCCTATTTGAATCTGCTATGGTTCTTCTCCGTATTTTTCTGGCTTTGCTATGGTTCCGCATCTACACCTTTTTGCCAGTTCTACTTTGTTCCCCCTGCCTAATTGTGTGCTCTGCACCTATTTGCATCTGTTTGATTCAAGCATCTGGTTCTGCCTATTCTACTCTCGTTCATCTTCGTACTTGTGTTTCTCTGGATTTGCATCGACTTTGGTCCGTCTGTTTTGAGACTTGACTGATTTTCAGGTGTTAGTACTATGCAGTTTGGATTGCATCAGATTGAGACTCCGTCTAGCATCGAATTTGCGCTATGGGATGCTCTGAAACTGTCTGTTGATTTTTCAGTTTTAGTTTATTTTTTGTTTGACAAACTCTCATTATTTATTATTGCAACATTGTGAGTTTGAGAGGGGTTATTAATTTAATAAGTCCTATTGGCCTATAATCATTTAGGCCCGTTTAGTGTTTAAGGTTAGGTTAGTCTATTTTTATTTAATCTGATGTAAGGTATGATTAATATAATTATTATTTTCTTTCTAATTTCTACAACAAAATGGTAAGATTGTAGATTAAGTTTTGCTAGTAATGTCTTTATATATTTACTTGCGATGAGACTCATCACAAGAAGATCGAATAATGGATATGTGGCATCTCGTGTAGAACCGTTACCGGCCTGTATGTTTTCATAATTTCCAATAATGATTAATTTATGTATAATGCTAAAAGCTACACTATTAACCTATCATTCTTCTTACAGTTCCTTTAAAAGAAAGAAAATACAACACATCTTATGTCGATATAATCCAAAATTTCTTGAATAGGTATTGGAGAAACCATGCTAACCCACGTGAACATGGACCCAGTAAGAATCCCGGAAAAGAAAGTGAACCAATCAAAAACCATACTCTAAGATTACCCTAAAAACCCAACGAATCAGAAGCCTGATAAGACCTTTCTATGGGTCCATAAACTCTAATCACCAAAGCTACTCGACCCATGTAATCACATATCGTGAGTTTTGGGGACCAACATAACAATAATAAAAGCATAGCCACAATGTCCTAGTATATACATGCAAAGTCACAAGCCCTTGCACCACACTTTGACTCTTTATGGTTACCAAAAGCTGTATTTTCTTGTTTTTCAATTCTTTCCATTTTCATCTCTTTTTTATTTAGTCTAGATAAAGAGTGAAAATTTAGCCCTCATGATTGCTGGAACTAAAACAGCGAATGCTGTATGTGGCAAGACCGCAAGGGCTTGTGACAGCTGCGTACGCAGGCGTGCTAGATGGTATTGTACAGCTGACGATGCTTTTCTATGCCAAAGCTGTGATGGTTCGGTGCACTCTGCTAACCAGTTGGCTGGTCGGCATGAGAGGGTCCTTCTTGAGACTGGTTCCTCTAAGCTCTTTGGTTCAGGCACAGTTTCGCCAGAACCAACTTGGCACCAAGGACTCACTCGCCGGGCACGTACCCCACGGCCGAGGAGCAAATCCTCTCTCAAGTTAGAAGGAAAGAAGGATGTAGTAAATTCTTCGGCTCCTTTAGTTCCCGAGATAGGTGTTTTAGAAGCGTCCTTGCTTGATGATGACGACGAAGAAGTAGAAGAGCTTTTGTATCCTTTAGTGCCCGTGTTGGATCCTTTTGAAGCTGAATTATGCAATGCTTCAAATGAAATAATAGACAGTGGCTTGAATTTTATGGTGGAAAATAAACAGGAAGAAACATGTAATTTGGATGAACTCCAAGGCTTTGATCTCCCTACTGATGATTTGGAGCTCTTAGAATTTGCTGCGGATGTTGAAAGTTTACTAGGTAAGGGTTTTGATGACACGTCGTGTAGGATTGATGAGTTAGGGTTAACTAATGGCTACAAAGAAGATGATACTAACAATATAGAACTTTGCTTCGACGAAAATAGGGTGAAAGTTGAAGATAAAGAAGTAGAGGCAATTTCAGGTTTTGATGTGGATTCAACTAGGGAAACACTAGATTGGGACTTTGGTTATGATTCCACGATGATGATTGAGGAGGAGGAGGAGAAGAAAGTGGTGGTAGGCATCGAGGAGGAGCATGTGATGGGGGTGTCTAGTGATCCATGTAACGAAGAAAAAGTGCAAAAATCGAGCATACTTTTGAGGCTTAATTACGAAGATGTGATCAATACTTGGGCTGATCAACGTTCTCCTTGGACAAATGGAACCCGACCAGAACTCAGTTCTGATGGATTCTGGCCCAATTTCATGGTCTTTCCTAATATCTATCTATTTGTGTGTCTGTCTATTTATATTATTGACTTGTTTGATAACATATTTGCTAATTAGGAAGTAACTTTTCATGGTTTTCAGTGGACTGGGAATAACAATCCTTCATACGGAGGCGTAGGAGGAAGTGATGGAGGAAGAGAAGCAAGAGTGTCCAGGTATAGGGAGAAAAGAAGAACACGACTCTTTTCAAAGAAAATAAGATATGAAGTAAGGAAACTAAATGCAGAAAAAAGGCCAAGAATGAAAGGGAGGTTCGTCAAAAGAGAAACCTTTGAAAAACCTCTTATCAACTTCTAGTTTCCCAACTTACCTAATCAAGAACTAGTACTAGTCTACTAGATTCATGAACAAATAAGCTTTGTTCAACAATTTGTCGAAATCTCAACCATCAACCTCCGAAATTTGCTTGTTTGCTTAGCACAACTAGGAAGGTATTGTTGGTCCTTTAATCTTTCTACGTTTAGCAGGTAAATATGTTTTTGTAACTATTTGTAACTATATACTTTCATGTGATCTATGAATGTGTATCATAATAATGAAGCATAGTTGCAACTTGAGTTTGATTCACAAATTATGCAAATCGAAGCCAATATAAGGCAATTATCAGTTGATGCTTTATTTTTACACAAATCAACACCATATCACGGTCTAGTTAGGAATTTGGGCTCTTGATTAGTTTAGTGTAGTTTAAAAGCATCGCTTCCAAATCTGTACAAGTGATTTGCACAAGAACATATATATAGGTCATAAATTCCTTCTGCAAGAACACCAAACTAAGAACTTCCTACACATATATCTCCACCAATATTTCTGTACATATCACCTTCTTGTTAATTGAGAGTATTTGTTGTTCTTCTTGTTAATTGAGAGTTTGAGACTAGACTCTTACTCATTGGTTCACTTTTCATTTTGAGTTTTCAGTCCAATATTCATCAAGTCTGATGATCTCATTCGAGTGTACACGTATCCTAACTTATTATCCATCAGACAATAAATACTGAATTTGTTGTTTCTTGAATGCGATATATATCTAGATGTTAGCTCATTTGTTCACATTGATATCCTCAAATGCATAATTTCTCAGAAAATTAGTTCTGATATATTATTACTAATACTTTGTGTCATCGTCAAAATACCATATACCCCATACCCATTTTCTATTTTCATCTTAAATTATACAACTTAAACTAAGATTGTGGTAGGAATCGAGATTATAAGAAAATAATCAATAGAAAGCATATTAACAATAGATTAACTATTGGTATACCTCTAAGGATACTAGAATATGTATCATGTATATATGTATACGTATCGCAACCATAGAAACCTCGAATAAACGGATGAGGTTTTTCCGGGGAGGAAGAATCTTCTACTCAAATAGTCAGGTGTACACGGCCTAACAGAGGTATCCAGCCTCGTGACTGGTCATCCCAAAGTGTGTACCTAGTATTTAAACTAAACTGTGAGGATGTTAAGTGCCTTACCACCATGCCATTTGGTAGTGGTTAATCGCAACCTCAAATATCTTGCGAAAATCTTTCTCAAACAACTGTCACTGAATCCTAGAAACTTGTTATACATAAAAACATTAAGTTATGTTCAATAACAAACTCCCGAATTCACATAAGTGACTCTATCAACATAGTTATATCACTTGATTCGTGCTAACAATGATTCACCCTCGTGGTTTTCATCAATTTATGCACAAGTTATAAGTTTTTGTCACAAGTTACAATATTAAATCCATCTAGTTTTATATGTCCTCATATAATAACTCATCTGATCAGAAATTGGCTTCGCCACCCTCTCAACACAACACTTGTCTCATGCTAGCGGTATAAATAGATATTGGGGTGTAAGTAAAGAGTGAACAATGACTATAAGGGTATCAGTACGTGGTGACTGCGTAAGAAAGACGACAATGGTGTAATCTGATGTGAAATTAAATGATTAGCAATTGATGACAAGAGAAGAAATGACTAAGCCGTAAAGATACGATGAGCTCAAAACTCATTATGTATATATTGGAGGGTATAGAGAAATGGTAGATTCATTAACGACGATCAGCTCGGGTGTGTTTGGCGCAGAGCATTTAGAAGCATTTAAGAGCGGTGAGCGGTGACTGTTGTGATTTTTAATGTTCGTTTGGCAAGTAGTGAGTATTTTTATCTATTTTTTCGAAATGTTTATTTTCAAACGCTCTATGAAGTAGCATTTAGGAGTGTTGAACATTTATGAGCTGTTTTACACATTATAATTACAACTACAGTTACATAATCTTCGCGTACATCACATTTAAAGATTAATGTATGTTTTAGCCGATTATCTAACAAAAGTAAAAGGCTACGAGCAATGTACGGACTGGCATGGGCCGGATGGATAACCGAAACCCATAAATTTTCATTCTATCTTGATAGGGTTTTTGAAAAAATTTACAGTATAAAAAAAAGGGTAGCATTGAAAATATCTAGCGATTCAAAAAGTGCATTCTTAAGACTGACACTCCACGTGATACTACACAACAACAACATCTCACCCATAAAATCAAATCACACTCACATTTTCCTATCTTCAAATTTTGAATCAAAACACACTTTATTATATATGCATTAACCAAACATTGTTGGTCACTTGGTTGAAACATAAGATGATGATGAACAACATTGTTTGCCCTAAACCTCGTCGTGTTGACCGGTTGCATCATGGGTCATTTCGGTTGCACCCAATGTATGGTATTTAGTAGAGTAGTATTTGTTTTCAATTCAAAATTTGCATTTAATTCCATTTTGTTAACTTGTTTTGATTTTGTGTGTAGGAATCAAAGTGATTTAGAAGGTGGGAATCAGCTTTTAGACGTGATTTTAACAAAGGTATTAATAATGGATCTCTTTTGGATAAAACAAATGCTTTTGCTTATTGCTTAATAGTTAGCTTTTAAATCGAACACGACCCATTTAACACGTGTATGTAAACAGGGCCTTTGGCCTAGTGGTAAATGTGAGTTGCCCACTAACCTCTTGGTTGGTGTGAGATAAATTATGAGACAGGTGGTGTTGGGGTGTGAAAAAATTGCTGTTCAAAAGGAAAAAAAAACACCTTGGTGGGAAAACGGGTTATTAGACATGTTATACGGGTTGACGGGTCGACTCATTTAACTACTTATCTAATGTATCCGTTTAACCCATTATAAACTTTTTTTAAGTGAGTCAAACCAAACACGACATAATAAGTGTTTACACTTAACCCTCACTTGTTAATTTTCGTGTCACTTTTTATGTCGCGTTGAGAAGTAACACCCCTAAACACTTTGAAGTTTGAACCAAGTCTTTTTCAATGTACTTTTTTTTTTACAAGTAGAAAAAAATAAGCAATCTCAAACACCCTCTAAAGCTTATACTTAATTCCAAACTATCCTTGCTTCAGAGTGTAATTAAAGCTGGAATTTGATGTTTCTCGAGGGATTTTTGTTGATTAAGGGGGTGTTTGGAATTGCTTATAAAAAGAGCTTACTTGTGTTTTGATAAAAAATAAGGTCCTTAAAGAGTGTTTGGGGTTGCTGCTTATTTGATTATTTGTTATTGAAGTGAGAGTGTTTGGGATTTGAATATTTTAATATGCTTGTCTGTTTTGAAACTTGCCAATATTTTTAGTTTTTTTTGCTGATATATAGATTATATTATGATGGTTTGAATGTGTGTCTAATCATTGTTATGTTTTAGATGGAAGTTTTTAAGTGAATTAGATGCTAATATCATGGGCGGAACTACATAGAGCCGAGGGGTAGCGGTCGCTACCCCTGAACTTTTACCCGGTAGTGGGATTTTTAGCGATTTTTGGCCATTTTTGGCGATTTTTGGCCATTTTTTCGCGATTTCGCGACCCCTGAAACAAATTTTCGCTACCCCTAAACAAATTTTCGTATTTCGCTACCCCTGATCTCGGCTCCTGGTTCCGATGGAAGTTTTTAAGTCCACTGGATGCTAATATCAATGATGGTTATCACTTAGGGGTTTACATGATAAATTTTGGAGAATCTGGATAGATAAGCAAGTTGTACATTTGGCCTTTCTGTAACAAAAAATACTTTTGAAATTTTGAGCTACTATAAGCTCGATCATTGAAGTTAAAAAGCATGATAAACTTAGGTCTTTGTATGTAATTATCTTACTAAGTTAATGTATGATTCTAGTGATCGCGTAGCAAGCTCTTCTGTTAAGCATTTTGTATATACTCTTTCCTTGTAGGAATGTTATGGTGTCGATAGAGCCAATAATCCATTCTTCAACGGGTCACCACCGAGCAGATCATCGAATCCATTGATCCAAAATGCTCAGTTTTGTCATGGAAAGCCAAGTCAATCATCACCCGTGTTTGTAGTCTCACCATCCTCATCCACTGGTGGAAGCTGCACCAATGTGAAATTGGGGCAAAAGCAGGCTGCAGTGAGGGTTGAAGGTTTCAACAGCCGAGGCATCTCTGCTGCTGCTTATTAGCAAACATGAGGTGAATCTCTTGGTCATATATGGTGTGTTTTTATTGTTACGAATAAAGCTAAATCCTATTAATTCGTCATTTTACTTGTCGTCTTACATAAGAATATGATATCACTTGAAAAAATCGAAGAGAAATCCATAGAAAAACTAAGATTTTTCTGAATGTCATTATCTTGTTTTTAGGATGATAACCGAAAAGATTAGTAAGGAGAATTTAGCATTATACACAGTAATACATAAGGTCTATAGATTGGCTTATCATGTTTCTTTGAGCTTCTGTCATTAATTGTTTCATATGTGTATATTGGATTTGTGCAGGTAAAGAGACAAAGAAATCCACAGCGAGCAGGGGCAAAAAAATAATCCCCTTCGGTTACGTGGTGGTGACTTGAGTAATGTTATATCCCGTTAAATTTTGCAACTGTTTAGACTATGTAAATGTACATAAATTTTTGCCAGTTGAGTATTTGTAAAAATTACCTTTTGTGGAGTAGCGAAATAGAGAACTCCACAGTAAATGTAAAACGGCTAATAAGAAGTAATAGCCACTTTGGTGCTATGACGGGCAGCGTCGACATAAAAGTTTTGATATATTCTATTGCAAATTATTTCTAATTGTTCTTTGGGTTTGTAAAAGGACATAACATGTTAACATTGTCCTCTATATAGCAGAGGAGATGGTTTACCAGGTTTTGCTTCGTTGTAACTTTGTTTGGGCACCAGGTTTATGCGTGGTTTTCTCATAGGGTTGACTGTTAATTTGAATGATTTGAAATACCTTTGTGGCGGTCATATATGACACTTTGTCCAGGACTAAAACTTGCCCATAGAATGCTGCATATAGTGTTGGGAAATCTGATTATAATGTTTGATTAGATGATTGAGGGAAATTTGGGAGCACAAGATGTGGATATTTAGGCTTACATTGCAAAGAAATGTACCACTTATGGCTATTCCAGTGACCTACAATTTCATATTAAGAATGACATTTGACAAATGTAAGCAATTATTTTTTCGCTCCTCATATATTATGTTGGAAGTTATCGAATGTTGAAATCTTATTATCAAAAGAATAAACTCGCAGATGGTGAAGATGACGTTTTAAAACTATCATTACGACAAGTATGATGAAAAAAACATCAAGGTTTGATAGGAACGGCCAGGAGTGGTTCATTTCTCGGCAATGTGATTCCAAACTTCTCGCTCATATCCAAATCTTCGAATCTCATATTTCCTTCGAGTTTCCAATCAAACTTAAGAATAAAAGAACCCAACATTATATGCAACATTCTATGAGCAATATTTAATCCTTGAAACATCCTCCTCCCAATACCAAATGGAGTAAATTCGAAATCTTGGCCTCTATAGTCAATCTTGACATCCAAAAACCTTTCTGGCATAAATATTTCTGCATCGGACCAAACATTTGGATCTCGCCCAATTGCCCAAAGATTACAAAGGATTTGTGCTTTCTTGGGAATAATGTAGCCTTGGACTTCGACGTCGTGCAAGGATTCGTGCGGGATAAAAAAAGGGACGGGAGGATGTAGTTGGAGAGTTTCTTTTATAATAGCTTGTAGGTAAGGGAGTCTAGAAATATCATGTTCCTCAATGTTCCTATTTCGTTTGAAATAAGTTTAGCAAGCTCTAACTGAGCCGTCTTCATTTTTTTTGGGTTATGAATGAGCTCGGCCATCGCCCATTCTAATGTTGTTGATGTTTTATCAGTTCCCACCACAAACAAATCCTACAATGATATATCAAATAATTGTGACTGAGTTCAATCTTTTAACCATTAATCAAAACAATTATGTCAACTAATTAGGCCACTGAAATATGTATTTACGTGCTAAGTATTAACTTACCGTAAACAAATGGTTGATGTCTTTCTTACTTAATTGTGTATCACTACTAGAATATTGAGCAACAGTGACGGAAATTAGCGACTGAATTAGTCCGTCGCAAAAAATTGGTTCACAGTGACGGATTAGTGATAAATTACCTACAAATTTGGCTTTGATAAATTAGCTACCAAAATAGTGACAAATCAGTAACAAAATTAGAGAGGAATTACACATCAGTCACAATTCTGTCGCTAAATGTAATCATATAGAGACGAAGTTAGTGACGAACTTAGTTTGAAATTATTAGCGACAAAATTATGACGACGTAGCGATGGATTTTTTTAGCTGTCTCAAATACGTCGCTATGTTTTTTTCACTTAGTTACTTATTAACGATGGGCTTGAGTATAATAATATAGTGACAGTTTTTTGAGGGCAATGATAGAGTAACAACAAAAATTAGTTAGTCTTATACGTATTTGAAAATCTCCCGATCGCTAACAATGATGGATGCTAGGTTATGTTTAAAATGATAAGACGAGTCAAAACAACCACAAAAATATGAAGACCAATTTAGCCAAATTAAATTTAAAGAAAAAACATGTAATGCGATAATATTTATATTGGAACATTTTGATTATCATGTTATATATTACAACTTGAGGAAGCTCTTAAGTTTATCCACGAGTTTCAAAATTTTAATATATTCAAATATTTTAGTCACAACTTCATTAGAGTTATCAATTTTAAAATAAATAAAACTTTAGATATCTCTGGGATATTTAACAACGATATTTGATTTTTGACCAAGATAACTACATAGCCCATGTTATCTCGGGGTCTTACTAGTCTATTACTTAGAAAGCTTATGAGTGGTAACTAGATATGGCAAAATAGGAGGGTCGGGTCGAGTCGAGTTGGGTCACGGATCTACATGGCTTTGATAAATTTTGGTAATTCCCTCTAAATATTTTTGTTTGTCCTGCCTAAGTGTTTCACCAAAAATTTTCATTCTCCCTCCATTTTCATTATCCATCGGGGTATTCCCTCATTGTTCACCCACAGTTATACTTTCATCTCATTTTACATTTACCCCATCTGGTCTCCATCGCCAACCACCAATCATTCAAATTCAACTATGGATCCCCATCCTCCCAAGTCACGGACTACAATTCTAAGTCATTCACCACCATTTTTAAGTCCACTAGTCTACAAATCAGGTATTTTAATGTCGTATATCTTCAATTCCATAACTAATTTGAGGTGTACATGTGTAAATTTCTTGTTTTGGTGATTTTTGAATTTAGGGTTCATGTGAACCCGAATCTGTATAACCTTATAATGTTTTATCTGCTACAACTGATGCTTATTACATGTATATTTCGTGCATTAATTCTCATTCCATGCTTAATTTGGAATATTACATGTATTCGTTATAGGACTTGTGATAAATTATTTGGTTATGGTAAAAAAAGTAAATAGTTTGCATAGTTCTGGAAAAATGGCCTTTTAACGAAAAGGGGAAATGGTGAAACTTAATTTAGGGTTGTTTCAGTCACTTAAGGGCTGTTATGTCACTTAAGGTTGTGAATTTGGGGCTATTTGAGTAACTAGGGGTTGTTTTAGTCACTCATGGGGTTTTTATATGTATCTTCATGTTTGTGCTTGGTCCAAAATCACTCGGCCTCCGCCGTCCCTTCGTACACCGCCCGTCGCAACAGATTTGTATTTGGACAACGTAAGGTAAAATGAAGGAGATATTCACACATCGACTTAGCAGTAAGTGTTGAAATACTTAATGTCAGGTTTCAAGTCATGGTTGAAATATTGATCATAAATCTTGGCATTTAGTGTAAATCATAGCATTTTGTTAAGCATTCTTGTGTTAACAAAAACATGTACAAGAACAGGTGCACAAAATTGCATTGGCACCTGTTGGAGCTCCTCGTGCCAACGTACCCTTGTGGTGGTCTAGTGCACATTACAACATTATTTCTTAGCAGTAAAAGGCCCAAAACATGGACTTATCTTGAATAAATGGTTGAATTAGATACTTGAATAAATAGTTGAGTTGGCCCTAGAGACTAGAGTAAATATCAATTGTAGTTTATCTTCAAAGTAAGTAATGTTATAAGCATACGAGTCTCGTCAATGAATTGTGGGATAAGATTCATAAGAGTATAAGCCGTTATCGGCTTCTATGCTATGATGAAGTAAGCTATCCCACATCTATTTAATTTATTTTTGTTTGCATATATTTAAGACGTACTTGACATTATCACTAAAATCACACCCATGTCAAACTGGTTAATTTTTTTCTTAGCTATTGTCTTTTTATGCTAAATGAAGCTGATTTGGTGCTGTTGGGTGCATTTTGTATGATGTTTACTACTCTTTTGAGCTATTTTGATGTTGTCTGGAGCTGATTATTGCTGTTTTCAAGCTGCATGGTGCTAAATAATGTGTTCTGCATCAATCTATCACTTGTTATACTCACTCGATAAGTTGAAAAACTGATAGAAAACAGCAGCATCTGAACATGTGTTCTAATTTTCTAAACTGGAAACATGCAACATCATTTGAACATGGTCTTTTAATTTTGAATACTTTTCTACAGATAAAAAAAGACTTCCCCGCTTTCCATAGTAACACTTTGCAACTAAGCAACCCCTAATCCTCAATCAGGAACAATAATAAGCTGGTGCAAGTTAAAGGGAGGAAACATGGAGATGGTGGCTGTAGAAAATATAGAAGTCGGAGAAGACCTAACACCGGGGCTGTGTCTGTTGGCTTATTCACTTCACGACCCTTTCCTTGTCACTCACTGCGCTACCTGCTTCAACCCCCTTCCTTTCCCGATTGATCATAATAATAATTACAACGATGATAATGCTGTGTATAGGTATTGCTCTGCACAATGCTCTTCCTCCCATTCTCCAATACATATCTCCAGCCACCATCTCTCTTCTTCTAGTTACAGTGGTGAAACCTCCGAGCTCCGCGTTGCTCTCGTCTTGCTTCTCCAAATCAAACGCCAGCTTGCTTTCTCGTCTTCTTCGTCTTGTTACGACAGAATTATTGGTTTGATGACAAATCGTCACAAGATTCTTTTTCCATCGTCTTCTTCCTTCAATGACAATGATGAGTTTGCCACCAAAATTAAAAATGGGGCAAAAGCCATCACAGTAGCAGCAGCCTCATCCACGAGAATCAATAGTCCCGTCTTGGCCTCGCATAATTCCGTCGATGAGTTGTCCCTAAGAGAGGCACTATTGTGCCTGGTTCTAACTAACGCTGTTGAGGTACAAGACTCCATTGGTAGATTAGCGGGGATTGCTGTATATGATACCTCTTTCTCCTGGATTAACCATAGTTGTCCCCCCAATGCCTGCTACCGCTTCTTACCCCCAGCGACGCCAGATACCCAACGACAATGTCTCATCACTCCAGTATCTTCTAATGGTCATGAACCAGTTACATATTCTGACTTCCGCCTAACAGGTAAAGTAATTCGATTAACCATTCCTAGAATTAGTCATATTTTTTTTTCAATCTTTGATAGATGTAAAATAGGATTGCCAGGTGGCGGCCCGAGAATAGTTGTTAGGAGTATAAAGCTAATTAACAAAGGGGAGCAGATAACAATATCATACACAGACTTGCTACAACCCAAGGTAAGGTAGCAATCAGTTTGAGAACGGACTATGTCTGTTCCTAGTAATCTTTCATCTTAAATTTATTACACATGATGCCAACCAAGGTCTAAAGGTCTATTTTCTTTTGTGCAGGAGGTGAGGCAAGTCGAGTTGTGGTCCAAGTATCGATTTAATTGTCAGTGCCTTCGCTGTGTTAAAGTCCCTTTATCCTATGTTGATCAACGTCTTAAGGTAAGAATTTTGTCCCTTAAGCTTTTTACACTTTACAGAACCTTAATAAATGATATTTGTGAACTTTGTTAAAAACCGGACAATTTGGAAAACAAGAATGGATTCTGATGATTATACTGATTTTTAGGAAGTTTGGGGATCTGGTGGGAGTTTGTTGCATAATGCTGGACTAGAAAGTTTTACAAACTGCATAGATGTTGCTATTGATGATTACCTATCATCCAATGATGCTGAATCTTGCTGCATGAAATTGGAGAATGCCCTTTTGAATGGTTTGTGTTACAAACAACTTACTATAAGGTTACATCCCCAAAGCCATCTCTTTTTAAACGCCTACACAACTCTGGCTTCAGCATTTAAGGTCCGTGCAAATTCAATACAGCATGAACATGCTGCTACTTTGAACTTAAACAGATCATTCAGTGCGGCATATTCCTTCTTGCTCGCAATACTAACCCGTCATCTGTATCTCTCTGAATCTTCATTAATTGTTTCTGTTTCAAACTTTTGGATTGGTTCTGGTGAATCCCTACTAAATCTTGCTACAATGTTAGAGTCTGATTCCTCTTCTGACCTCCCAAAGAGTAAATGTTCAAAATGTCGCTTGATTGATACATTCGAAGCTTATAGGTATGATCATAACATGGTTTTAGAAATATCCAATGAGTTTCTAAACTGCATCACTGACATAATACCCAAGGTATGGAAGTTTTTAGTCTAGGGAAATGATTATGTTGGAGTTGTTAAGGATCCAAGTACAATTGATGCTTATTACATGTATATTTCGTGTATTAATTTCTCATTCCATGCTTAATTTGGAATATTACATGTATTTGTTATAGGACTTGTGATAAATTGTTTGGTTATGGTAAAAAAAGTAAATAGTTTGCATAGTTCTGAAAAAACGGCCTTGTAACCAAAAGGGAAAATGGTGAAACTTAATTTGGGGCTGTTTGAGTCACTTAAGGGTTGTTATGTCAGTTAAGTTTGTGAATTTGGGGCTATTTGAGTAACTAGGGGCTGTTTTTACTTGAATGAATTACTATAGATGTATACTCTAATACCAATAAGTAAAAGTTTTTTTGTTGAGATAAGTGATGAACTATGGGCTGTAAAAGAATTACAACAGCTTATTGAGCTTCTAGCTTCACCTATACATACTAAAAGTAATTTGACTGCAGGTGATAGCAGCGACAAATCGAGCTGATATTTTGGACCCTGCCCTCATGCGTTCTGGTCGGTTGGATCGTAAGATTGAATTTCCTCATCCCACTGAGGAAGCAAGGGCCCACATCTTGCAGGTATGCCTTTACAGAATTCATCAGGTGGTTTATATGAATTGATCTTTAATTACATGTTTGTTGAGTTTGATTTTGTGAAAACCTCTTTATTGTAGATCCATTCCCGGAAGATGAATGTTCGTCCAGATGTCAACTTTGAAGAGTTGGCTCGATCTACAGATGATTTCAATGGAGCACAGCTGAAAGCTGTTTGTGTTGAAGTTGGTATGCTAGCTCTTCGACGTGATGCCACCGAGGTACTAATGCTCACCCATATATTGTTTCTTTTGTTCAAGAATAAGATATACTCTTGTGGCTAGATCTAATGCTTTACCATGACATGGCACCAATTTTCCATGTTACTACACCACTCATTTTGTTAACTGGAATCAGCAATATCTTATTCAAATTTGTGCTGAATGAAGTGCAAAGTAGCTTGATTTGATTATTAGACTAGAGTGGTGGGCAAACACATGATACACATATTTTTTGTCAGAAAAGAAGTGTATTAGTATAGTAGTGTGGGCATTGATTGGGACTACTATCAAGAGGAAATACCAGTTATGTATACTCGACCTTGATTAAAACTGATGCATGCCACGCTTAACACTGTCAAACTTATGTTAGGGTTAATTACTTCAATGGTTAATGCTGATATTTACATAACTCATAGTGGTTTAAAAATATATATTAGATAAAGTGAAACATATATCATGCTTGATTTGAAGTGTTGAACTGTCGTTGGTGAGAGTGGGTGCATGTTAAAATTTACATCGATTTTTGTATTCTGTCCTTGTGTTATTTACTATCAATAAATAGTATAAAGTTATCTGGATCCTAAAAGCCGCTGATCCACATGGTCCAGTGAACCATAAAGTGCTGTAAAGTGAACCATGAAGTGTTTTGTAAAGCTGACACTTGTTTATATCGAATGAAGAGTGAGCTAAGATTTTTTTCTTTCCAGGTGAACCATGAAGACTTTAACGAAGGGATCACTTAAGGATTTCATGTATGTAGGCCACTGTTGCGGATTTGCAGAATGATACTCATCAGGAAAGTCGGTTTTTACTTTATTGCTTTAAATGTTATTTTGATTTTAATGATTGGTGCACTTACTCCTGGTAATTGTATGCAGTTAACATACGTACAGAGACAACCCTGGATAATTGATCTCACTTGCTCACATTGAAGGAGGTATGTCTCAGGTATGCAATTTATTACGACCACGTACTTAAGGAATGTAAGTATAAGCAACTTTTACGTTTAATAATCTCATTTTGTGTTATATTTTTTTCTGACCTGTTTTATAGGTGACTGAAGAGTTAGAAAAGGTACTTCATCATCTTTTTCATTTGTCTATGGTCAGTGGAATTAAAGTGATTGCAGCCCTTGACGCTACAGATTATGCATTGTACTGTTATCAGTAGCGTAAGTTTTAGTAGTCAACTTTCTAACTTTTTTAAGTGCCTTCGATTTATCACAGCGCAAATTATGCATGCTGCAACGTATATAGATTCAGATGTATAGGAAATGAAATTGTGGAATTTAATATCGGAGTATACTGGTACATGTATAGATTCCCAGGTTTCTGAAAACTCTTCTGCTCTTGGTGGAGATGAAAATTGGTATTACACGTCACCAGGTTTGCTTAAACTTTATCTAAACTTCTGATTAATAATGGAACATTTCAAGTGCTACCTGTAATTTCTTATATGTCTGATCTGCAGTACACACTTGAGGTTTGCTACACGTTATATTAATGGTTTCATAGTGTTGCATATTCCTCCTCCGTGCGGCCAACACATACATTTTATGTAAGCATACTTAACTATATCTTAAGCTCACAAGATAGGCAGACTTTTATCAAAATAAGTTTATTGTCCAATGATTCTCTAATATTTACGTTTATGTTTTATTGTGTGACAGGTTACTTGCTACCGAAACCATTTTAGGTAAGCAAAATTTGTTCTACATTTCCAGTTATGTGAACGATATTTAGTTACTGCTTTCGGTATTTGTACATTGTGTATTAAACATATTCATGCATATAAACAGGGGTTTAAAGAGTTGGTTTTTTGTTAATGAAACATACCTTTTACCTTTGATAATGGTGATTTTAAAGTTACCAAATAAACAACGAGAGGAGGATCGTCGTGAAAGGCAAGATAACCTTAGG
This sequence comes from Artemisia tridentata subsp. tridentata, assembly GCA_021014915.2. Taxonomy (NCBI): domain Eukaryota; kingdom Viridiplantae; phylum Streptophyta; class Magnoliopsida; order Asterales; family Asteraceae; genus Artemisia; species Artemisia tridentata. The sequence continues at coordinate 89,248,087 of CP139507.1, forward strand.
GAGTTCCAAAAGATTATGCTTGGAAGATCATCACATCCCCTTCTACCTAGTAACCCTTAAGTCTTTGTAGTAGGATACCGTATATTAGCATTGTAGACATTTTATTATCTTGAAGTTGTAATTCGAATGTTTGATGGATATTTTACGAATTTTAGTATGAATTTGAATGAATGTATTATGCAATTTTTGGATCATTATGTAAATTATTCTCCTATCTACACAAGAATTTGTAACTAGTTATTGTGGTAAACGTGATTAATATTTACCGTTGAAAATCAAATTTAGCGACAAAAAGTTTGTCGCTATGCCGTCACTTGATGGTCGAATCAAATTTAATTTTGGCAACTTTAAAAAGGCTCTAGTGAGGGGCCGGAGACTGAAAATCCGTTGCTGAAACTCTAAAACTTCTGTCGCAAAACTTGTTGCTAAAATTTTGCGAGGCCCTTTTTTGTGATGGAATATATCCGTCACAATTTCGTCGTTGAAGGGCTTTAGTGACCAAATAGCTATGCAAACTTTCGTTGCTGATGCCTGATTTTCTAGTAGTGTTAATTGTGTATCATCTTTTAAGTGGATATTGAGCAATGCATCAAGCAGGTCATTTTCTGCTGATGAAATGCCATCGCAGGGTGATGAGCTTGTTTGCAACAGTAGAAAGATGATCCTATCAAAGAGATCATATAACTTGTTCCCAACAATAGTTGCTTCGCGTGTTAACCCTTGTGGATCCAAGGGTTTAAGTAGCGGAAAAAAGTCTACTAGATTCGGTTTCCCTGCAACTTCTGATGCACCGGTTATAATGTCCCTGTATTCTTGTGACAGCGTAGTGTCGTACTGAGAGAAATCCCTAGAGAATAATAAGTTCGATAGAATGTTAAGAATTGTCGTGAACGCGACTTCACCTATGTTCACGGCCTTTTTATTTGTACAACATTGAGTAACATGATCAAGCAGTTCGTGCACCTACAAGTGTATTAAACAAATTGAATAACTGATTAATTACTTTGCTGTAGTGGATAAAGTTACGTCCTTGGACTATGTGTTGTAATTTCGTATACTATACATGAATGATTATTGAGTTTTCAAATATATGTTGTCTGGCTTGTAAAGTAGATACCTTTTCAATTCCTTGCGTAGATTTTCACTACGGTCTAGACATTGCGCTGAGAACAAATATTCTTTAGTTATTCTTCTTAGTCTTCGCCATTTATCTCCAGCCGGCAAAAACACCAAGGAGTGTTTACTATGGTTCACCGTTTGGGCGCTTATGGGAACTGATCGACCAGAGAGCGTTTGATCATGTGTTTGAAAGAACTCTTTGGCCATATCGGGTGATGAAACAACTATAGTTGTTATGCTTCCGAGCTTAAGTGACATTAAAGGACCATAACATTTAGAGAGTGTGGCGAAAGAGCAATGGGGTTTGTTGCTTAGTTCTAAGAGGTTTCCCATGATCGGAAGAGGGTAAGGTCCTGGTGGAAGCCGAGATTTACGTTGGTTAAAGATTGCGAAGCCATATATGGATGTTAAAAGGAAAGAAAATAACAAATAAAAGTTTGACTAATCCATTAGTTTTCGCAACCAATGTTATATTCGGTTATTCTTATATGGATTAATTAGTTAGCCATAGCCACCTCGGCAAAAGTTCAATATACATTTCATATTTGTAATAAATCCAATAAACTAATCCTAACCATTCATTTTTTTTTTTTTTTTTTAATCAAAACAAAAAATATAAACTTTCGCCCTTTTTTTAAAAATTAAATATCTCGCAAACCGTTAATCGTTACGCGAAAAAAATCATATCATCGCGACGAGAATTAAATTATCTTTCTATAGATATGAATATATTTTAGACGGACTTTTTTTTTTCAAAATTTTCGCCCAGAAAAATCACACGTGATTTTTCTGGGCGAAAAAAAAAAAAAACGTTCGTCGAAACTCGAAAGTATAGAGAAATGCATATCTATAGATAGATAATTTAATTTGTGTGTTTTTTGTTGCTTGAAGATTTATCGTTTGCAAGATATATTGTTTAAAAAAAAAAAAAAAAAAAAAAAGTGAAAAATGGTTTTTTATTAATCCAAATGAAAAATGGATAACTAAAATTGGTTCTTTTAATATATGACAAATATGAGATCTAAATTGATTTCAACTCTATCAACCTTATGTATGTTTACTTTATCTTAAAACCATCACATTCATATTAATGATATAAGATCATTTGAGGATAAAACATTTCTTAGATACAAAGGGACCAATCCCAACCTTCCATTCATTTTGATCTAAAGGCTGAGATTAAATTCATTATTTACACTACAGTGGTATAATTGTCAACTATATAAACACAAAATTAAAAAACTCTTCTTCCATTCTCTCACAAAAAACACACAAAAAAGAGTGTTTCTCTCATCTTCCACCTTCCAGTCCAGTTATCAAATCCCTAAATCTAAATTCGCTGGAGAAGATAAACAACATGAGGACATGCCACTCCACCGTAACACCTCTGCAATACCACCGCTACTCTACCGCAACACCTCCGCAACTCCATCGCAGCAACCGCTACACACCGAGACACCACCGCGACTCCTCCGGTATTCCCGTTTTTAATAGATTTTCAGTTAAATTCATAATTTCAGTGTCTTTATGTAAATTATGCTTTAGAAAAATATCCAGTTAAATGCACACCATGTGTTTGATGAAATGAACAATTGATTTTTACATGGAACGACCCTAGTTTTTAATCTTTCTGTTTGTATACACATATACATGTTATTACATGTTCATGATGATGATGATGATGGCATGTTTCTTATTGATCAACAATGGATGTCATGATTGGGTAAGTGTTATTTCACTTTAAATACGATATGACACTTCTTGCAGTTTTTTAGTTTTGTATTCATTTTCATTGTCCAAAATTTGGAGTGGTTAGAATCTGTACTATGATCAGGCAAGCAATATTTGTTGTTTGCATATTGTAATTAGAGCTATGCTAAACATTTCAATTTTGGAATAATGGGTTGTATCAATACCATTAAGAAAATATAAAACAGTGTTGGTAACACATTTATGCATGCTAGGTGATTGTGAAAATTCATGATAAGTGTTTCTATTTAGTTCTATTTTTTTACTAAATTCTCAGTGCAAAGTTCAGTAGGAAATTATTGAATTGGATTAGCTGCAACGTTTAATAGAAAACGTAATGAGTAGTCAATCTATATATCTACCTTGAATTGTCTTGGTCATTATTACTTTGAAAGTTTAGAGAATAAATACTTTGTTTGATGATTCTTTATTAGTTTCTTGCTAGATTCTCAACCGAGAAGAAAGATGCATTAATCTTTATGGTGAAGGTTGACTGTGGAACATCATCAGGTAAAGCTAAAGATAAAGGTCCTGCTGGAGATGGACCTGAAGTTAGACCTCCTAATCGATCCAGATATCAACATCAAGGTAGACCAACAGTTCGTTTAGTTGCTAGATCTAAAGGTGCTATTTTTGGTAGAGGTGGAAGAGGGGCAACTAGTAGTGCTTCTGGGAATGGTGATCAGTTTGCTGATGATCGGGGAGATGTAGAGGAGTATCTTCATGGGAGTTTTAGACCAGAAGGTAGGCCTGCAAGAAGAGGTGGTACTAGTAGTGCTACTAGTGATGGTGATCTGTGCTGATGAGAACATGGATGAGTTCGAGGAGAACATGGATGAGTTCGAGATGGAGTCATCACAACATGGACGTGGGTTGGACATGGCTGATACGCCACCTACTCAGTCATCACTCAAAAGTTGAATTTATCCATATCAGAATGGGTATACAATTCTTAGGCCCTACAACCCAAACTATGAAGATGCTGTGGGACCTCCTAGCATGAAGATGCTGTGGCTGGCGGTCGTAGTCCCATTTCTAATGAGAGGTATAAATTTTCAAGAACCTAATTTGTATATATCTTGGTGGCAAACTTGATCCGTTTACTTATTAAAGGGTTGCTCGGGTTATGTTTTATCTCTAAGAGTTCAAACGTGTAAAATTTAAAATAAGCTTAGAAGGAAACAGATAAAATGAGTTAAAGGTTTGAAAGTTGCTGAAATCATTTTGTGTAGATTATATATGTTTTGGTACGTTTCATGTTGAATCTAGTCTAACTTTCTAGTATCATGCAGGGATGGAGAGACGAAATTTGCATCGCCGCCTGTCGCCACAAGTCATTCTAGCAGCCCGGCAGCTCCTGCAGTTGCTCCACCACCAGTGGTAGCTACACCTCCACCACCAGTAGCAGCCGCACCTCCTCCACCACCTGCAGCCTCTACAAATCAGGAAACTAATGGCTTTGACGAATTTGATCCTCGTGGTTCATTTAAAGGTATTCAAACAAGCGTTTCCATATAATTATTATTAAACAGCATTTATAATATATCCGTTTGATCAACAGCGGCCCCACCAACATCAGGTGGTACTGAAACAAATTTATTCGGCTCTTCTCCATCAGACCCTTTCTCTTTGGATGCGTTGGCTCTTGTGCCTGTTACAGTTGCAGCTTCTGAACCTGTTTCTTTCGGTGGTCAAACCTTTGTGGCTGCATCTTCAGCACCAGCTGGCCCCACTCAGGTGTGTTTCACAAACTCAAAATACTTTAAACACCGTTTTGAACTACTTATTTATTATGTTATTATATTTTCAGGGATTTGAAGATCCATTTGGTGACGGTCCTTTTAGAGCTGCCCCTACTACAAACGGATTTTTCAGCCCCACCACATTTATAAAGATTGTAAAAGCGATTTGAGTATTAAATACTCAAAGGCTTATACCGTATTCATTTATAGAGAAAGAAGCCAGTCATGTCGAGGGTTTTAGCCCAGAATTGGCTCTTGTGACTGTTGGAGGAAAGAAAGAACTTGAAGAAAAACTTGTGGTATGATTCATTTACTATACAGCTGCTAATATATGCTTATGATTTCTGGATTTGTGTGATATAAATGAGATTTATGGATGTAAATTTAAGTTGGTCTTCGAGATTATTTTGAAAGTCTGGACAAGAGAGATGCATCAAATCAACTGTTTCGAAGAAGCTTATACAAACGTTCAAAAGTATTTGATGCTAGAAAATCATCATCAATGCTATCTAGAGATGCTCAACTGAGGCGTTTGGCAATGAAGAAATCTGAAAATGGGTACAAGAGGATGAAAGAATTTTTCAAGCAAATGCTTTTCAATGTTGGAGTAATTTGATAGTCCTAAATAGACTATAAGTCATATGGTTAGCTTATGATTGCTTGTATAATGAATAGTTGTTTACCAAATCAGCGACTACTTGCGCAATGCATTTATCCAAGTTTTTTGCTAAATCTCATATATGAAAATTCCAGATTAAAAGCACATCAAATTGTCATCGTAGGCTATTTTTAGTACAATAACTCTAGCTCTAGGCTGGCTTCTCATGATTAATAGCGGTAACCTGCAACTCCTTGGGCCACCCATCCCAGCCTATTAATACAAAATCGTGGAGGGCTGGTGATTTGTCTGGCTCCATGTGTTTTGTGGGGTTGGTCTGTGGAATCTGTTTGGTCTTCAAATGTGGCCTGTGTGGGGTTTTCCAATTCGTATACTAAAAAAATAATTTCACATGCATCATCGTTTTGGGTCGATCATTGAGAAAAATAAATGTATGTATTATCTAGTGATGCATACAAGAGAGATGCATCAAATCAGTTGTTTCGAAGAAGCTTATAAGCGACCATTTCTTACACCCATGCTTTTCAACCAACTCCTTAATACGATCATCCTCCTGAACAATTATATAGACTGAAATTAATAACCAACTTTTTAACAAAGTAATTGTAACGCCCCGTGCCCGATTAGACCAAAAAACGTGAAATTTTTTCGCAAAAGAACACCCGAAAACTGACCTGCTGTCACTCTTTTATGAACTGACAAAAATCGGTACACAATCAGCCCTTGAAGCTATTTTTAAATGAAAGTAGACTCAATTACCTTCAAAACGATAGGTGGTACGACCCGTGACGACTTACGGATTAAAAGATATGATTTTTCAAAGTTTACCAAAATCTGTCCAAATCAAACCGAAATTTGGAACCGAAATTTAGGTGTCCCCAAACCGAAATTTCAGTCCCAAACCGAAATTTCATGTTCCAAACCGAAATTTCACTCCAAACTCACTCAAAGCCATTAACAACTCATACTAGATCGTTTACATAGCCAATCAACCCGTTTGCTACCCAAAATGGGTAGCAACACGCTTAACCCAAACACCCCTTTTACTACATAACCCTTTTATACCTCTTTTGACCCGTTTCTCAAAAAGATAACTTCTATAACCTGATAATTAACGAAACTTTCCAAATTTACTCCTCATATCATTGGTCCCATTTTCATATAAAAACATTCATCGCTAGACACTTCGGACTAGTACTTTTAAAAATGGACGGGTTATGCATAAAACACACTTTTGACCCATTACCACCCCAAACCATGTAAAACCACTTCATTGACTCGTCATAACTAACCAACATACATAACTTATCATACTAAACTTGACCCATACAACCTTGACCCGCTCATACCCCAAAATGGGTAAAAACACCCTTATACCAAACACACCCTTAATAACCCATTTCAACTACACATTTTTACCCAATACACCTATCCACAACATATCCATTTGAAAGCATACATTCTTTGTCATTTCTAATATATTAAAAAGTTGTTAGTACAAAGTTTTGACCCGTAGCTTTTCAAAATGGGTGAGTTTGGCTAAAAGCCAAACATCCTTCTAATTACTACCTTAACCACAAACCATAAAGACTTTATGACACTTATACATATTTGACCCATGACCCATACATGAACAAAAGACTTTAAATGTCGACAAGACCATTTGATAACAAAACGACCATATAGATTAAAGTATACCAAGACACAAAGAGACTCTTCGGGGCTTCCAACTTTAATACGCTCGGTCCAAAAGGTTATGGTCTTCTAGTCTACCTTCTACACTAGAGCTAAGCTAAGCCCTTACCCTTGCCTTCTCCACTTGTACCTACAAAATCATTAACATCTAAACCGTAAGCGAAAACGCTTAGTAAGTATACAAGATATAATCCACATCACATTTACATGAGATTGGTGATTACCACCAATCATAACATTAACAAGGAGCATCAAATGAGATTATTACTCACCTTGACCGGGCAAGTAATTATTTAGCATTAACACAACTAGCATTGGATCCAAGCTAACATACATTCACAAGCTCCATACAAATCACATTAATCATAAACATAACATTATCATCATAGCATTAACAAGGATTATACTCATATACTTACCTTGATTCCTACTAGCTTCCTACTTGGTTTGAATGGGCTTCTACAATGCTTCCTATTACAAAATTAACTATAATTAGCAACTAATTAACTAAGGAGATCATCATTTACAACCTTTATCCATAATACTCCAATCCACCACATGAACCCTAATTTCTACAAATTGGGGAAAGTTACTTGATGAAGAGATAACAATTAAGGTATCTCTAGTGCCTTTGATCACTTCTTGATAGCTAAAATGAGATAAGATGATGTTTTTGGCCTTCCCTCCTTTTTCCTTGCTAAATGTCGACACCAAGAACTCACTCAAGATTTCCAGACAATTCTAGGAGCTGAGGTATTTATCATGTGTTGTTATTAGTTTGGTCAATTGGCAAGGCTAGTCCCTCTATGTCCTATTCTTCCTATTTTGGCCACACATTAAGTTATTACTTAATCTATACCATATAACTTATATTTACAAAGCATATATTTACAAAGCATAAATGATACCTCATCGGGATACGGGTGTAACAGTAATACACACTAATTAAAGAAGAGTCCAATAGATACCTCTTTGGTCCAAGGTCCTTTAACAAGTTCGGGGCTAAGAACTGTTTGCGAGCGATAGAGGCACTGAACATCTGATCGTCCTGGAATTGATTCGGCTACACAATTTGGTTAAATTCCTATCATTGTAATAGTGCAATGCCCTTCAATGGCATGTCGAATGAAAGCGGACACAAGAAATGCAACATTTTGAACCAAAAATCAAATGAAACATGATCTATAATATTTGGTATGTATCACAGGTGATACCTAATATCTTATTTTGTATCATTGATACCTAATAAGTTATTCTGTATCACAGGTGATACCTAATATTTGGTATATATCACAGGTGATACCTAATATCTTATTTTGTATCACAGGTGATACCTAATATTTTGTATGTATCACAAGTGATACCTAATATCTTATTTTATATCATTGATACCTAATAAGTTATTCTATATCACATGTGATACAAAATAAGATATTAGGTATCACCTGTGATACATACCAAATATTAAGTATCACCTGTGATTCAAAATAAGATATTAGTTATCACCTGTGATACAAAATAAGATATTAGGTATCACCTGTGATACAAAATAAGATATTAGATAAACACATGTGATATCACATGTGATATCACAGGTGATATGTGATATCAGATGTGATATCACCTGTGATACAAAATAAGATATTAGGTATCAACTGTGATACATACCAAATATTAGGTATCACATGTGATACAAAATAAGATATTAGGTATCACCTGTGATACAAAATAAGATATTAGATAATTTTTTTTGCCTAATATCTTATTTTGTATCACAAGTGATACCTAATATCTTATTTTGTATCACAGGTGATACCTAATATCTTATTTTGTATCACAGGTGATACCTAATATTTGGTATGTATCACAGGTGATACCTAATATCTTATTTTGTATCACAGGTGATACCTAATATCTTATTAGGTATCACATGTGATACCTAATATTTGGTATGTATCACAGGTGATACCTAATGTATGTTGGCATTCTGTAAGTTCTTGAGATAAATATACAGGAATCTTGACATTGTTTTGTTGGTAGTTGACTTTGGTTTTATGTTTGGCTTTGATCGCTGTTAGTTATATATACAGGAATCTTGACATCGTTTTGTTAGTAGTTGACTTTGGTTTTATGTTCGACTTTGATCGCTGTTAATATAATGTAGTGTCTTAACTGCATGATGAATCTGGTTTGTGATGGGTATGCCATCTATGGTATGTCGTGTATACTGCCCTCTGACTTCTAAAACATCAGCAGGTGAGTAGCTATGTTTCCACATGATTTGATATTACATGTGATCGGTTAACAAATGTCTAAAAGAACAATACTATTTATGAGAACAAACAGATATCACAGAAAAGTGAGTACTTAAATAGATGTGTACATATGTCACTTTTAAGCAATGGAGAGGCTGCAAAGCAAATAATTTTGTGCACAATCTTTAGTTTCCTGAATTACCTACTATTTCGATTTGTATCCAATAACAGGGTTACACAAAAAATGATAAGAATCCCACTTGTTCCTAACAGAAGTGCACTGAAAGTGCTACCAAAATCAACAATCAAAACATGCATAATTAAAATTAAAACGAGTTTATAGGATCTGATCTGAGAGAGGCGGGAGTCGTCTGAAAAAGTTGAGCAGCATTGATGGCGTATCCCCACGGAACCGAGGGTGACGCATGTAAAAGAATCCCCAGCCAAGCAGAAAAGCCTTAAATGGAACAATGCAGAACACTAGTGAAGCCGACAATTAAACAACCACGAAATTCCCGGTAGCTCTCGGTCTCTCCAATTGCATAAAGCCTCTAACCTCTCTCCTTGAGCTGCAATATCACCAAGCAGTGTCTGAGCCCGACCTGCTAGAGCTCGTAATCTGTCATATCTGATACGAATCTGGTCTGCTGATCTTAAACTTGGGAACCCATCAAACTCTTCATCAAGCTCATCCGGTCCAACAGAATCAACTTGGGAGAGCCTTGGATCCATTGTGACTGGTGCTCGTGTTCTGTATCGGTATCTCAGTGCAACAATCAAGAATGCATACAAACAAATAGTTGGGAGGATCAAATGTGGGCACAAGACAATAGCTAGAAGGAGCACATGAACCAGAACTGTAGTTGGTGGGTGAACCCAGGTGCGAATCGAGTCAAGCCACCTAGCCAAAGTCCAAGCTTCCAATAGATATTAAAATGAGGAAAGAGTATTGTGAAACCATACCCATGCAACAGAAACCTAAAAATTAGTCCCAACAGTCCAAAAAGCCGAAAACGCGACCATCCAGGTGCCTCTGCTTGGAGCAGGGATAAACTCAAGAAACCAAGATGAGAGTACAGGCCCACCTCCAAGACCAATACCAACCAGACAGCGGAGAAAAATCAGAGAATAATAGTTAGGAGCTAAAGCACTAAGAAACCCAGCCACTGAAGTAACGAAAGCAGTTGTAAGGAATCCTTTCCTGAAAGATAAGACTATATAGTAATAAATAGCAGCAGTTGAGTCGAAGTACATAAGCCGAAAACCTTATAAATTTTAGGTCATCAAATTAGATCATTAGGTTATGAAATTAGTTTGAATTAGACCGTTAAGTTATGAAAATAGTTGATATTAGATTGTTAAGTTATGAAAATACTTGATATTAGATTGTTAAGCTAAATGTTTAATTTAAGTTATATGTGATGATGTGGAACAATGGTGAAGTGTTTGTGTGAGCTTGTTTCATATGTGCTTATTTTGTTATTAAAAGTAGGTTGTGTTTAAGTGAACTGTGAATTGTTAATATATTTGATGATGATGATGATGAATTATACATGTCGAAATTGTTTAGTTTAAGTAATGTGTGATGGTGCAAAACAATGGCGCAACGTTTGTGTTTTTGATTGTTGTTGTGGACTTATGGTGAATGTAGTAGATAGATAGATAAGGAGTGTGAGCTTGTTTTTATGTGTGGTAATTAATAGTTAAATGTGATACTACCAATGTAATTTCTGTACTTGTTCTTATTAAAACATTTCAGATGTGAAGCATTTAATTGGAAGCATTTAATTGTTAAGGTATTTCGTATTAAAACATTTCATATGATATGTGATGTATCACCATGTGATATCATCGGTGATATCACGATATCACGTATCACCGGTGACACACAATACGAGCTAACAAAGTTAATTACACATGTAGTCCGCAAAACTCAACTTGCAGTTATCATAATTTCAGTGCACCAACTGTATATCACTTACCAACTGTGCCAGTGCACCAACAAAGTTAACCTCTTTCTTTCTTTGAGCGGGTGCCATGAGAGGACCAAAGCGTGTATGAGACAACTGACCTTCAGCTTGCTCCAATTTTCAGCTGTGACAAGAAGGGAAAAACCATATTAAACTTACCAACCAGAAGCAACCTAGCAAAGTCTCGTTTGTAACAAAAATAAACCCAAAAAAAAACATCTAAAGGTAATTATTTCAATAAGAAAGAAGTACCAAGATCTGACATCTGCCCTGCAAAATTGAAACTTTTCTTCGTTTGATCTAGATAGAACTTTCTCCTTTGGAATGCTTCATCCCTTCTAGATATTTGATCTGTTCTAATCATTTTCAACCTCTACATCATCTTGTATGCTCTTGACTTTTCCTTCCATATATTGGTTTATTCTTCCTTTGCTGGGAAATTATTTCCTCCCCTGCAGCAAATAACTTTTGTTTCCTCCCCTTGTTTGGAAGATCTCACTATGTACTAAAGAACTTCTCTTCATATCACCTGATCTATCAGTTTGAACTTGTTTTCAGACAATATTGTACATGAAGCCATCAATTCATTAAAAGTTTAAGTTGCTGTCCTCATCACTTCTAGGTGTGTTAACTCCTATGAGAGGTGAATCAGTGGACATTTTGATTCATAGTCCATAAATGAATGGTTGTTCTGAATCCTTGAAAATCCTTTTAAGAAATCATTTAGCTTAGTAGTATGTTTATGATTTTGGAATTGAAAAATCATACTACATTCAACCATTTTGAAGAAATCAAGTGTGTAACAGACACCTAATCAAAATTTCGGTTTAAAAATAACCTCTGGTTGTGTGAGAACCAATGTATTTCAGTTATCACTAACTGCCTGTGAAAAGATAAATCTATTCAAAAGATTTTCTTGACAGGGTTTCCAGCTCATAGTAATTGTTACCTCCAACACAAGTGTTAGATTCACTTTCACTAGCTGTTATTTCTATCAGATGTCCTTAGACTAACTCATTATACTTGAAAGTATAAAATGATAGAAAGTGAGTTGTATCAGTTACTATCTGATCAACTAAGTCATCAATTCAATGTGAAATATCATAACTAGATTTCAAGAAAGAAGTTTTAAGGAGGTTTAATTCCTAAACTCAGTCCATCATAAATCTATTATGGTCAGCAATATGATAAGAATTCTGCTGTTCCCATTTCACTTGAAACATCCTTTGTGTTCACATATTCATACCTGAAATAGTTAGTCTACAACCAAAAGAACAATGTACAAAGTACTTGTCTTGCATTAGTATAATCATAAAACCAACTGTATGAATAACACAATTCAAATTTTGATATATTAGCAGTACCTTATAAATCCAGTAGTACCAACAAAAATTTATGTACAAAAACACATCATATTGAAAATTTAAAGATTAAGCATTCCAATACTTGCAATTAAGTACTGAAACCTTGAAACATCAAAAGCTTTGGTTAACAGATCTGCAAAATTATGCTCTGAAGCAATTTTAAGAACTTGAATTAATCTTTTCTCATTGCAATCTCTTATAAAGTGATGCCTAATTTCAATGTGTTTTGTTTTAGAATGTTGTACAGGATTTTTAATAATACAAATTGTACTACTATTATCAATGTAAATAACAGTGTTTAAGAAATTGTACCCATAATCAAGGAGTTGGTTTTGAAGCCATAGAACTTGACTAGAGCAACTTGCAGCAGCTATATATTCAGCTTCAGTTGTTGAATTGGCCACGCTTGTCTGCTTCTTACACTGCCATGAGACAAGTCTACACCCAAGGAATTGACATCCTCCAGTTGTTGACTTTCTGTCTAAGCTAGCACCAGCATAATCACTATCCGAATATGCTACCAAGTCAAAAGGAGATTCTCTAGAATACCATATACCCAACCTTGGTTGACCTTTGAGATATCTAAAAATTCTCTTGACTGCAATTAAATGAGAAACCTTTGGAGTAACTTGAAATCTTGCACAGACACAAACAGGAAACATGATATCAGGTCTAGATGATGTAAGATACATCAAAGAGCCTATCATAGATCTGTAATTGTGTACATCTACATTTTCTCCATCTTCATCTTTCAGAAGGTGCTTCTCTGGGTCCATTGGTGTGCTTGCAATTTTTGAATCAGCAAATTGAAATTTTCTAAGTATCTCTGCAACATATTTGTCTTGACTAATAAATATGCCTTCAGATGATTGCTTAACTTGCAAACCCAAAAAGAATGTAAGTTCTCCCATAGAACTCATCTGAAACTTATCTTTCATAAGCTTCTCAAATTCTAAACACATTTCCTTCCTTGTAGATCCAAAGATAATATCATCCACATACACCTGCACTAACAGAAGATCCTTCTTGTGCTGTTTGATGAAAAGTGTCTGATCAATCTTCCCTCTTTGAAATCCATTTTCTAATAAGTAGGAAGCAAGTGTTGCATACCAAGCTCTTGGTGCCTGATGAAGGCCATAGAGAGCTTTCACTACTCTGTACACTTTGTTTGGATGTAATGGATCAATGAAACCAGGAGGTTGTGAAACATACACCTCTCTTCCAATTTCACCATATAAAAATGCGCTTTTGACATCCATTTGATAGACTGTGAAGCCTAAAAATGAAGCATAAGCTAGAAACAGCCTAATTGCCTCAATTCTTGCTACTGGAGCATAAACTTCATCATAATCTATTCCTTCTTCTTGTGTGTACCCTTGTGCTACTAATCTAGCCTTATTCTTGATCACAATTCCTCTGTCATCCCTTTTGTTCTTAAAAACCCATCTAGTGCCAATTAGCTTCTCACCTGTAGGTAAATCAGCTAGCACCCAAACCTTTTGAATCTTGAACTGAAGAAGCTCTTCTTGCATAGCCTCTACCCAGCTTGAATCGTCTAGGGCTGTAAGAATATTCTTTGGTTCCTTTTGAGAAAGAAAACATACAAATAAACATGAGTTTGAAAGTTCATGTTGTTTTGAAGCATAAAGGGCATCAAGAATCCCTTTTTGGTCTGAAGAGACTAGTTGTCTTCTTGTCTTCACACCAGATTGTATATCTCCTATCACATTATCTAGGGAATGAACTTTGTGAATTCTTGTGTGTGGGGTTGTTGGAACTTGATAGTTGAGTGGAAGATTACTAAAATCCACTTCGTCTTCAGAGAATTCTGCTTCTTTTGTGTGTGATGGCCCTATATCAGAAGTATTTGGCCAATCAGCAGAGTGTTCTGGCTTATCAGCAGAATGTTCTTGCTCATCAGCAGAGTGTTCAGCAGGAACAAATGTACTATCAGCAGAAACATTGTGTTGATCCATAGTTCCATCATCTTTTCTTTGAGCCTCAACATCTTCTTTTGCTTTATCAGAAGAAGATTCATCATCGTTTGAAGCTAAATCCACACTGGTACTTGACCACAATGGCATAATGACATCAGATTGATCTTTATCTAACTCCACCTCATTTGTTGCTTGTGAACCTGAAAAATTATTAGTTTCTGCAACAACAGGTAAATAATTCATAGAGTTTGTTAGATAATCAAGATCAAATATCCATTTGGGTCCTTGACCTACTACACTGGATTTGTTTTCTTGAAACTCCACATGTAGTTCTTCTTGAACTTTCTCAGTTCTTAAGTTGTAAACTCTAAAAGCTTTGCTAACAAGAGAATATCCAACTAAGAAACCTTCATCTGCTTTACCATCGAATTTTCCTAAATGGTCTAAGGTATTGAGAATTGTCACATGACATCCAAAAGGTCTAAGAAATCCTATTGCAGGAGTTCTACCATTAAAGAGTTCATATGATGTCTTATTGTGAGGCTGCACAACTAAAACTCTATTTTGAACATAGCAAGCAGTGTTAATTGCCTCTGCCCAAAAGATTATTGGTAGCTTGGAATCAGCTAACATTGTTCTAGCAGCTTCAATTAGTGTTCTATTCTTTCTTTCAACCACTCCATTCTGTTGTGGTGTTCTAGCAACACTATATTCTCTCCTAATACCTTTTTCTTTGCAGAAATCATCCATAACTCTATTTCTAAACTCTGTCCCATTATCACTCCTAATGACTTTTACTTTCTTGCTTACTTGATTTTCTATCAGTGTAATGAATTCCTTAAGAATGCTTGATGTCTCATCCTTAGAAGCTAAAAAGAAAACCCATGTAAATCTGCTATAGTCATCAGTTATAACAAGACAATATTTTTTATGTTGTATACTCCTTACTGAAACTGGTCCAAATAAGTCCATATGCAGCATAAACAATGACTGATTGATAGAGTTAAAAGTTTTGGGCTTACAAGTGGCTTTGTGTTGTTTGCCTTTTAGACAAGCAATGCATGTTTGATCATTTTCAAATCTTTTGTGAGGTAAACCTCTTACCAAACCATTCTTAACAATTTTATTTATGGTTTTGAAGTTAATATGACCAAGCCTTCTATGCCATAACATTGATTCATCCAATGTGGCCTTTGATACAAGACAAGTTAAATCTTCTTTAGGAATGATGTTCTTCATATCAACACTATACATGTTGGCCTTTCTAGGAATTCTAAGAAGTACTTGATTTTCATCAGGCATCTTAAAATCCTTAGATAGAACAAGACATTCAGTGTCAGTAAACAGGACATTATTCTTTTTGTCACACATTTGTGAAACACTAAAAAGATTATACTTTAACTCTTGTACATAGTACACATTTTCAAAATCTAAATTTCCGGTTTTAATAGTACCTTTACCAGAAATTTTGCCACGAAAACCACCTCCAAAGGTAACATATCCTCCATTGAATTCTTGAAAATCTGAAAGATAAGACATGTTGCCTGTCATGTGATTGGAACATCCACTATCTGAGTATCCTTGATCTTGATGATCAATAGAATGTCCCTGCACACAAATAAGAAAGTTAGTTTTCTTTGGGGATCCAAGCCATTACTGACTTGAATCTGCCTCTTGCATCAATATAGTTTAATCTTTTAAGGACTGTTGATGCAACATTGGATTTTTGAATCCAACATGCTGAGGCCTTAACAGCATTTGCCCTATTACCCTTAGCAGCAGAGTGAGTAACATGTTCAGCAGAGTTTGCTAATTTTGAAGTCATACCCTTTGGTTTCCAAATTTGTTTGTAAACCACTGCTTTTGTTTGAATGGGCCTTAGAACAGTTTTAGATGCATGAATGAAAGTTGTTTTTGCATCCTTAGCTGTTGATTTTGGGTTAATAGTCATAAATGGTCGAGCAGCAGAGTAAAATTTGCTATCAGCAGGATCATTTGGTCTATCAGCAGAATCAGATTTTGAGATAGACTTGCTTTTGACTACTCTGGGGTTTGGTTTCTTATAGCTAGAGTGAAAGTGAGATTTAGGTGTTTGCCTTTTGTGATTCACTCTATGGTTTTCATACCCAGATACCCTTTGGTTGCAGAAAGCTGCAAGATGGTCAAAACTACCACATGTATAACAAGCTTTATTGTAAAATGCAAAGTCATCACCTAATTGGTTAGACTTGAGGTTGTTCCAATTCCTTTGGTTACCTCTGGGCTTGTTTGTAGTTCTATATTGTTCACAATATCTAACTGGTTTCCTAACTGTCTTAACATTTGACTTAGGCCTGTTAGTGTTGTGATTGACTATCTTAGGAAGACTTGTTCCTACTTTCTTAACCAAGACAGGTTTAGACATAACCTGTTCTTCTTCATCACTATCACTATCAGTTGTACAATCTTCAACAACTATAGTCTCTCCTTTCTTAATAAAAGACACCTTGTCCTGATAAGATAAAGTTTTATCTAAACTTTTACTTACCTTTTCTATCTTTGGAGATTTAGTGACCTTAGAACCATATTCATGATTTGGTTCTTGAAACTCAGGTAACCCTGTGTGTGCTAAATCAATACCTGGAGGTGAATGAACACCTCTGTATGGTGGGGGTACAGACTTAAATCCAACACCAGAATTAACTTTATCAATAACTTGGGCTTCCCAAAGCTTATTGAATCCTTCTGAGGAATGTGCTAAAACATCCACAGAAACCTTTACATTTTCTCTTTCATTTTTGTGTTTAGCTAATGATTCATTTAACTCAACAATACACTCATCTCTGATCTTAATGTCATTTTTTAGTATATTGATGTCATCAACAAAATGAATTTCATTATTTTTAAAATGTAAAACTTGTTTTTCTAAAACACCTAGACCTCTTTTGTGATTAGCCAAATTAAACAAAGAATCAAGCAGTTCTTGTTTATGAGCTTCAAATCTCTTATTAAGGTCTTCATAAGCTTTAAGATTAGGACATGATTCAGTACAAGATGTAATATTGTTTACCTCTGAATCAAAATGAGCCATTAGAGCAAATTCATTGGCCAAAAGAGCAGCATTCGGTGGTGCATCCTCTTCAATAGCCATAGAGCTCCAATCATAACCAATACCATCAATAGCCAACATAGCCTTTGGCTCTTCAACAGTAACTTCCTTTTTCCTATCTTGCTTATACCATGTGTTTCTGTTCTCCTGCTTTCTTGGGCTTCTACACTCCTTAGCAAAGTGTCCTAACCTATGACAGTTGAAACACTCTACTTTCTTCTTATCAAACCCAGCAGTATCATTACCATTTATGGTAATCTGCTTCCCAGTTTTTTGCCAATACTTCTTAGCCCTCATGCTAAGCAAAGCAACCTGCCATTTAATATCCATAGCTTCCAAATCATCACCATCTACCTGCTCAAGGTCTTCATGGTTGAGAGGAGAGCCATTTGATTGACTGGTAATAAAAGCATAGAATGTTGCATCTCCAAGACCAGCAACATCCTTGTGAGAACTTGTGGAAGGAGCACTTTCACCTTCATCTACCTCTTCATTCTTACTAATACTAGGAACTGACAAGAGTGCCACGTTTCCAGAACTAGTACCATAAGTTCCAGACTTTCTAAGACTTTGTTCAACAATTTTGAAGTTGTTGTACAAATCATTGAGTTTCATTGTTTCAATGTCTGGTTTGTTCATCCAGACAATAACATGAGTATGGAACTCATCAGGTAGACTTCTTAGAAACTTCATGTTGAGATCTTCCTTCTCTGTCTCAACACCTAACACAGCTAACTGACTGACAAGCTTGTGTAATCTTGAGAATAGCTTATCAAGAGATTCATTACTAAAAGCAGTAAAGTTTTCAAATTGTTGCTTTAGTAGTGTCTTCTGTGTCTTTTTGGTAGTTTCATTACCACCAAAATATGCACAAATCTCTTCAAAAAGAGTTTTTGCATCAAGATACTTGTTGAATGATAGCATCTGCTCACTAGGAATGGTCATAAGCAGCAAATTTCTTGCTTTCTGATCATTTCTCTTCAGTATCTTCTCTTCATTTGACACTGGTCCAGTATTTCTTTTTCTACTTGTTTTACCTTCTAGGACAACCTCTGAGTAGCTTGGTGAAAAGGAATCACCATATATAATTATGTCCCAAAGAGTATAATCTTGGACCATGAAATATTGCTCAATTCTCATCCTCCATAACTCAAACTCATTGGGTTTGATTATGGGCAACTTTGCAGCAACATTTGTTTGAACATCATGTGGATCCATTTCTGTTTCTTCTAATTCAAATATATCAACCTGTCTCTGATACCAACTGTGAGGGTGGGTCTTGGATCGTACACGGTTAAGGTGGTTAAACCTTGTGTCTTTGTGTATGAGATATATTGACTTAATATGATTAAGCACGCGGAATTTACTTAACCACACTTAGAAGGTTATGTATGTTATGGAAATGGAAGAATTATGTTTGTTACTTAACAATGAACAAAGAAAGTATTTCACTAAACGATTCAATATTATTCCAAATAATACGAGTGATCTTGTGTTACTCACTAGGGTTACAAAACCTTGAATCTTATGTTACAACTTGTGATATTATTTTTTGTTCTTGTTCTAACAGTTATGCATGTGCATGTGTGTGTGTCTGTTTAATATCCAAGTCTAAGATCTCTTTTATAATTGCAAGAGATCTTTACAAATTTGCTAAAAGTCTTGACCGACTTACTTTGTTAACTTATGCATATTGGTGTCAGTACATAAGATACAACATGTATCTATGTATACAACTTGTTAACTAAGCACATGGAGTAAGATATTATCTACCGTATATGTTTGACCAAAATACAATAAATATCTTCTTGATCTTATCCTCTTAAACAGCAGAGTGTTCTCTATCAGCAGGAACAATCTATCGCTATTAGTAGAATCATCAGCAGAGTTGTTAAGCCTATCAGCAGAGTCATTGCACTAAACAGCAGAGTCAATGTACTAAACAGCAGAGTTAACATCATCAGCAGAAACATACTTGGAGTATTTCCCGATTAAGAACTTCATGAATATTTAATTCCTAACAATAGTCACCATTCCCAAGCAAAGGTGAAGAAGAAAGGGTATTCACCCAATACTTGTTCCAAAGCAGATCCAACAAGTGACAATCAAGAGACGACTTAAAGTACGCGATGTCCAGCGAGTAATACTGTCAACCAAAAAAACGCAACAAAAGCAGACCTAAAGGTGTACCCTCCCCAAGAGCAGACCTAAATGGAGTAAGAGTCAAACATAAAGAATGTACGAAGAATATAGCGGTAAAATGAAAATCATAAGAATTAACAAGATAATTTGGACCCTTCCAAAGCCTACCATGTAGAAGTATGAAATGGAATTTAGTGTAGCATAGAACAGGGATCCTGTATTCAAAGTCTGCAGATAAAGCAAATGCTGTCAGAAAATAGTGTAGCATATCCACATTCCCCATTATGTTCCAGTGACAACACAATACTCATGTTATAAGTATTTATATTGTATCAATATCCAACCTTGATGTAGAGATAGAAGGTGAATATTAAAGCAAAAATAGCCACGGCTTCATTGTCGTAGCTCCCAGCCACCGATCGAGAAATATAGGATGGCACCTATAAGACATAATATTATCATAAATCAAATAGACCATTAGATCATCATAGGAAGGGATGTAGCCATGTAGGGAAGGAGAGAAATCTAGCAGTACACTAATGATGGGCTATAGATATAGCATAGAGATGTGTACACACTATACCCAACGAACATCGAGATTAGAGACCCTCTCGCCCTACACTAGTAGTTGGCAGTAGAAAAGACTTTTAAGGTTACCCTACACTTAAGTACTACATGTTGAAGCACATCCCAAACATTAATCTAGCAGCTTGACTACAGAACTACATATGAGAGTACCAGACAAATTCAAATATTCCTAAAGCAATATAAGATTCATCAAGTCGCTTAGGTGTCGCTTACATCATACACTGATGCAAACTAAACATATATTAACGGTCAAATTTAACTATTACAAGTACCCATTATTTGATTACCATGGCCAGAAGAACAGCAGCAGTCAGTCCAGCACCTGTTCCCTTAACTTCCTTTATAAAATCAAATAAACAAAATTGAAGGTCTCAGTATTGTTTTTAACAACATCAAACTATTTGTTAGAACACAAAGCAAGAGCAGTACTCGGAAGGAAAACAAACCTTAGTCAGGAGATATGTTGCCCATGCAGCGAAGGCAGAGAACACAGGAGCAGTAAATACACACACGGTTTCCACAGAAAGTGGTATGTTCAGGGATTGAAGAACCCTGAAAGAAAAAACTGTTACTATATTTACTAAAAATAAACTGATACAAGCTACTGGGTAGAAAAAAAACCAGCCATAATAAACACAAATTAGTGATATCACATGATGTATATTCACATGATGCAAATGCATGTGATATGTGATATCACCGGTGATATCACGATATCACATGTGATATGACAGGTGATATCACCTGTGATATCACAGGTGATATGTGATATCAAATGTGATATGTGATATCACATGTGATATCACCGGTGATATCACGATATCACCGGTGACACACAATACGAGCTAACAAAGTTAATTACACATGTAGTCCGCAAAACTCAACTTGCAGTTATCAACATAATTGGTGATATTAACTTTGTACTTATGTTTTGGCAGAAGACGTTTCTTATGTTTTGTACTTATTCAATCTAAACATCACTATAAATGCTTCTAATGAACATCAATTATTCAATCTGTGGCTTAGTTGCAGTCAACGCCTTCGGCGAAGCCGAAGGCTTCTTCTGCGGCTAAGCCTAACATCTTCAATAAATGCTTCTAATGAACAGTTATTCAACCTAAACATCACTATAACTCTGAAAACCTAATTTCTAGTCATGTTTTTCTTCACAAAATCACTATAACTTCTATAAACATCAATTATTCAATCTAAAATCATAATATCTTCAATATAATCTCAATAAACAGTGAGTATCATTATATACGCATTCTAGGGTTTCGGTATTGATGGGCGTGTGTTGGAGTATAGTTTTGGCAGTTTTAATGCCTACTCAAGTTTTAAATTTATATTTAGCCGACTTATCAATAACACACACACTTAACGAGCAGTGTACCCGGTCAGTATGAATATAATGGTAAGTAGAGTGTCGATCACTGAGAGTGGAACGTATTATCTCGTTATTCTAATCAGTATTTTAATATCCTAACGCAAGGGGGTTTCAGCCTGAGAGACTGGCACGATTTGTTGCAATTAAATAATAAAATAAACCAATAGGCACGAATCAGCAAGTAGCACACACGTACACAGATAGATACTTGAGACAATAAGAGGGCTGTCCTTATGATTAAGTAGATTGTCACTTGTTTTATTGATAGCTTTATATGAAGTGTATGTAGTTAACCCTTTCTCGTTGGTCCTAATCTTATCGGCGAGTAAACCCTTAATGATTACTTATGTCTAAAAGTTATTCCTAAGTGATCAATTTAGTAATAACCGTGGGAGCCACATTATGTCCCGCAGTCAAATGCCCGCAAGCCACTAATAAACACAGAGGTTATCAATGCACTAATAAGTAGTAACCAAAGACATCAACATATAAACTTTAATTGATGGGAAAGCAAGTATTAAAGGGAGTGCAATCTTTCGTTGTCACATTACACAAGCCACCAATCCTGATGAATTAAAGTTTGCTAACACAATAAAACAAAACTACTTAATGAATTAAACACATGCAGCACCTTCTTACAGCTCTTGTATCTTTGATTTGGGTGTGTCTTGTGCTGCCTCCTTGACTGATGAATTCGTCCTTTGTTTCTCCTGTTCGGACTTAGGTTATAATATAATGCGTACGAAATTCGTCTGGTCTTGGGGTATTTATAGTTTCTGTCTGAGGGAAGATGCGGCGCATCTAGTAAGTAGATGCGGCGCATGTACTTAACTTCGCGTGGGGTCCAAGATTATAATATTCAGGAATATTCGTACACCGCCAGAAGATGCGGCGTAACTCCATGATTAGATGCGGCGCATGTCCTCTTGTATCTTGGATCGTATCTGGTGATATCTTGATAGAGATGCGGCGCATGTCATGAGTGAGATGCGGCGCATCTGGAGCAGATTAGTCTTGATCTTCTTCATTTCAGTAGACTCTTAACTTCTTGCATGTTATGCTCCATAATCAGTCCAAAATCGCTAAGTTTCACAAAATGCTTGTTTTTACCTGAGAATTACAAAAGTAAACGATTAAGTATCAATCCTCATACATAATATAGTAAAACAAGTCAAATTAATAGGATAAATGATAGTAATAAAATGTACTTATTTGAGTTCATCAAATATCCCCCCACTTGAACTTTACTTGTCCCCAAGTAAACCTTAGAATTTCTCTTATGAAAATGTATCCTAAAAGATGTTAGGATTTATTTTTATGTTTAAGCATGTATTCGTTTATTTCATAATCACACAACTAAACACTTAACGAATTAGAAGTAAAATAAAATAATTTTGATAAAAGCAAATCTAATCGTTTAACTGTCCAGTCGCGACGAATATTCTATCATAAGCTTGGCAAGTATACACATCTCCTCCACTAAAGCTAAGGAATAACAAGTCTAAAGCGGTAAAAAGGGTTTTTAGGCTTAAGGGTTAATTATTCTCTTTCACTATCGATCTCAAATTCCAGAAAAGGCGACAAAATCACAAATACATGATCGAATCCACGAACACGATACTTGCAATTGCTCAAATCCTTAACTCGAATAGGCTAAAGATAGGTCCAAACTTCACCAATAATAATATATCAAAAAGGGCGACAAAATCATAAATACATAGCCGAATCCACGACTACGATACTTAAGATTGCTCAAATCCCTAATCTCAATAAATCAAAGGTTCGGTTGGATAAAGAATAGTAAAGGGTATGGATAACATATGGGATATAAATTAGTGTAAAATGAAAAATAAACAAAACAAATAAATTAAAATCCTAAGTGTGGTTAATCACTATCCCAACCATCCCATGAATAAGACTCATATCATCGAATAACTCACGCTTTAACACTTGAAACACACGCTTTAGGTAGACACGAATTATACTCAACAAGATCTTAATCAAAGAATAAACCTTAATTGGCGTTCCCATAACTGCCAATTCCCATTCAATCCATAGATATAGTACAACAAATAGTGGTGATATCGACCACTTACATAACTTTACATAAGTTGGTTTAAAATAAACATCCAACTTTTCTTTCTTTCTTTTTCTTTTCTCATTTTTTCGATTTTTTTTTTTTTTTTTTTTTTTTTTTTTTTTTTTTTTTTTTTAACATAAACATAGATGTGTAAAATTTTACCACATCACTATAATGATAATTCTGGATAATTTTTCCATACTTTTCATACTTCAAAAATAACGGTAATAGTGAAAGTAGTAAACACACGAAAAATAAACTCCAAAATATACAATATTTACTTTCACTCCAATTGCATTGTGCAATTTCCCGACCTAACCATAGATAATGAATTACGCACGCGAACACAGGTAATGTAAGGAAACACACTTTGCCTATAGCAATTAACCAACCACGGATTCTAATCTACAGGGTAGGCTAAGGTGTAAGGGTGTAACGAAACATTTTAAACATAGGTGTAAGAAACGAAAGGAATGGCTCTGAGGGTTTTTCTAGGGGTATCTTACTCTAAAAATGAGAGTAACAAAAGGGTTTATACGGAGGTTAACTAACCAGTGTAGTTAGTTAATAACACATAACAAATAATAGGCTATTTGGGTGTAATCCTAGAATTTTACCAATTTAGACAAGTCATTCCAATTATATAAATAATACTCATTATGGTGGTCTCGAATAGTATACAAGCCAAGTTCTAAAGTTTACAAGTCACCGGCACACTCATAGATTTGTGAATTTTGGAAAATCACAATTTTTGAAAATAACGTCATGTGTGCAGCTATGCAACTTAGATCTTAAACAAAAACATGCTAAATTTTTTTTTTTAAGTTTGATATATTAAGCATATTTTAAGCATAATTTTTGAAAATGTTTAGGACAAGTAATTGTTAAGTGTTCTAATTCTCAATCCCCCCACTTAAGTTAAACAACGTCCTCGTTGTTTGTATAAAAGGTTAAAAACTGGAAAATAAAAGAATTAGAACAGAAAACCTCCCTGAGATTTGCTCGGTATGATCCTCCATTAGTATTAGAGCAAAAATCAACTTCTTGTGGATTAGAACGTTAAAGCTTCATACTTGATGTATCCACAGGAAATCCAGGAAACTATAATACCACCAACACTTTTAAAACACACCTAAGATAAGAAAGGTTCAAGCTTGCATAATACATTAGTAGTTAGTAAAAATAAAACTTAAAAATTAAAACTGAAAATCATCAGGTCAGTCGATGCGCCGTATCTTATTGAAGAAGATACGCCGTATCGAGCCTGGAATAATACGGATCAGAATAAAGATGCGCCGCATCCTTAACCAGGGATGCGCCGCATTAAAAATAAACTGATAAATAGTTTTAAAGTCGAAAATAAAAATGCAGAAAAATAAAAAAAGATATGACCATTGCAGGAGATGCGTCGCATCTCAGAATTGAGATGCGCCGTATCCTCATGCGGGCCTGACTGACTCGACACAGAAACAGAATAATAAAAATTCTCCGGGTTGTCTCCCGGCCAGCACTTGTCTTTATTCCAGAGTCTTCAAGTTAGACTCACGTTCAGCTCAGCAATAAGTCCTTGTCACGGTCCATCCTTCTTCCTTCATCCGAAAGATTTTCCCGTATATCTCTGCGACGTTTTCTTCCGTTCGACTTAATCTAGTATAACTCTTTGTCTTCACCGCAGTATATTCTTCATTAGGACCCAAAGAATATTTGATGATTTTAAATTTTTCAGAAATAATCATGGGTGGCTCATTGTAAGGAATCCCAAGTAGTTGACACTTTCTTTTGGTGAACTCTTCCTCGTCTTTATCAACAAACTTAAAATAAGGATCCTTAATCAAATAATCATCAAGTTCTTCAATCAACGACTCATTATTATTATCATCTTGAATCGCCTCCCATTCTCTTTCCAAATCATATTGTAACCGTCGACTAAGCTTCGTGAAATCATCAAACTGTTTATGCACCCATTCCCAGAAAGTAGTATCCGATGTCCCCTTAAGTCTCTTCAAGCGTTCAATTCTCCCCTTTTCTTGCAAAGCATCCGCTTTTTGTGGGCAGTCTTCAACATTATTGTACCACTCATAATCTTCAAAGGCTACATCGTTTCCAACCCGTCTCATCCCAATTATACTTCCCCCATTACAGGTTCCGTCAGTTTTATAATCACAGGTTGGCCAAACACTACTCCCGTCCTTGAAAACGAAGGGTGTACAGGTGTGATTAATGTGCTCAAATTCCCACGGTTTATCCCAAACCCATGGTACTTGGTTATTCCATTCATAGTACCAGGTGTTTTTGAAATCGTCATAAGTCTTAAATCCTGGTAGATCTCCAGTAAGCACATCATCATCGACTTGAAGAAGGTAGTTAAATTCTTTGAACTGCTTGCACAAGGGTGTCTCATAATCGAACACATCAATGTCAATTCTGAAAAGTTCTTCAATGCCCTCATTGATTGTTGAATCATGAAGTGACGACCCATAATTGCTTTCTACTTCTTCGTCTTCTCCTCTCATCCAATATACCCATAATGCATCCTTAGTAGCACGATCCATGCTCTTATGGTTATTAAACTTACTAGCTAACCAATCTGAAAAATCAACATCGTGAGGATCGTGGTTAACGTCAAAGCAAACCTTTCCAATCATATTCTTTTTTATCTCCATGAACTCGTTAAATTGCTTCTTAAAACTCCGAGTCAACCATGAAGTCATAATCTCCTTGACTTCATTTGCAGGGGCAAATTCTGGACTACCATATTTGAGTTCTAGCCAATCATTGAGGGAGAGGTCTATCAATCTTACCAATCTGCCATGAAATAGTAACTCCGCCAAAGCATAATTCATGTCATTATCCTGATAGTTCTCATTTAATCCCCAGTACTGTTCGGAGTAAGGCATGTAAGAGTTTTGGGCATTGCCTCCACCACAGCTTTCGTTGCTTGAATCCATGTATGCAAGATAGAATTTCCCATCATCTTCTTCGATAGTAGTCCAGTTCAATCCTTCGGCTTCAATGATAGGCCATAAGAGCGACAATTCTTCTCCAGTGTACCTCACAAATACATCATAAGAGAATACCTCTTTGTCAATGTTGCATAAACGCATGAATTCCTTAAAAGCAGCTTCAAGAGGAGTCTCCCAAGAGAATAAATCTGCATCGATCATGAGTACATTGAATGAATCTGAAAACAAGCATTCCTTAGCAAGATATCCGTTAACTGACATGTCTTCCATAGCAAAATCTGTCATCCAAGGTAAAATCATCAGTAGGATTTGTTCGCTAGAAGAGAAATTAATGAATATAGAAACGGATATAAGAATAAAAATAGCTGATATCTGCAGACGATGCGCCGTATCCAAAAAGTTGGATACGCCGTATCTTATAATCGTTAAAATTTAATCAGACTTTATTCAGAAAATAGATACGCCGCTTTAGAATTTATGAATGCGCCGTATCGGATTAATTAATCAAAAATCGACTTATCTAATTAAAATTAAATGCGTCGTATTAACGAAAGTTAATGCGCCGTATTTTCGTTACGTTTAAAAATAAATATCGATTTTTGATTCAGTAAGATGCGCCGTATCGATATAGATCGATGCGTCGTATCTGTTTAATAATTCGCAAACTGTTTTTAATTAAAATAATAGATACGCCGTATCTGCTAAAGCAGATGCGTCGTATGGCGTCAACGTTTAGAAAAAAATTTTTTTTTATCGAAAACAGATACGCCGTATCTGCTAAAGCAGATGCGTCGTATTACTTTATCGCTTAGAAAAATTTTCTTATTAAAAACAGATACGCCGTATCTTGGGGAAAAGATGCGTCGTATCGAATTAATTAAACGCGTTGTATTTTTTTTTAAAAATTAAACGCAATACGCCGTATCTGAGAAATCAGATGCGCCGTATCGTTTGATTTAGCACAGTACAACGATAGCAGAACAGAAAAATACGAAAAATAAAAACAAAAAAATAAACACACAAACAAAAATAAACACACAAAAATAAAAGAAAACAATTAACACACAATACAACAAATATGCAAAATAATACAATGATGCAATTAATCTAATAAAAAAGAAAAACCTAATTAAAATACTAATTAAATTAACAGATAATAACAATTCACTCCCCGGCAACGGCGCCAAAAACTTGATGGGCGTGTGTTGGAGTATAGTTTTGGCAGTTTTAATGCCTACTCAAGTTTTAAATTTATATTTAGCCGACTTATCAATAACACACACACTTAACGAGCAGTGTACCCGGTCAGTATGAATATAATGGTAAGTAGAGTGTCGATCACTGAGAGTGGAACGTATTATCTCGTTATTCTAATCAGTATTTTAATATCCTAACGCAAGGGGGTTTCAGCCTGAGAGACTGGCACGATTTGTTGCAATTAAATAATAAAATAAACCAATAGGCACGAATCAGCAAGTAGCACACACGTACACAGATAGATACTTGAGACAATAAGAGGGCTGTCCTTATGATTAAGTAGATTGTCACTTGTTTTATTGATAGCTTTATATGAAGTGTATGTAGTTAACCCTTTCTCGTTGGTCCTAATCTTATCGGCGAGTAAACCCTTAATGATTACTGAAATTTTGTTAAACCATCGAATGTGGGAATGAGGATCATCCCTCTCGAAACCGTAAAATTGATTCGACGTTACTAAGGATAGTAATGCCGGTTTAAGTTCGAAATTATCGGCAACGATCGGGGGAACAATTATAGCATCTCCATAACCCTCGGTGGGTGCTTGGAGAAGCTCAAGCATGGTGCGATTCTCCGCCATTATGTCAATGGGAGGATCGGGATTAGTACGAATCTCGGGTTCGACTAATGAGGCAGCACGTCTACGATTACGTCTTCGCGGAATTGCGACGAGTTCAAGAAAGGGACTCGATGACGAAGAAGAACGTGTGCGCATGCACCAAGAACATTAAGGTTAAGAAGAATATTTTTGGGTTTTTTGGATTTTTCAATTTTTTTTGGTTTTTTGGATAGAATATATTTACAAGATATTTACGAAACTTCACGAGGAAGGTTCTTCAAGTCACTAATCGTCAAACCGTGACAATATTGTCGCAACACACCTCCCCGGCAGCGGCGCCAATTTTGGTAACGGGTCGAATTCGGGTCAAAGGAATCGCAAGTCAAACTTCTCACGAAGAAAAGTCAACTTGAAACCGTTAACGCAAAAACAACCAATTGTAATAACCGGGCAAGCGTATACCCGGGTCGTTCTCCCTGCGAGGCGTGAAATTGAGAATATCGTTTTCGGTTCGGTATTAAAATGCTTGAAAAGACGAGAGTTGATTGGTTACTAAAATCTATTAAAAACGAAAATTCAATAACGTAAACGATAAACTACGAACGAATAAAAACGTAAAATATTTGAGAAACTAATCCTACGTATATCAAAATAATTTTTCTACGACTTAAATATAAAAAGAAAATTTTGGAAAAAAGAAAAATAATTTTTTGATTTTTAAATGATTTTTTATAAATTAAAAACTATTTAAAAGAAAATAATTGATAAAAAATATTAAATGAAAAAGATAAAATCTGAAAATTTTTTTTTTAGGGAATACTTTAAACTATTTTTAAGCTAAGAAAAACAAGAATTTATTTTAAACAAGATTTTTAAACTTTTTAAACAAACAATACTAAAAGAAAACTTTTTAAACTTAACAACTGTTTTTGCAATATATATATATATATATATATATATATATATATATATTTTTTTTTTTCTTGATTATCTTTTGAAACAAACAACTAACAATCAGAAACAACTAACAATCAAACACAAACACAAACAAAAACACCAACATTAAAAATTAAAACAAGATAAAAACTGCTAAAACACATAAACATTAAAACAAAACACAAACATTAAAACTCAAACACACAAACATTAAAACTGCTAATAGTAAACTCAAACACAAACATTAAACAAAAACACATTCAATAAGCAGTTACTAAAAGAAAAAATACGACTAGTGCTACCCTATTGACCCGTTTGACTTTAAAAGTCAAAACAGCCTTACTATAACAAACTCAATAAACAAGAACTGATCCAAATCCTAGCACAACAAATAAACAATAACCGATCCAAATCAAATCTCAACTAAAGCAACACTTACACTATTTTTTTTCTTTTTCACTTACTGAAACACAAACAGAAACAATAACTAAAGCCAACACAAACACAAACCTTAAAACCTTAATAACAACTAGCAAGACTTAACCCAAACAAACACAAACATTAAACATTAACCCAAATCTAAATTCAACTCAAACTAAAGCTACACTTAAAACTATTTTTTTTTTTTCGCTTTCGCTTACTGAAACACAAACACAAACAATAAGCAATAACTTAAACCGATTCACCAAACTAACCACAAACACAAACAATAACCACAAGTTTGAAGCAGTACAACAAGAAAGCAACAAGATAACAAACTTTAACAAATTAAAATAAAAACTCGACTTAAAAGATAACAAACTTCAACAAATTAAGCAGTAAAATAATAAAAACTCGACTTAAATTAAAATAAAAAGTAAAAATTACAACCGAATTAAAAGTAAAAATTACCTTAAAAAAAACTAGCTAAAATAAACCTAGAAAAAAAACTACTCTCGGCTGCTCCTCTCTATTTATATGAAAAAATAGAAAAACCCTAGCTTTCGAGTATGTTTTTCGTGTGAGAGAATCCCTTCTTGTGCTTTTTTGCATCAATCTTGGCCCTTGGATGATAACGTGATGCCCACATCTTGAATTTCGAACCGTTGATCTTTCTTTGTAGCCTCGGATCGCTGAGGTGGAGTGGGGGGGACCAACGACATAGTCATGTGATGTCTTTGGCTTGTTGTGGTGAGGTGGAGAGGGTGATTAGAGGCGGGTGTTTAGGGGTTGAAGGAGAAGTGGTGGTGAATTAGGGTTGTGTTTAATCGACCGATTGGGAATTTGACCAACAAAGAGGGGTTTGACCTATATTAAAACCGGCTTTAGCTATAAAAGGGAGTGTGGGTTTAAGGTGGGCTTTTAGAGTGTTGGGCCGGTGATGGGTTTAGTGAATGGGTTGGGTAATGTTGGTTGGGGTTTAGTTTGTTAGTTGGTTTAATTGGGTTTGGAGTTAACTTTTGGATCCGGCTATTTGTAGGATTAGAATAGGATCAAGGGACTAATGTTGTAATTTATGCAACCTCAAGGACCAACACTGCCAGTTCTTCAAATTTCTTCAAGGGTCCAATTTTGCCAACAAGTAATAATCCAAGGGCCTTTTTAGGAATTTTTGAGCTCGAATAAAATCCACGTGAAAAATGTCTTTTCCGTCTTCGATTTCCGGCTCTTTTCCATTCCAAGCTCGGTTTTGTCCATATTTGCCCCGTTTTCAATCCTTTTGTACCTGCAACACATAAAACACAATCCAAGGATATTTGTAACAATATATGGTCCATTTGGGTGTTTTTGGTCGTTTTTGTGGGGTTTTTCGGGTCTAAAATGATGAGTAAAAGGCCACTCATCAATCCCCCACACTAAGCAATTGCTAGTCCCTAGCAATCCGATCATATAAAGTAATGAAAGGATCAATAATATCAATGTTACCAAAAATATCACACCCCGTTTTGACTTTATAAAATGCAAGTAAATTAAACGAGATAAAACGTAAATATCATGCTTGATTATCAAAAATGGCATCATGGAACGGGAATCACACAAAATGGGTGACTCCGGGGAATTGTAATCGTCATCCTCTTTTTATACTCCCCAACTAAGTCTAAAAACCCTTGTGCAAACGTTTTTGTAAAATGCTAACGCTACTTATATTAGCAACCTATGTAAGCCGAGGCTTAACTTTTCACTCCCACAATTATTCATAAGTTATGTGTGTGTGCTTGTTTTCAAAGTTTTGATCGTAAAAATCGACATTTATTAGGGTTAAAAACCGACAATGATTTAGAAATTAGAGATTCAAAGGTGAGATCACTCCATGTAGCGACTTTCTTCTCAGCTTATCCTTAGTAAACTTAGGAGGCTAGGTTTTTACACCCTCGAGAATAGTATCGGAGCTCACGGGATCTTTGAAGTCAACAATTTCTAAATCACCGTCCAACTTTAGACAATTTTGACGAATACTAGTTCAACTTTCGATTTAAATTTAAGAAGAAGCAAGTTTCTCACACTTATTCATAAACAAACATAAACATTTTTTTTTTTTTTTTTTCATTTTCATTTTTCATCTTTTTTTTTTTTTTTTTTTTTTTTTTTTTTTTTTTTTTTTTTTTTTTTCACTAACTTTTTACTTGTGTACTCTAAACGACGGACCTTCACGGTTTAGTTCCAAGACCTTAACGCCTTTCGGAATAAAGGATCCAAGGGCCGTTACAACGGAGAGTTCCAAGACCTTAACGCCTTTCAGAATTAAGGGTCCAAGGGCCGGTGCAAGAGGGTAGCCAAGACCTAAACGCCTTTCGGAATTAAGGATCCAAGGCCCGATCTCGAATCCGTAGCTTAGAGCACTTATTTATTCATACTTAAACTTTAACTTTTGCAACTTTCAAGCAATTGCTTACTTTCATTTTGCATTCTTATTGGGTTTGTAAGAAAGATTGCTTGTTCCGAAATTTAAATAAAACTTTGAACTAGTATTCTAAATCAAGATTGTATAAAAATTTATTTGCTTAACAAAAACGGTTTTTGCGTTCAAAAGTTTGAAAATAGCACTAATTTTAGTCAGATTAGGAGCTCCTGGGAGGAAAAGCCATAGATTACTTATATAAGCTCTAAAGAGAACCAACTACTCCACGCTTAGCATTTTCATTTGCACAATTCGTAAAAACTTAGCCTAAACGTTAAGGGTAGCAGCTAGATCAACACTCTAGCAGAGTCGGGATTCCCCTTGTTCTAGCCTAATCAAGTCTAAACTTCCACTAATACCGAAGCATTAATGTATAGCAAATTATTTTTATTGTGCCAAGCACTTCTTTTTCATGCAAAATACGATAAAATTTTAAAATTTTTGCTCAAAACGGGGGTGCTAGGGGACTAGAAGGTACAATATGTGAAAATTTTAAAATTTGGGTCAAATTCGCAAGAATTCCTCCCCCACACTTAGAAATGAATATTGCCCTCAATATTCAAAGTACCGGCCTGAGCCGACACTATAGAACGTAAAAAGGAAACACCACAATCTAAGTATGGAAAAGAAATCTTGGTTTTCACAAAAAGGATTTTAAAGATATCCCTGGATAAGCATAAATACAAAGATAGGATATTGGGCGGCTGGACTGAAAACAGGCGCGTCAATCATCACAATCTACGGGAATCCTGAAAACAAAGGAAAATACACAACCACAAAGCAACAAGTAGAGGAACTCCCCCACACTTAGTGTTAGAAATAAGAAAGAAGATAGAAGATAGGCATGGGTTGCCACCCACGAAGCACTTGTTTTTGGTAACCGAGTCACATGAGCTTGACTCGACCCCGAATTTAATTGTCCTTGGGGGAGCAAGTGGAAGAGATTATCTCAATCGGACTTTCATTCAAGATGTTTGGATAAACATTGAAGCATATGAAAGTTCCACTCCGATGAGATACCCACGGCTTCAGAAGATAAAAGCGATGATGCCGGGGTCAAAAACTTTGTCTTCGTTTCCGGCTGGGAACGATAGTAAAGTTTCAATCAGAGACAACTCCATGCAGAACGGGAGTTTTTGACCAGAAAGAAGTAGAGGGGAAAGAAGTAGAGGTGAATCATTTTTCTCCAGAATTAAAAGTTCCTTAGATGAGGCGGGAAACTTTAAATTCTTATCAAGAGTCAATTTCATCAAAGGATGAATTTTACCATCATCGAGTATGCCTGGATTAAACACTTTGTCTTCACAAGAAAACTCAGCAGGGTACTCGATGGGAGACTCAATGGAGAAAAGGAAATCATCCTCGGGAAAATGAGGAGATAAGTCATTAGAAACAATTGTAGCATCCTCAAGTATGGTTTCCATTTTAGGGCCTTTTTCATCAGTAGGTTTCCCATATAAAAGATTTCTCCATTCGGTTTGATCGGCCCCAAAATCGAAGAGGTCATCATCATCTTGTAAATCATTAAGCTCGGTGTAAGAATCAGATGATGGAGAATGGTATAAAAGTTTTTCGACTTCTTTAAAATCAGCATGAAAGTCGAAAAGATCATCATCATCTGATGGAAGTGGATCGTTGTGAGCGAGTTCATCGGCGAACTCCTCGGGATAAGAATCACATCTAGACGGATCACGGTTCAGCAAAAATTCCAATTCTTTAAGATCAGATTCAAAATCAAAGTCATCGTCCTCATCCCCCGGTGGGATTGGATCGATGTGAGCGAGTTCATCGGCGAACTCCTCAAGAAGAGAATCAATACTAGAAGTGGTACTGCCACTACTTTGCTCTTCTGATTTTGAAAATACAACTTGAACGGATTTAGGAAGCTTTTCTTTAACATCTTCCGGGGGAAGGAAAAATAATGGTTCATCAAATTTCATTTGTAATAACGAGACATCTCCCCCGGGATCACTATCGGTCTCAACAATTTCCGGCGAAATTGGAGCATCATCAAAGAACACATCGAGCTCTTCCCTCGAGAGATCACTTTCCTCAATCGGAGGAGAAGGATGGGAAGAGTCGGAAAGGTTTGGTTCAACAATCTCAATTCTATAAATCGATTCCGGAGGTGGGACAAATGGTGTGCTCTTAGAGCTAGCAATTTCCACCACTTCCGTTGTGGTCTCCGAATCAGATTCATCATCATCAAGAATACTCTTAACATCCGCGGAACAACTTGCAAACCATTTGCTTGAACCGGGTGTAATTTTCATAGCTTTTAGCTCAGCACGTTTTTCAGACATACTCTTAACCGCAAATCTTGAGAGAATCGAATCACTTCTTTTGGAAGCAATTACTGGATCAGATTTTTGATTAACCACAGCAACGTTGCTTTTGGTGGTTAGCGGTTTAGAGTTTTGATTGATTTGAAACGTGACTTTGTCATCATCAACTCTTAGAGTTATTTCTTCTCCGTACACGTCAATCAAAGCCCGCCCGGTCCTCAAAAATGATCTTTCGAGAATTAGAGGAACCCGGGGGTCAGCATCAAAATCAACCACCACAAAATCGGCGGGAAAATGGAATTTCCCAACCTTGACAAAGACATCCTCGGCTATTCCAAGTGGACGGGTTATGGTCCGGTCCGCAAGCTCGAGGGTCATGCAAGTGGGGGTATATTCGGGCAGAGAAAGTTTTTTCCAAATAGAGAGCGGCATTAGGTTGATGCTTGCACCAAGATCGGCCAAGGCGTAGCATTCAACCATCCCCGGAAATTCACATGGAATGAGGAATTTTCCGGGATCTCCAAGCTTTTCCGGAAGCTTTTTTAGGAGAACCGCTGAGCAGTGTTCATTTAACGGAGTTTTTTGCTAATTCAATTAATTTTTCCTTGTTGCTCAATAAACTCTTCATGGTGGAAACAAACTTAGGCATCAGAAGTAAAGCATCCGCGAAGCTTATATCGAAATGCAATTCTTGAAAGATTTGGAAGAATTTTTCCATTTGAATACTAGCTTTTTCGCGGAGCTTTTGGTCATTAAGTCTAGATGGGTATGGGATAGAAGGTTTAGGTTGAGACTTCGGAACATCGGGTTCCGGAATTGGGGTGGGGACTACCGAAGGTTGGACGTGTGCGGTACTTTGTGGGCTTGTAGAATGCACCTTGTCCTTTGTCACCTCGGTCTCACGGTCAACTACTTTTGTAGAAGAAGAAGAAGTAGTAGTTGGAACCGTGGGTCCCTCATAAGCTTTACCACTTCGGGTGGTAATGGCTTTCAATTCACCCTTTGGGTTAGGAATTGTATTACCCGGGAGAGTTCCCGAGGATGAAGCTTGGTGAAATTGGTTGATAAGGGTATCAAACATACTTTCAATCTTTGTTTGAGATTGATCAATTTTGTTTTTGAGCTCATTACCCTGCTTAATCATTGAATTTTCAAATTCATTTTTCAAATTTGTGATTTGATTTTGCATAGCCCTCATTTTCACCTCATTTGTCATAATGTAATTTGAAAGATCATTAGAGGGAGCAATCGAGGCTGGGTAATTTTGAGCTTGATACCCTTGATTGTAATTGACCCCTTGGGTCGGGTATTGGTTAGTAGGGGCTTGATATGGAACATTTTGCCCCCTACTTTGGTTTTGATTGTTTTGAGGAAAACCGGGTGGTCCTGCTTGATAGCTAGCACGATAGCTCGAGTCAACTTGAGGACGGTATTGAGTACCTCCTTGGTTGTAAGACCCGGCTACGGCATTGATTTCAAAAGGACGGCCATCGGTGGCAGTACAATTGTAATAAGCATGAGGACCACCACAAGTAACACAACTTTCTTCCACCGCTTTGACTTGAGCGGGTGGAGAAGCTTGTGGGGTAGAAGAAATGGTAGAAGAAGAAGGATTTTTCTGATTAGAGAAAACCAAAGCTTGAATTGCATCCGTGAGCTTGTCAATTTTAGCATCCGTGCTAGAAGTACTCATCGATTGTGAAGTAGAAGGTGAAACACTCACTTGAGAAACAACCGGCTTGCTTCGTGAAGTGCGAACCTTTGACTTGTTCTCGATGATGGACAAAGCATCACGCGTAGTTCGATTCAATATATAACCACCGGAGGCGGCGTTTAGAGAATCTTGGTCAGTTTGGTTCAATCCATTGTAAAACGTATCAATTTGATGCAACTCAGAAAATCCGTGGTGAGGACATTTGCGAAGTAATTCTTTGAAACGATCCCACGCTTCACTAAATGATTCATCAAATTTTTGAGTGAATTTGGTAATTTCATTTTTTAGACTTGTGGTTCTGGAAGGGGGAAAGAATTCGTTCACAAATTTCGACACCAAATCTTCCCATGTTAAGATAGAACGAGGGGGTTGTTTTTCAAGCCAAGTCCGGGCTGCCCCCTCGAGAGAGAAAGGAAAGAGAAGCAATTTGATTGCTTCTTGAGGAACATTCCTACATTTGACGGTAGATGAAATTTTGTTAAACCATCGATTGTTAGTTGTTTGTTTCAAAAGATAATCAAGAAAAAAAAAATATATATATACATATATATATATATATATATATATATATATATATATATATATATATATATATATATATATATATATATATATATATATATATATATTTTTTTTTTTTTTTTCTTGATTATCTTTTGAAACAAACAACTAACAATCAGAAACAACTAACAATCAAACACAAACACAAACAAAAACACCAACATTAAAAATAAAACAAGATAAAAACTGCTAAAACACATAAACATTAAAACAAAACACAAACATTAAAACTCAAACACACAAACATTAAAACTGCTAATAGTAAACTCAAACACAAACATTAAACAAAAACACATTCAATAAGCAGTTACTAAAAGAAAAAATACGACTAGTGCTACCCTATTGACCCGTTTGACTTTAAAAGTCAAAACAGCCTTACTATAACAAACTCAATAAACAAGAACTGATCCAAATCCTAGCACAACAAATAAACAATAACCGATCCAAATCAAATCTCAACTAAAGCAACACTTACACTATTTTTTTTCTTTTTCACTTACTGAAACACAAACAGAAACAATAACTAAAGCCAACACAAACACAAACCTTAAAACCTTAATAACAACTAGCAAGACTTAACCCAAACAAACACAAACATTAAACATTAACCCAAATCTAAATTCAACTCAAACTAAAGCTACACTTAAAACTATTTTTTTTTTTTCGCTTTCGCTTACTGAAACACAAACACAAACAATAAGCAATAACTTAAACCGATTCACCAAACTAACCACAAACACAAACAATAACCACAAGTTTGAAGCAGTACAACAAGAAAGCAACAAGATAACAAACTTTAACAAATTAAAATAAAAACTCGACTTAAAAGATAACAAACTTCAACAAATTAAGCAGTAAAATAATAAAAACTCGACTTAAATTAAAATAAAAAGTAAAAATTACAACCGAATTAAAAGTAAAAATTACCTTAAAAAAAACTAGCTAAAATAAACCTAGAAAAAAAACTACTCTCGGCTGCTCCTCTCTATTTATATGAAAAAATAGAAAAACCCTAGCTTTCGAGTGTGTTTTTCGTGTG
This sequence comes from Artemisia tridentata subsp. tridentata, assembly GCA_021014915.2. Lineage (NCBI taxonomy): Eukaryota > Viridiplantae > Streptophyta > Magnoliopsida > Asterales > Asteraceae > Artemisia > Artemisia tridentata. Next base: position 89,286,014 of record CP139507.1, read on the forward strand.
AGAGAATCCCTTCTTGTGCTTTTTTGCATCAATCTTGGCCCTTGGATGATAACGTGATGCCCACATCTTGAATTTCGAACCGTTGATCTTTCTTTGTAGCCTCGGATCGCTGAGGTGGAGTGGGGGGGACCAACGACATAGTCATGTGATGTCTTTGGCTTGTTGTGGTGAGGTGGAGAGGGTGATTAGAGGCGGGTGTTTAGGGGTTGAAGGAGAAGTGGTGGTGAATTAGGGTTGTGTTTAATCGACCGATTGGGAATTTGACCAACAAAGAGGGGTTTGACCTATATTAAAACCGGCTTTAGCTATAAAAGGGAGTGTGGGTTTAAGGTGGGCTTTTAGAGTGTTGGGCCGGTGATGGGTTTAGTGAATGGGTTGGGTAATGTTGGTTGGGGTTTAGTTTGTTAGTTGGTTTAATTGGGTTTGGAGTTAACTTTTGGATCCGGCTATTTGTAGGATTAGAATAGGATCAAGGGACTAATGTTGTAATTTATGCAACCTCAAGGACCAACACTGCCAGTTCTTCAAATTTCTTCAAGGGTCCAATTTTGCCAACAAGTAATAATCCAAGGGCCTTTTTAGGAATTTTTGAGCTCGAATAAAATCCACGTGAAAAATGTCTTTTCCGTCTTCGATTTCCGGCTCTTTTCCATTCCAAGCTCGGTTTTGTCCATATTTGCCCCGTTTTCAATCCTTTTGTACCTGCAACACATAAAACACAATCCAAGGATATTTGTAACAATATATGGTCCATTTGGGTGTTTTTGGTCGTTTTTGTGGGGTTTTTCGGGTCTAAAATGATGAGTAAAAGGCCACTCATCAATTACTTATGTCTAAAAGTTATTCCTAAGTGATCAATTTAGTAATAACCGTGGGAGCCACATTATGTCCCGCAGTCAAATGCCCGCAAGCCACTAATAAACACAGAGGTTATCAATGCACTAATAAGTAGTAACCAAAGACATCAACATATAAACTTTAATTGATGGGAAAGCAAGTATTAAAGGGAGTGCAATCTTTCGTTGTCACATTACACAAGCCACCAATCCTGATGAATTAAAGTTTGCTAACACAATAAAACAAAACTACTTAATGAATTAAACACATGCAGCACCTTCTTACAGCTCTTGTATCTTTGATTTGGGTGTGTCTTGTGCTGCCTCCTTGACTGAATTCGTCCTTTGTTTCTCCTGTTCGGACTTAGGTTATAATATAATGCGTACGAAATTCGTCTGGTCTTGGGGTATTTATAGTTTCTGTCTGAGGGAAGATGCGGCGCATCTAGTAAGTAGATGCGGCGCATGTACTTAACTTCGCGTGGGGTCCAAGATTATAATATTCAGGAATATTCGTACACCGCCAGAAGATGCGGCGTAACTCCATGATTAGATGCGGCGCATGTCCTCTTGTATCTTGGATCGTATCTGGTGATATCTTGATAGAGATGCGGCGCATGTCATGAGTGAGATGCGGCGCATCTGGAGCAGATTAGTCTTGATCTTCTTCATTTCAGTAGACTCTTAACTTCTTGCATGTTATGCTCCATAATTAGTCCAAAATCGCTAAGTTTCACAAAATGCTTGTTTTTACCTGAGAATTACAAAAGTAAACGATTAAGTATCAATCCTCATACATAATATAGTAAAACAAGTCAAATTAATAGGATAAATGATAGTAATAAAATGTACTTATTTGAGTTCATCAGGTATACCTGAAATTGGATTTTTTTCTGGTGTTTCCTTCATTCTTTTCGCCGGAGATTCCATTTCTTTCTGATTGAGTGGTGAAATGCGTATAGATCCGGCATTTTTTACGGTAATTTTGATCGGTTTTTGTTGAGAGTACTGTGTGTTTTTAGTGTGTGTTGGTAGGTAGAAATTATGAGACGAAAATGAGCGGTTAGTATTTGTGTTTTGTTGTAAATTTACGAAATTACCCCTCCGTGTATTTTTTTAATAACAATTGGTATGATCTCAGCCATTGATTAAATTTAAATCAATGGTTGGGATTTGTCCCTTGGTATGTGAGTGTTTTATTGTATGTAGAATAACTCCACTCCATATTAATTCCTCCTTTTAAACTTTTTCATAAAAATACAATCTCTTTATTATCTACATGTTCAATTGTTGCAGTATATAAAACATTGCAGTTTTGGGTTCATATTATTTCATTGCTACGTTTGATTGTGCTAAATAATCTTGTAACGTACCAATCGACGCCTCATTCCCTTCATTGTGTCAACCTACGTCCAGTGGCGGATCTAGGATTAAAGTTCAGGGGTAGCGGAAAAAAAAAGTTAACCATAATTTTTTTTTAACCGTACATTTAAATAATTAAAAAAAACACAATAATAAAAGAAGTTAAATAAATACCTAATAGATCTCAGAACTCTATTCTTCGATTTTTCATAGCTTGAAAACAAACCATTACATCCTCATTCGTTACTTCGTCAAATGTCTCTCCTTCAACAGCACATACCATAGCATTGTTCAAATATTCGTCCCCCATTCGATTCCGCAAATCCGTTTTAATAAGCTTCATTTTAGAAAAGCATCTTTCAACAGTTGCGGTTGAAACCGGTAAAACCAATGCAAGCTTCAAAATCCGATAAAATAAAAGAAATGAGAGATTTTTTTCCGGTTTCCACCATTACCCGAGCTAGGTGACAAATCCCATCCAAATTCAAAAATCTATCACCTTCCTTTACCGAGTGATAAAAGACTTTAAGCTCACCCAAAATACACCCGCTATCGTTCATATTAAAATCAACCGGATACATCTCAGAAAAGGCTACTATCTTAGATATGTTAAACTTAGAAAACCCATTACAAGGATTTAAACCCGACATATTTTCTACCAATGTAGTTGATACCTCATTGAACCGGTTCCCAAATTCTTGAATTTGCATATCCAAAACCGTATTAAAAACCTCAACCTCAAAATGATGTCGATTAGTAATGACATTCTTCTGGGTCCTTGGGTTACCATAACTTCCCATCATATCCAACACCGTAATACCGTTTTTTTCACAAAAAGAAGTCACTTTTTTCAACATGTCATCAAACCCATTTTGTCTTAAATCACTCAATACTAGTTTTGTTGCTTGAATCAACTTACTCGATTCCAACAAGTCTTATCTCTTTTTTTGAAGATGTTTTGAGAGACCATTTGTGTGGCCTAAAATTTCTTCCATCAAGTGTGCATAAAAAACGAACTCAAGTTTTTGAAAATAGGATAGAATACCTTTTGCACTAGTTCGTTGTTGAATGCTATATCCTTCCTCTTTAACATAATAAAGGACATCGACAACTTCCGGATATAATTTAAGCACACTTATAACGTGGTAGCACTTTAGTGGGCTTGGGCCTTGGAGTTTTTTTAAAGAATGATATGGGCCTTGGAAAATTTGTTTAGGGGTAGCGAAAATTTGTTTCAGGGGTAGCGAAATACGAAAGATAGTAGAAAAACGTAAAAAAAAAAAAAAAAATAATAATAATAAAAAAAAAATAAATAAATAAATAAATAAATCCACTACCGGGTAAAAGTTTAGGGGTAGCGGTCGCTACCTTGGGGTAGCTATAGGTCCGCCCATGCCTACGTCAATAAGTCATCAGAGTTTGTCCATAAAGTACAACTGCTAAGGTGGTGTTTGACTTCGATTTAATTGACTTAATATGAAAAAAAATGAATTCATTAAGTCATATGAAAATTGTTTGCTTGTAACTTAATAGAGAAAGGTGAATGAAAATATTAAGTAATAAAACTGAGGGTGTCTACATTTAGTCATTAATAATATTATTAAAAGAGGTAGAAAACGACGTCGTTTTAGCCAAAAAAAAACAACGTTGCTACAGTGCTACAGTACCGCAGTGCTACAGTGTCCGAAGTTATTTCTACAGTGCCCAACCAAACGACGTCGATTTGAAGTTTGGAAAATTGACAGAAAGTACCCCTGAAGTTGACGACTCTTTGCAAAAAGAGTCCTTTTAATGCAGTAAAAAAATAATGAGTAGATTAGCAAGTCAGAATATCAATAAGCTTAATGGTAAATCTCATAAAGGAATAAATCCTTTCCTATATAAAACTTTTCTCCTCATTCTTGCAAACACTCATTTAAAAAAAAAAAAAAAAAAAAAAAAAAAAAAAAAAAAAAAAAGACTCAAAACTGAAATATTTACAAAAAAATAAAAATAAAATAATTTAATTATAATGTTTCCCACAAGAAAATCCGAGGTACACAAAAACACTTCAAAACCCAAACATATTAAAAATCTAAAACACTAAGAGGAGGCGAACTAGAGGACGGGTTGCACAAAGGGTTGGCCCATACCGGCGGTAACACCGCCCCGCCCCGCCCTCAACGGGCTGCCTTCAACGGGCTGGTGGACGGGTTGGCAACCCTTTGGTGAGGCCGTTGTATGTAACCGTTACAGGGACCACAGTGTAATTTTTTTTTCCTTTTAAACTATCTAACCGTTACAGGGACCATTAGTGTATTTTTTTTATTTTTTTATTTATTTTTTATTTATTTTTCCTTTTTAAGATCCTATATATACAACATACTTCTTTCATTTTAAACAACACTTCCACATTCAAATTCATTCCAAACAATGTATTCATCTTCATCTTCGTCTTCCGACGATAATTTTGAACCACTTTTGCTTCCCGATTTTTCGACGGGTAGTTCTTTTGCATTTTTTGAAGCCGCGTTGGACGAGCTTGAAGACTCGGCAAACTCTGTCGATACCCGGACGCATATTGAACGAAACCGGATAGAAGCTCACGAAAGACTAATGCGAGACTATTTCGTCGAAGAACCAAAGTGGGGCGAGCATATTTTTCGTCATCGATTTCGCATGAGTCGCCGTTTGTTTTTAAAAATTGTTGGTGATATTGAAGCAAATTTCGAGTACTTTCAAGAGGGGTTCGATGGTAGAGGCAAAAAAAGTTTCACGGCGATACAAAAATGCACATTAGCAATTAAACAACTCTCAACAGGTGAACCTCCAGATAACTTTGATGACAATTTATACATGGCTGAGAGAACTTCACGTAAGTCACTTGAATTTTTTTGTGATGCGATCATTATTTTATATAAGTGTGAGTTCTTACGGGCTCCGACAGCTCACGACGTTGCACTAGTGCAACAGGCGCACGAAGACAGGCATCACATTCCAGGAATGCTTGGTAGCCTTGATTGTACACATGTCGAGTGGAGAAATTGTCCTAAATGGTTGAAAGGACAATACACGAGGGGTGATCATAGAGTTCTGACTATTATGATTGAGTGTGTTGCTTCGCAAGATTTGTGGATTTGTCATGCATTTTTTGGACCTCCTGGTTCAAACAACGATATCAGTGTGTTGAATCAGTCGCCGTTGTATCTAACCGAGCGAAATGGAACGGCGCCAAACACTTCATTTACTGTAAATGGGCGCTTCTACAAACGTGGATACCTTCTCACCGATGGCATCTGTGGAAAACTAGAAGGGGGGTTGAATAGTTTTATGTCCTTTTAATAATTTATTGTGAAAACTTTATTTTCTTTTTAAAACTTAGATTCGAACTTATGTCATCTCAATTCTTGAACAATATGAACAATACGTATATAAGTAAATATAACTAAGTAATGCAAGTAAGGTAATAAAATGAAATGAAAGCTAGAGATGGAAAGATCTAACCGAGAGACAAGAGATTTATAGTGGTTCGGCTACAAGGACACCTTCCTTGCCCTACTCTACTCCCCGAGCACCTAACTCGAGAGTTTTCTTCACTATGTCAACAAGCTCCCTTATGGCGGAGAAAACCTTTACACAACTTTAGCTTACACCGGCTTAACGACACAAAGCTAGATGTCGAGTTCTAATCGTAGCTAGAACCAATCTCACACCTTAAACACGACTTAATCACACCTTCTTCTTCACGACTAGTTCACGACTTCTTCACGACTTCTTCACAACTTCTTCATGACTTCTTCACGACTTCTTCACAACTTCTTCACGACACTTCACGACTAACCACAACCTATGTTCACTACTACTTCTTCACACCTTCACTACTTACACACCTTAACAACACAACTTCTCTACTTACACACTAACCTATCCCAAATAATTATACACACAACTATCTAATAACAATACACAACTTATATACAAATATATGTGATGACACAAACAACTTAGGTATCTAAGTTGCAATACTTCTTCTTTAGTTGTTGAAGGAGTATTCTTCTTTTGCACTTGAATGGAGGAAGCTTGGATCACTTAGAAACCAAAGCTTAAGATTATATGATCAAAGGATTTTGAAGATATGAAATGTGATTTAAAACAGAAAGTTTTAGTGTGCAAAAGGTGAGTAAAAGTCCAGGAGAAGGCTGGTATTTATAGGAGAAAAATTGGACAGCTGGAGGTCTACTGGAGCGGGGGCGGTCCCCTTAATAATTAAGGGGGCCGCCCCTTCTGTCCGTTGGCCAATTTTGTCCTTTTGTGGGGAAGGTTTTTCTGGAACATTTTAACTGATTTTGGTTAAAAATTTGAATTCATATTTTTATAAAAGATTAAACATTTTTATTTAATGCCAAAAATGTTTTTCAAAAATATATAAAATGTTTTTGATGTTTTATAAAAAATCTAGTTATTAAGAAAATGTTCCTTTGATCATATAATGCATTAAGCACTTGTTTATTCATACCTTAAGTGATTAAGTTGTAGAAGTGAATATTTACAACTAAATACTTGTTTATTTGATAAGTTTATGTTTAATGAGTTTATATTTTGTGATCATTAAAACATAGAGATATGAATAATGTTTTTAGGCATTATTTATGTCAACAATCTCCCCCTTTTTGATGATTACAAAACTTAAACTTATTAAATCCAAAAATTTATTTTTGCTCAAGTATTTAGTGAGTTTACATTCACTTCTCCCCCTTTTTGTAGAATCAAAAAGGTTATGCCGACAAGTTTTAGAAATTAAATTTGTCGGGACGAGAACTCCCCCTTGATGGTTACTCCCCCTCGTTCGAGGGCACCAAGTAGACGAGCTATGGAAATCTTGGCTGCAAAAACAAGTTAGGAGGCACAAGATACATATACATAGCAAAAATATTTAGAACAACCAACTAATACATTCAAGATGATCATATAAAATATGAATCATCATTACATTACATAAAATACTTGAAACATAATGATTACAACAAAACTAGAAATGCTAATGCTTCTCATATTGCCAAAGAGAGCGATTGGACTTGCTTGCAACAAAAGGGTGAGGGATTTTATTTTGAGGCGGAAAGCATGTGGATGGGTTTTAGTTATGTGATGGTGAGGGAAATGGAGCGGATCCATTGATGTTATATCGTTGTAGAGGAGGAATGGGATAGGGACGAGTGAGTAGATATTCGATCCAAGAAATATCTTCACTTAGGTGGAGGATTTGTTTTTGAAGGAAGATGCAACAAGGGCAATAGTGTGTGTGATTTGTAACTTGATCCAAGTTAAGAGAGTGGGGTAGGCAATTTGAGTAAGGTGAGGATGGAGGTTGTCCCTTGTTGCGTTGTGTGAGGTGCATAGCAAGGAGATCATTAAGATCATGGATTTGGTTAATTTCTTCATGAAGCTTTTGTCTTTCATGAATGGGGATTTGGTTATTTGGTGGAAATGGATGGTATTGGGGTGAAAGGTTTGATGTTTGACCAAGGTGATGAGGGTTTTCAAGTATTCCATTGAAGTTGATTTGAGGTTTAGGGGAGTAGTTTGGAATGAATGTGGATGTTTGGCCAAAATGGTAGGGTTTGTGAAATGGTTCAATGGAGTGAGGTTGTGATTTTGGAGAGTAGTTGGGGATGAATGGAGGTGTTGGTTGTCTAGTTGTGATGGGCTTGTGGTGAGGGTTAGGTTTTCTTTTCCACCCGGGTTTTAAGGTCATCCTTGCTAGCTTAGAGGTTTTTGGTTTTGGGTTGATTGAAGAAGACATGATGGGATGATTGAATGTGGTGAGATATGGGGTTATTTATAGTGGAGGATTTGTGTTGTTTAGGAATGAAAAGGCTTGTTGGGTGATTAGGACAAAATGTGTTTGTGAATTTGGGGAAGTATAGGATCAAATGGGCTAAAAAGCAGAAAAAGATTCTCTGAACCCGTCCAGCAGATGGCCGGTCCCCTTAATTATGGGCGGTCCCCTTAATAATTAAGGGGGCCGCCTTATGAATTAAGGGGGCCGCCCATCTGGTATCTTTCTGGGTTCCAGAAATGGGTTTTTCTGCAGAAATAGGTGAGGATGGCTATGTTTTAAGCTTTTGGTTTTTGGCAAGTCCCACTCTTTGAGGCAATAGAAAAACATATTAAGCATACATGGCATATAAGACAAATGAATAAGCAAGCAATAATTAATGTCTAGCAATTAAGAGAATTAAGGAACCTAATCATCTAAGGCAAGGGTAATGAAGCAAAGGCACTAGAAACTAAATGGGGAATAGATGATGGAACAATTGTGAGGATGTGATTAATAAGCTTGTTCTAGTGTGTGCCTATATGCAACAAATGTGGAGATGTGATTGTTTCGACTCCTAAATGCAAAAATTTCCTAAGAAACAATCCAAGGTCTCCTTGATTTGATTTTGCTCAATATATGAATATCAAAGATGTATATATTAGATTATATACTTTGACAATTCGTGTGAGATCTTTATGCATGAAAAGAAAATGTTTTTAGCATTTTTCAACAATGTAGGAAAAATAGTTTTCATGTGTTTTCCTAGATGTGAGAATGATTTGTAGAAAATGGATTGGGTTTTGTTTAAATATGTTTATGCAAAGAAATATCCCAATCTTTTATTTTGTGCAAAACAGATTCCTAGACTCAGATGGGAGGAAATAGAAAAAAAAAATGTTACAGTCAGATGGCCGGTCCCCTTAATGACAAGCCGATCCCCTTAATAATTAAGGGGACCGCCTTTATAACATTAAGGGGTCCGCCCATCTGGAAAAAAAAATTACCAAAAATGCAGAAAATTCAGTCAATTTGTTCCATCATTCCTAGGCCTAAACGTAAGTGGTTAAAGAGTTCACGCTTAAGGGGCTTAGTGAATATGTCTGCTAAGTTATCTTCCGATGCAACCTTTTCTATTGATATGTTTCCTTTTTGAACGTTATCGCGGAGGAAGTGGTGGCGTATTTCTATATGTTTAGTCCTAGAGTGTTGAACGGGATTCTTACTTAAATCTATAGCACCTTTATTATCACACATAATTGGGACGTCATCTAACCTAATGTCATAGTCTACGAGAGCTTGTTTCATCCATAGTGCTTGTTGACATGTCTTTCCAGCGCTTACATATTCGGCTTCTGTGGTAGAAATAGCAAGAGTGGTTTGCTTCTTCGAGAACCAAGATGTTAGACAACATCCCATTAACGTGCAAATTCCGCTAGTACTTTTTCTATCCACGTAGTCTCCCGCATGATCCGAATCCGCATAGACGATGGTTTCTATGCCCGATCCCTTAGGATACCATAATCCTAAGTGTATAGTGCCTTTAATGTATCGGAAGATACGCTTAACCGCTTCTAGGTGAGAGGTTTTGGGATCCTCTTGAAAGCGAGCACAAAGGCAGACACTAAACATGATATCCGGTCTACTTGCCGTTAAGTATAGTAAACTACCTATCATTCCTCTATATTTAGTGTTTTCTACGGACTCACCCTCTTCATCTCTTGTGAGTTTTACTTCCGTAGACATTGGTGTCTTCATGGGCTTAGCATCTTCTAATCCAAATTTCTTAAGCATTTCCTTAATGTACTTAGATTGATTAAAAAATATTCCATCTTCTAATTGTTTTATTTGTAATCCTAGGAAGAAATTAAGTTCACCCATCATACTCATCTCAAACTCATCATGCATGATTTTGGCGAATTCATCACACATATCCTGACAAGTCGATCCGAATATAATGTCGTCGACATATATTTGAACAATGATGAGATTTGGGCTTTTCTTTTTCGTGAAAAGAGTGTTATCTACCATTCCCATGGAATAATCATGTTTAATAAGAAATGCCTTTAATCGATCATACCAAGCCTTGGGAGCTTGTTTGAGTCCATATAAAGCTTTCTTGAGTTTATAAACATAATCAGGTTTTGCGAAGTCAATGAATCCTGGAGGTTGTGCCACGTATACCTCCTCATTGATAAAACCGTTAAGGAATTCACTTTTCACGTCCATTTGAAATAACTTAAAATCTAAGGCGCATGCATAGGCAAGTAGTATTCTTATAGATTCTAATCTAGCTACGGGGGCATAAGTTTCGTCATAATCTATTCCTTCTTGTTGATTATATCCTTGGGCAACTAACCTAGCCTTGTTCCTAGTAACTATTCCATTTTCATCTAACTTATTTCTATAAACCCACTTAGTTCCTATGATGGTCATGTTCATGGGATTTGGGACTAGTTCCCAAACGTCATTAGTCTTAAATTGATTTAGTTCTTCTTGCATAGCCATAACCCAAATTTCATCTTTTAATGCCTCATTTATATTTTTAGGTTCTATAGTTGATAGGAAACAAAAGAAGTTATTTTTATCTTGAGCTTGTGATCTAAGAGTTCTTTGATTTAAGTTTCCTATTATATTATCTAACGGGTGTGATTTAGATTCCTTAACATTTACTATTTCGTCTTCACCTAATATTATATCTTCATTATCATCACCTAAGGGTTTAATTTTACTAACCTCAATAGCTTCTTCTTCAACAAGATCATCATCTTCTAAGGGCAATGTCTTAGGTGGTGGTGGAGTTTCATCAAATGTTACATTTAAGGACTCTTCTACTTTCATAGTGTGTTTATTAAGTATTATGTATGCTTTACTATTTTGTGAATACCCTAGAAAGATTCCTTCGTACGACTTAGGATCAAACTTAGTAAGGTAATCTTTTGTATTGAGAACAAAACATTTGCTCCCGAATACCCTAAAGTAATTTAGATTAGGTTTTCTACCTCTCAATAACTCATATGGGGTTTTTCCTAATATTCTCCTAATTGAGACTCTATTTATTATATATGTTGATGTATCTACAGCATGGCACCAAAATTTTTGTGGGATAGATTGTTCATTTAGCATTGTTCTACTCATTTCTTGTAAGGTTCGATTCTTTCTTTCTACTACCCCATTTGATTGTGGAGTGCGAGGAGCGGAGAAATTGTGAGATATCCCATTTAAATCACAATATTTTCCGAATTGCACTTCATTATCAAATTCCCGACCATGGTCCGTCCTAATTGCTACTATAGAACATCCTAATTTATTTTGAATCATTTTACTAAATATTTCAAATTTATTAAAGGCTTCGGTTTTATCACTTAAAAAGCTAGTCCACGTGTATCGTGAATAGTCATCTACAATTACTAAGGTATAACGATTACCTCCGTAACCCGCACAGCGGTTGGACCAAAAAGGTCCATGTGTAATAATTCTAGGCATCTAGTGGTGGAGACTATATTCTTAGCTTTGTGACTAGCATGTGCTTGCTTTCCTATTTTGCATGCATCACAAAAGTGTTGGTCATATCTTAGGTTAGGCAAGTTTCTAACTAATTCTTTAGAGGCTAGGGATTGTATTTGTTGCATATTCGCGTGACCTAATCTTCTATGCCACAATGTAGAGTTTTCATCTAAGGTTGCTAGATATATTTTATCTTCCGGTTTATTTCCTAGCTTCATAACATATACGCCACCTTTCCTAACTCCTCTACCTATGACCTTTCCGTCCTTAACTATTTTGCTATCTTTACTTGTAAAAGTAACCCTACACTTATTATCACATATTTGTCCTATACTAAGCAAGTTATATGTTAAGTTATCTACATGCTCAATATTTTCAATAGTTAGGGAGTCTTGAGAGATCGTACCTTTGCCAATGATTTTTCCACGAAAATCACTACCGAAAATAACGTTACCTCCGTTGTATGCCTTGTAGGAGGAGAATAGCTTCCGGTTTCCCGTCATGTGCTTCGAGCAACCGCTATCCTTAATCCATTCGTCGGGCTCCAAATTTATTCCTAGACATATTTCATCGGTGGCTTGAGCTACAAGGCACTTTTCGTCTTTTGCTTTGTCCGCTTCATCTTTGTCGCTATCGCTCCATGTTCCACTAACAAATGCGCTTTCGTAATCGTAACCCGGTGGCTTTGGACATTCGCCAATGAGATGGTTTTGACGTCCACATCTAAAGCACTTTCTTTTCCCGTAGTTATCATTTCTATTTCTTTGTAGCGATCTTCTTTCATCTCGCGGTTGTCTCGTGAATCTTCCTCATTTCTTGAAGAATTTTTTGAATTCTCTAACGGCCATTGCATATTCTTCGTCTTCACTATCGTCACTTGAATCATCGTCATCACTAAGTTCCTTTTTGGCTTTTAGCGCGAGAGACTTGAATTGATCTTTCTTGCTCTTGACCGTTTCCGAGTCCCTCTTTATAATTTCTTCATGAACCTTCAAGTTGCCAATAAGCTCGTCAAGTGATAACGTTATCAAGTTCTTTGACTCTTCAATCGCCGTGACCTTTGCGCGCCATTTCGGATGTAATGCCCTAAGAAATTTCCTTACACAATTTTTGCTAGAAAAAGTCTCATCAAGTGCTTTTAAACTTGTGATGATTGTGTTAAATTTAGCAAATGCATTATCAATAGATTCCTCTTCAGGAATTGTAAATTGTTCATATTGTTGTACAAGAAGATCTATTTTATTATCTTTGACTTGACTATTACCTTGGTGAGTGATTAGTAAAGAATCCCAAATATCTTTTGCGGTTTGACACATAAAAATTCTTTCATATTCTTTGCGTGGTAACACATTATAAATAACCATTTTAGCTTCATTATTTTTCGCTAGTTTCCTTTTTAAATCATAATTTTGTTTTTCAAAAGGTACAATTTCATCTAATTTAGTTAGGATATTATATTGAATAGGGGGAAAATCACCATAGGTAATAACATGCCAAAGATCAAGATCCGTTGATTTCACATAAGTTTCGAATCTATTTTTCCAAAAAAGAAAACCATCACTTTCAAATAGTGGTGGTCTTTGCATAGATTGTCCTTCTAAATATTTTAAAGATTCCATAGATCGTTTCAAGTTTTAAAATACAGTTAATTTTAAAAATCTTGTTTGACGTGGCTCTTGATACCAATTGTGGAAAACTAGAAGGGGGGGTTGAATAGTTTTATGTCCTTTTAATAATTTATTGTGAAAACTTTATTTTCTTTTTAAAACTTAGATTCGAACTTATGTGATCTCAATTCTTGAACAATATGAACAATACGTATATAAGTAAATATAACTAAGTAATGCAAGTAAGGTAATAAAATGAAATGAAAGCTAGAGATGGAAAGATCTAACCGAGAGACAAGAGATTTATAGTGGTTCGGCTACAAGGACACCTTCCTTGCCCTACTCCACTCCCCGAGCACCTAACTCGAGAGTTTTCTTCACTATGTCAACAAGCTCCCTTATGGCGGAGAAAACCTTTACACAACTTTAGCTTACACCGGCTTAACGACACAAAGCTAGATGTCGAGTTCTAATCGTAGCTAGAACCAATCTCACACCTTAAACACGACTTAATCACACCTTCTTCTTCACGACTAGTTCACGACTTCTTCACGACTTCTTCACAACTTCTTCACGACTTCTTCACGACTTCTTCACAACTTCTTCACGACACTTCACGACTAACCACAACCTATGTTCACTACTACTTCTTCACACCTTCACTACTTACACACCTTAACAACACAACTTCTCTACTTACACACTAGCCTATCCCAAATAATTATACACACAACTATCTAATAACAATACACAACTTATATACAAATATATGTGATGACACAAACAACTTAGGTATCTAAGTTGCAATACTTCTTCTCTAGTTGTTGAAGGAGTATTCTTCTTTTGCTCTTGAATGGAGGAAGCTTGGATCACTTAGAAACCAAAGCTTAAGATTATATGATCAAAGGATTTTGAAGATATGAAATGTGATTTAAAACAGAAAGTTTTAGTGTGCAAAAGGTGAGTAAAAGTCCAGGAGAAGACTGGTATTTATAGGAGAAAAATTGGACAGCTGGAAGTCTACTGGAGCGGGGGCGGTCCCCTTAAATAGGGGGCGGTCCCCTTAATAATTAAGGGGGCCGCCCCTTCTGTCCGTTGGCCAATTTTGTCCTTTTGTGGGGAAGGTTTTTCTGGAACATTTTAACTGATTTTGGTTAAAAATTTGAATTCATATTTTTATAAAAGATTAAACATTTTTATTTAATGCCAAAAATGTTTTTCAAAAATATATAAAATGTTTTTGATGTTTTATAAAAAATCTAGTTATTAAGAAAATGTTCCTTTGATCATATAATGCATTAAGCACTTGTTTATTCATACCTTAAGTGATTAAGTTGTAGAAGTGAATATTTACAACTAAATACTTGTTTATTTGATAAGTTTATGTATAATGAGTTTATATTTTGTGATCATTAAAACATAGAGATATGAATAATGTTTTTAGGCATTATTTATGTCAACAGCATCTATCCTAACTGGTCCACGTTTGTTAAAGCATTTCGGCATCCAGTCGATCCGAAGGAAAAGAAATTCAAGAGACTACAAGAGGCGGCAAGAAAGGATGTCGAATGAGCTTTTGGCGTCCTTAAAGGGAAATGAAAGATTTTGGACCGTCCTCTCCAGCCAGTGACAACAGAGAAGATTTCAAAATACGTCTACGCGTGTGGTATATTGCACAACATGATCATAAAAGACGACGGGAGGGCAATATCACCGGTTCATATAATGGACCAACCGGCGCCAGTAGTTTATGACCCAAGTGTACTAGCGGAGTTACATGACGAAAACATCCATCATTGTCTCCGGTTTGATCTTACGGAGCACGTAGCGGGGCTAGACTTAGCTTTCCTCGATGACCCAGCAAACCAACCACCATCGATTGAAGAATTAATTTAGTTTGTTTTTATTTTTAAAAAAATGTTGCAATGTTCCTTTTAAACATTTATGTACTTTTCTTTTTTAATTTTTAATGAAATGTTATGTGTTTTAGTTATAAATTGTATAGTTTAATAGTTTAGGGGGAAAAAATAAAAAAATTGGGAGGGCTGGAATCTCATGGGCGCGAGTGAAATTGGTTGGGAGGGCTGGAGGGTTGAAATGAGTTGGCAGAATTTTATTGGTAAAATTTGGGAGTGCTGAAAATTTCAAAATTATGACTCCTTGTACCCTAAAACAGTTAAAAAATAACCATAGAAATGCTCAAGAAAATTTAAAGTTACAGATTTATTAAAACAATATAATCACCTCGGATAAAATTATTTCTTGCAGGACAAAGGGTAATCTTTTTAGGAGAACCCTAAAAAGAAACCCTTAAACCAATACACAAATAAATATGTCTTGGCCGTTTAATGTAGCGCGGCTATGACTCAAAACGCTTCCATTTTGATTATTTGGAAGGCGATCTTAAACAAACTAACAAACCAAGGGAGGATGTATGTTGTGATTCGGTTCAAACACGAAGAATGAAAGAAAGAAATAAAGGGATTGTATGATATAAGATTGTGTGGTTGAGAGAGTATAAATATTTGTATGGTGGCTGCTATGAAATGAAAGAAAAGAGAGGGTGCAAGTCAACGATGTAAATGCTTTTGTGGAAAAGTACTACATATAAAGACAACTAAACAAGAGGTGCTGTACATTTTTATTTATTTGAGAGTTGTGCATTTTTGAAGTTTGAAAAATGAGGTTAAAGGGTTGAAAAGAGTGAGTGGAAAAAATCAATGGAGTGAAGTATTTTCTTATTTTTAGGTAGTAAGAATGGGCAACGAATCTTGACTAGAAAAGATGTATTACGTAGAAAAATAGTGTGGAAATTGTATTGTTCTTTAACTTTTACTCCCTCTGTCTCATATTAAATGTGTTGTTTGACTTTTTGAAGTCAATATTTTTTCAACTTTGACCTTAGTTATTCAATTTTGTGTTTGATTAGGGTTTGTTGATATGAGAAATATAGGGTAAAAGTTGTTTCTATCAATACCAAGCCAAAAAAGGTTTTTAGTCCTTTCTCTGCATCTTGCTGCGTCTGAATACAATCAAACAAGCCCAACATATTGGACTTTGATTACTTGATCAAATGTAGGCCCAATATAAATATAACCCACGAGCTGTCAATTGAGCAGAAATAAACCATGGGCCAACTTTATATTTTCGAGCATTTTATCTTTTTAATATGTAGCTTTTTGTGTAATAATTAAATATGTGTAACCCTTTCAAAACTACGATTCTTTATAAAGTCGTGGCCTCTTTGTAGAAGGGGTCCTTTTTCACAAAGTTTTAAAAAAATGGCTAAAAATACCTCACGAAGTATGTGGAAAACTTATTTTAGACCGACTTACATCTACTAAAATAAGTTACGTGATCGTTTATGGACTCTAGGTTGTTTAACCTTTTAATCTAGGGTGAACTATGATGAGCACAATGATAATATTGACGGAATATTCTATGAAAGAAACAATACTATCACAACAAGGTTTTGCCAAACTTTCTCTTTGTTATTAAACTCAGCCCCAATGCTATGTGATCAAATATAACACGGTTACTCTACAACAATAACAGGGATCAAGGAAAACCTTGATTACCTTCAGGCTAAACAAACATAACAACATCAGACCCCATGTCTGATGTTCCCACACACACTCACTATTTGATGTTTTACATTTTAACACATTTAGTGTTTAAATTCTAAGCATACTAAACACTTGTAAAACATACTGGTGTTCACATAGTGACATAGTGACACACACTTTTATCTAAGGGTGTGATCTCCTTTTTATAGTACAAAGGAGATCATTACAAAGTTGATAAGACTTGGTCTACTACTTGCTTGTTTATGTGTCAGTCATTAAGATACAACATGTATCTTGTTTTACAACTTTGTTGACTGAACAAATATCTAGATATTATCTAAGGATAATATCTTCTTCATCCTTATCCATCCAGCAGTAGTATGACTCACTGATCAGCAGCTTCATTTGTACTAGCAGTACTAACTGTTGCACTAGCAGTTCTAACTGTTGCCTTCTTTGCACTAGCAGTTCTAACTGTTGCACTAGCAGTTCTAACTGTTGCCTTCTTTGCACTAGCAGTTCTAACTGTTGGGTGTATTTTGATTATCATTTCAGTAATCCTTATGTTTCATTCTTCTTGTTTTGTATCATCAAATCTATGAAATATATAAAACCCAACAATCTTCCCCTATTTAATGATTACAAAACAAACACATTCTTGTACGAATTTTCCTAGACGAAGTAGAGAAATTGAGATAATTAAATCTCACCATGAATGAAACCATACTGTCTTCCCCTTAATCTATGCTATCCACCACATCTCTTCCCCTTTTTGTTATCAACAAATAGAGAATATAAACAGTAAAAACTTGGTGTAGCATATAAATGGTTAACCATCTGAACATTTAAGCTTCCCCTGAAACCCATATGTTAACCATTTCTTGATTCTTCAAACCTGTAGGCTTTTATGATTGATGAAGAAAAACCAATCATTACTAACTTGATGCTGAAGTAGAATAAACCATCCTTGTGTCTTATGTCTTGTACTAAAACTGACTTCGAACGTATACCCAACTTTCTTGTATAGGGAGACCGCAATCTCATGACAATAAACTCATCTTCTATGAGACACTGAGTACTACAACGTATCTCCTTTAAGTGTTTGTCATTTCGTAGTCACTTGAATGAACTAACAAGTTATCTTTAAAGTGTAGTCAACCACTTTAAGATATGATAAGAACACAATTTTGAAAGATTCAACTTTATCTGCAAATAAGTAACAAATAATCTTTTTCACCAATAATAACTTGATAAACAAGCCTTTAATCTTTTAAGAACCAACTCTCTTCTGTGTGTGATTCTTCCCCTTTGTGTGTGAACCTTGAAAGAAAACCAAAAATTCGACCATACATCAACTGTTTTTGCAGCAGTTTTCAACGATACATATCTTGCAACCTAAGGCTCAGATTGAAGATCCCTCCGGTGAGAATCTACCTTGATATACCAAGAACCTCCAGTAAAAATTTCAGCCCGATCCAACGGTTAACGAAGGAGTTATCGCCTTTTAAAAACAGCCCTGCAGTGAGTTACGAAAATACGAACCAAATCCGAATTTTTCTTCTTTCTTTAGCTAAAACCTTTTCTTTTCCTAGATCCAGAGCCCCCCCGCTCTGATACCAACTGTGGAAAACTTATTTTAGACCGACTTACATCTACTAAAATAAGTTACGTGATCGTTTATGGACTCTAGGCTGTTAAACCTTTTGATCTAGGGTGAACTATGATGAGCACAATGATAATATTGACGGAATATTCTATGAAAGAAACAATACTATCACAACAAGGTTTTGCCAAACTTTCTCTTTGTTATTAAACTCAGCCCCAATGCTATGTGATCAAATATAGCACGGTTACTCTACAACAATAACAGGGATCAAGGAAAACCTTGATTACCTTGAGGCTAAACAAACATAACAACATCATACCCCATGTCTGATGTTCCCACACACACTCACTATTTGATGTTTTACATTTTAACACATTTAGTGTTTAAATTCTAAGCATACTAAACACTTGTAAAACATACTTGTGTTCACATAGTGACATAGTGACACACACTTTTATCTAAGGGTGTGATCTCCTTTTTATAGTACAAAGGAGATCATTACAAAGTTGATAAGACTTTGTCTACTACTTGCTTGTTTATGTGTCAGTCATTAAGATACAACATGTATCTTGTTTTACAACTTTGTTGACTGAACAAATATCTAGATATTATCTAAGGATAATATCTTCTTCATCCTTATCCATCCAGCAGTAGTATGACTCACTGATCAGCAGCTTCATTTGTACTAGCAGTACTAACTGTTGCACTAGCAGTTCTAACTGTTGCCTTCTTTGCACTAGCAGTTCTAACTGTTGCACTAGCAGTTCTAACTGTTGCCTTCTTTGCACTAGCAGTTCTAACTGTTGGGTGTATTTTGCTTATCATTTTAGTAATCCTTATGTTTCATTCTTCTTGTTTTGTATTATCAAATCTATGAAATATATAAAACCCAACAAAGTATGTGATACTTTGCAAAACCAATCCTATTTTATATGTTTAGCATAAAAATTAAACGCAAAAAAAAAAAAAACCTTCGCAACGCGCGGATGCATTTGTATTATGTTGTAAATTATTTGATTAATATATGAAATGCATTATTATTTAATTATCATTCATCTGTGTTAAAACTTTTTGAAACAAAAATATGGTGCTATAATTGGAAACAAAGTAGAATAACACATATAAATATCTTGCTGTTACTTATAGTACTTTGTATTGCTAAATTGTTTTGGCCAACATGGTTGAAAAAAACTTATATCAATTATCCCGACGCAACGCGCGGGCTGACTGACTCATTTCTTAATTAAATTAAGTTAAAATTAGTACGTATACGATCATGCACGTTTTGCTTTTCCATAGAAGCTTCAGATTAATTGGTACGTCATTTTTGAAAAGAACACATACATCTAATATTGAGTTATGGTTTTCAACTTTTCATAGCTGTCTATAGTCGAAATTTAATTTGGAAATCACTTTTTGCTCCTAACTTACGTTTTTTTTTTTTTTTTTTTTTTTTTTTTTTTTTTTTTTTATAT
Organism: Artemisia tridentata subsp. tridentata; assembly: GCA_021014915.2. Lineage (NCBI taxonomy): Eukaryota > Viridiplantae > Streptophyta > Magnoliopsida > Asterales > Asteraceae > Artemisia > Artemisia tridentata. The sequence continues at coordinate 89,305,767 of CP139507.1, forward strand.
ATTTTTTTATAAAAAAACTTCTTAATAGCTTCTTAGTCTGACTCAGTCAAACACGGTCAGAGGTTTAGATGAAATTTATTTTTTTATTTTTTTATTTTTTTTTTTCTTTAAAAGGCGATAAGAGGCTAAAAACTCTTATTGATCTAGATGATGAGGGGTGTCTTAACACCTTTTAACGTCTATAAGCTTTTTTTTTTTTCATCATTTTTTTATTAATTTCGACTTTTCCATTCGTATAGAAGTTACTCTTAAAGAAAATCCACGCATATTTTTTTATTAAATAAAAATGTAAAAGACAATACACAATTCATATTGAAACATCAAATCATAATCATTGACGTGTTGAGAATGTTAACCCAAACATGACCCATTTATTTTATTTTATTTTTTTTTAGAACGGCTTGTTTGTTGTTAACCATGTCGACCCCTTTGTTAAATAAGTTAACCATATCGACCACCCATATAACCACAACCATATCTCGTTTATTATTGTGTCGATGTCAAGTCGTGTTTTGTGACGGGTGACCAAACTCTCATTGATAACAAATTCAGACTTTTTTTACAAAAACAAACACAGTTATATGAGTCAGATTCAGATTTTCAACCACTTATTCACATTAAGATGTAATCAGATTCAGATATTTCAATCACAAATTCAGATTCAGATGTGTGAATCAGATTCACAGCCTCTTAATAAACAAACAACACCTTAGGTTTTTCTACTTTGTAATTTGGAAAAGGATATATATAGAAAGTCGTAATATAATCACAAGTATATGATTAAACCCATCAGAGATTGACTGGAACGGTCATGAGTGGTTCATTTCTCGGCAGTGTGATCCCAAACTTCTCGCTCATATCCAAATCTTCGACTCTCATACTTCCTTCGAGCTTCCAATCAAACTTAAGAATCAAAGAACCCAACATTGTGTGTAACATTCTATGAGCAATATTCAATCCTGGACACATCCTCCTCCCAATACCAAATGGAGTAAATTCGAAATCTTGGCCTCTATAGTCAATATTGACATCCAAAAACCTCTCTGGCATGAACATTTTTGCATCTGACCAAACATTTGGATCTTGCCCAATTGCCCAAAGATTACAAAGGATTTGTGCTTTTTTAGGCACAATGAAGCCTTGGACTTCTATGTCATGCAACGATTCATGAGGGATAAAAAAAGGGGCAGGAGGATGCAACCGAAGAGTTTCTTTTATAATAGCTTGTAGGTAAGGGAGTCGAGAAATATCATGTTCCTCTATGTTCCTATTTTCGTTTTGCATAAATGTAGCAAGCTCTAACCAAGCCGTCTCCATTTTCTTTTTGTTATGAATGATCACGGCCATCGCCCATTCTAATGTTGTTGATGTTGTATCAGTTCCCGCAACAAATAAATCCTACAATGATATATCAAATAATTATGACCGACTTCAATCTTCTAACCATAACTCAAAACAATTATTTCGACTAATTTGGCTACTGAAATATGTATTTACGTGATAAGTATTTACTTACAGTAAACAAATGATTCATGTCTGTCTTACTTAATTGAGAATCATCTTTTAAGTGGATATCGAGCAACGCATCAAGCATGTCGTTTTTTGCTAATGGAACTGTATCGACCGATGATGAACGTACTCTTGTTTGCAACCGTAGACAGATTATCTTATCAAACATAGTATGTAACTTGTTGCCAATAATCGTTGCTTCTCGTGCTAATCCCTGTGGATCAAAGGGTTTAAGTGGTGGAAAAAAGTCTACTAGATTCGGCTTCCCTGCAACTTCCGTTGCACCGGTTATAACGTCCCTGAATTCTTGTGACGACGCGGTATCATATCCAGATAAATCCGTAGAGAATAATAAGTTGGATAGAATGTTAAGAGTTGTCGTGAATGCAACTTCGCCTACATTCACGGCCTTTTTATTTGCACAACATTGAGTAATATGGTCAAGCAGTTCCTGTACCTACAAGTGTTTAGTATTAAACAAGTGTAAGAAACTACCTATTTCATCATATTTTTAGTTGACATCGTTCACGATCACGATCTTTTTTAGTAATGGCTTGTGCTTTTTCATCTAGCAAAAATACTAGTGTTGGATCTCCTTGCATTAGGTTTTGACATGAATCAAATTTAGTGAATGTACGTGTTTATATATGAAACATAGTTTGTATAATGTAATTAATTGTGCTCTTGTTCTTTCCAAGACACTGTTGTTCTAAAGGTGGTTGTCGAGCCTTTGCATCGGCCCTTTCTACTGCAACAAATTCTAAAATTTTATGATATTAAATTTACAATCTTCCTATAATGATCTAAACTTTCATAAATCAAATTTTAGCGAATACATTATTATTAAACTATTTACGACACATAACATGTTCCCATAATGATCTAAACTTGCATATTGGAGGATCATGTAGCCGTTAAGCAACAATCTTCCTTATATAGATAAAATTATATCACTACAACAAAAATATTTGATTCTACACACTTTAGTGTACACACATTTAAAAAGTGTATAAAAAAGTTACAATTTATTTATATTTTTAAATATATACAAATTTGTTATATTTATAAGTTTATAGTTTAAAAAAAATATACTTGTATGAACAAATATCAATAGTTATTAGCGTGCAAAAAATATATTTTGTTCTTTAAGTGCTTAATCAATTTGTGACACCAACTTTCCCCATACGAAAGGAAGTATGAAGAAATAGGTGTACCAAACTAATCTTCACACTTATAAGTGTAAACAATTTAAATGTGAAGATTCAGAAGATTCAAAACAATTTAAATGTGAAGATTCAGATAGTTTTTTTTTATGTATCTTCACACTTATCAATGTAATAGTGTGTAAAAAATAGTGTGGGCAAATGAAATATATATATATATATATATATATATAACATTTGACTAACAAAAAGAATCATCATATCAGCTTCAGTTAGGTTTCCCACCCTAGTTATTATTATTTTTTTTTTGAATTAAGGGTGCGTTTGGTTGAAGGGTTGGGGTTGTAATTTAGGGATGATGGCAAATATGAGATGTTTGGTTTAAATTAGTGGGACCCAAAAATTGGAATCAAATAAAATAATTGGCCATATACAAATCCCAACAAATTGTTCAGGTTTTGCAAAATAATGTCCCATTATGTATTTTTGTGGGCCCATTTTTTTTTTATCTCATTTCACTTATTACATTCATCTTTTCATTTCTAAATACTACCTCCGTCCCATTTTAGTTGTCCGTTGACCAAATTTTGACCGTAAATATTTTTGTTTGTATTATATAATACTTGATGAAATTTTGACCGTAAATATTTTTGTAAACATTTTATTTATTTAAATAACAAATAATATTCAAATTTATTATACTTAATTTATTTTTCAAATCCAAATCCAAATTCAAATAAAAAACCACACACAAACGAAACGCACCCTAGGGTCTTAGGAGGTGTTTCTTTTTTCTTTTATTGTTACTTAATAAGTGGGCAAACCACTTAATTTAGTAAATAAATCCTTAATTAGCCTCTTAAAGAGGAGAGAGAGGCTTGAGTGGGTCTCTCAAATAAGAGGCATCAATATTTTTTGGCCCACACCATCCCAATAAGTTAAAGTAAGAGAAAAAATAAACGCACTTTTTAAACCTAAACTATAAATGGCCAGTGCTATTTAATTAGAGTGAAAAGACAAGTTTAGGTGGTGTTTGTTTGTTAAGAGGGTCTGAATCTGAATCTGAACCGCACATCTGAATCTGAATCTGAGGCGTAAATGTCTGAATCTGAACGCATCTGAACGAGAAAAAAAAAACTCATGTTTGAAAGGGAATTTTTTTTTTTTTTTTTTTTTTTTTTTTTTTTTTTTTGGTTATTTTGTGTCAACAAGAGGCATTCAGACGCGTTAAGACACCCTTCTCAAGTCTTGACCATTAAGATCTAACTGCATCTGAACGCGTCTGAACGAAAAAAAAAAAAAAAACAAACGGTCTGAACGGAAAAAAGGTCTGACCGATTCAGACACAGTACCGTTAAGAGGCTGTTCAGAGCCTGTTCAGAGCCAGAAAATAAAAAACAAACGCAGCCTTACCCTCCTAACATCAATTTCTTCTTTTCTTGCATATTTAAAATTCTCTCCTGAACTGTGTTTTCACTAAAAAGTTCATGGAAATGCATTACACTTGGAATTCTAAATAAAACACTCACATTTGATTGTTTTAAAATTTGATAAATTTAGCATATCTATGTAGATCTCAATACCAATGTGAGATATCTTTTATTTTTGGATTGTTGTCCACGGCAAATAAATTGTTTATGAAGGGTGTCTACCTTAATCGGAACATGCTTTAAAATTGTCAACACTATTGCACCAAGTTTGAAACCTCAATGGCATTTATTAAGGCCCCAAATTTGTCAGGTTAGCTGGATGTACGCTTTTCATGTGTAAGATACAGAGATAATTTAAATTAAATTTAAAGTCTTTGTCTCATGTATTTATTTGTATATTTTAATAATCCGTGTTTTAGCTTGATATATTTTATACCTGGTATGCATATGAAGCATTTAGTATTACAATTAGTTTGATAATACGAATAATAAGAAAAGTAATAATAGTTATAATAAATGTATAACGACACAATACGAATTAAACTTGTTTTAAAAAAATATATATATAAATTTAGGGTATTAATTAAATTTAATAAAAATTATGAAAATTGCGAATTTTACTATTAAGTCCATTATGGAAGATAATAATTTTACAATTAAGACCATGCAATTAAAATTAAAATGAACCACTAAACTTTTAAAAATAACACCCCCTTACAAAATCAAATTTTTGACACATTTGTTTTTGTAGTTTTTTTTTCCATAGACGAACTTTAACAAATGTTAACCAAAATTCAATTCAATTTTGTCTTTTAATAGTTAATAGGAAGTCCTAATTTTGAAATCGAGCTTTCTATTAGTCAATCAAGCATGTCTTTTTCAATTAACCTCTGAAATAATCGCTTTCCGTTATAGTATTAGATATATATAATTATGTAAGTACTCCGTAAATGCTTGTTGTTGATAAATCTATTTATAGAACGATTCCACTTACTGTAACTAGTCGGAAAAAAGAGCTAACAACCTATATATATCGTTGATTAAAGTTAAAACTTAAAACCACTAATATTAAAATAAAATAAAAAAGTTACCTTACAAAACCACTTCTAAAATATGTACGGTATAAATGAGTTGAATAATTTCAGCCATTTTTTTCTAAGAGAGAGATAAGACATAGAAAAATTGTGTGACTGATTAGTTACTTTAATTTTTTGTAGTAAAAATTAAGTGTAAATTATGTATATGAATGGTTATTGAAATATCCAATACTACTTCCGGCCCAAAATAACCTCCGTTTTAAAAACTGGTTCAACTTTAACCTTATCTATTTTTGCAGGTGTTATGTAATACTTGATGCAAAATATATGAATGGATTGAGTTTTAAGTGTATTTTTCATTGGTATAATTTTTCATCAAGTATTATATAACAAAAAAAAATATATTTTAGGTTAAAGTTGAACCTGTATGACTTTGAAAAGGTAAAATTTGACACTTATTTCGGATGGAGCATATGTTATATATCGAGCTTGTACCTTTTCTCCGCGTAGTCTTTCACTACGATCTAGACATTGCCCCGAAAACAAATATTCTTTGGTTATTCTTCTTAGTCTTCGCCATTGGTCTCCAGCTGGTAAATAAACTAAGGAGCATTTACCCTGGGCCATCGCGTGGATGCTCATAGGAACTGATCGACCAGAGAACGTTTGATCATGTGTTTGAAAGAACTCTTTGGCCATATCAGGTGATGAAACAACTATAGTTGTTTTGCTTCCGAGTTTAAGTGACATTAAAGGACCATAACATTTAGAGAGTGTGGCGAGAGAGCGATGGGGTTTGCTGCTTAGTTTTAAGAGGTTTCCGATGATTGGAAGAGGGTAAGGTCCCGGTGGAAGCCGAGATTTACGATGGTTGAAGACTGTGAAGCCATACATCAATGTTATAAGGAAAGAAAATAACAAATAAAAGGTTGAGTAATCCATTTGTTTGCTAACAAATGCTGTATTCAGTTGTTCTTATATGGATTCATTAGTCATCCCTAGCCACCTTATCTTTACTTTTAAGTATCTTGAAATGAAAAATGATACATATGCCTAATTAATAGACTTAATTTTAGACCTAACACTAATATACTGACACGTGTATAAATTTTATGACTACAATTCATATTTTCTGATATTCCTAATATGCCCCCATAAGGTCAGACTATATGCTTATCTTCGTAAGTGATACTGGTAAGTGGTAACCGTCTTCCATTCTCCCCCTTTCATATTTATTTGCCATAAATTTTTTCATCAATTTCATATTTATTTGCCATAATTATTGTTTTGGTGGGTCTCAAAGTATTTGTACAATTTTTTCATCTCAGTAGAATTATTGATTGAATTTGTGTATGTTTATGAGTTTATCCCTACGTAATGTTTCTTGGCCCATTATTGCACTAGTATAAATTAATTCGTTGTAATAATATCCGGTAATGCTTCAAGAGTAACTAGTTAGTGTTCATATTTCATAGAACGTCGAATTTTGAATCTTTGATAATTTAGATATTATATCATGCATGAATTTTGGTTAACTACTCGCTAAGGTGAGATCGTTTCTGTTTTAAATTGCATATAAGGGTGACTAAAATAAAATAGAAAAACGTAAATTATAATTATATACTAAAGATGATTTTTGAACGGGCTAATTAACGTTTTCTTAAGGGCTCCGTTCTTTATTAATTTGCAACATGATTGGCCCATTAATGTGAACAGTGAATCATTAGGCACAAAAGTCATGTAGTACAATGTGTGTTTCTCTCTTATTCGGTGAAACGTGTTGCCTAAATTACTATTTAACACCGTTTTCACGTAATAACAAACGTAATACTCCCAAAGATGTCATTAACGATTCATAAGCAACCTAATTCATGTACTATGAATTGTCAGCCACACAAGTGTAAGTTACATATGTACTATCCCATGGTTTACGTGTACAAGAAACTTCTTGATTGTACTTCATTCTTATCTAACTTTTACCATAAAACATTACAAATCTGCTAAACCAAAAGGCACAAAAAAAAAAAAAAAAAAAAAAAAAAAAAAAAAAAAAAAAAAAAAAAAAAACGAAGAAAAGAAGAACAAAAAATTCAAGTTAAAGAAGCATTCTGCTGGATCTTTGTAAAGTAAGTATGTTTCTATCACAGTTTTGTAACCTACTTTTGTTGCATGCATGCTGTGACTGTTTAGCATATAAAGAAACTATGTTGATACCATTTACTTTAGTTTCCATCATGTTATACATAATCTAATTGTACTTTTTTTTCTTTGTTCTGCTGCACTTGCTATCTCATTAACCATCTGAAAAAAAAAAAATGAAGAAGATTGTCAATATATTTGGTCAGACATCTTTGTTGATTCCTTATTAGTCTCAGTTAACTTTAACTTAATATGTATACACAAAAAAAAAAGTAAAAAAAAAAGGGTACTGTGAAAGTGAACCATGTTATGGAAACAGTTATTATGCATTATGTGATGATTTCTTAAAAAAAAAATGCAACACACTTTGGTGAAACTGTACATTGTGAAAACATACTTTATAACTACGAAAATGCACAATCATTTAACGGTCATGGCTCAAGTCTACAAATACGGGAACCCTGTGAGAATACCAACAATGTCGAACAAGCCATTGGACAAGAAAGTTATTGTCAGCAAGCAAGTTCAAATATTCTCTGTCACTCCAAAAAAAAGGCTAAACAATTACCAACTCATATGATTTATCCGACAAGAGACCTCACAAAAAACAGTTTATCCACAATGATCAACCATACGCGATACTACCACATGCTCAGGCAATAGCAGGTCATGGCTCAAGTCTACAAATACGAGAACCCTGTGAGAATACCAACAATGTCGAACCAGCCATTGGACAAGAAAGTTATTGTCAGCAAGCAAGTTCAAATATTCTGTGTCACTACAAAAAACGCCAAACATTTACCAACTCATATGATTTATCCGACAAGAGACCTCACAAAAAATAGTTTCTCCACAATGATCTGTTGGAATTATATAACATGACGACTACTCATAAATATAAACAATAAACATCAAGTACACATGCGGAAGCGTATAGAATCATATAACATGTAAATTAATTAACCAAACATAAAAATATGCGTACCTTTTGATTCTAGCAAAACAAGAATCAATTCAAAGCAATTCTTCAATCAATGAACAAGAACCCTAATTAGGGTTTATAAGGATTACACGAATTCCCCTTACCGTTTTTGCAATTCAATCCAAGATACAATCAATAGTGTGATTGTACCACGTTCTTGTACACACGTACTATAAGGAATTAAAGTTACGCTAGTAAACTAACACAAATAAAACCAAACACTTTGCTTTGATCAAAAAATCGATCGAATCCCTAAGAGGGTGTTTGTTTCGATCAACCCAAAAGAAAGAAAACAAGAAAACAAATTTAGGGATAATTGTGTGTACAAGAGTTGTAAAACCAATGATCCTTGATTTGTTTATATAGTGCAAGTAACTTGGAGGACAAGTTGGTGTAGGATTGGGCAAGCCCAATCCCCCACCGATCGGCCATGCTCCTAAAGAGGGATCCGGAACCTTCTCGACTTTCCAATTATTTACTCTATAATTCTTTCCTTTTATTGGTTAACAGTCGTTTGTCATTATCCGTTAAATACTAATGGTCGTTATGTATTTGTGTATTTAATAATTAAATATAACTTTTTATATATAATTATTATTCTTTAATTCTCATACGTAAAGTGTGCAATCCCGTGGTCTCGAGTTCGATCGTAACATACAACTACTAAATTGTGTCTACAAAACTAACATGATCAACCATACGCAATACTACCACATGCTCAGGCTATAGCTGGTAACGATAAAGGTAACCCATGTCAGTGTAAACTTTATAATTACACATAATTAACCAAGCCTTATTATTAAACATCACTACTTTTTTTCATGATTTGAAAACCTCAAACAAAAAGAGCAGATTTACAATTACAACTATCCGTTTGCACAAGAAACTATGGAAAATATGAGCATCAATAGAGATCTTGGACAACAAGCAGTATACAATAAGTAGCTGGCATATGGCATTCAAAGTTGCAACACTAATGGATACAAGACTTATGATACTGTAACTGAACAAATTAATGAGATGAACCAAATTGAAGGTTGCAGTCACTTTTATGCAGACGCTAACATGACTAATGAGAGTCAATCATGTACAACGTCTCCACAGGTTCAAACTCAAGGTATGGATGATACACATTAGATAGCCCTAGTTCATAATTATTTATAATATTATACCAGATATCGCATTTGATGCAAATAATGTAACTTTTTTACCAAAGAATAAATTTGAATTTGCTTTTTGCATAATCTTATATGCAGATACGTACAGTAACCCAAGGGAAGAAAAGGAAGCGATGTCAGAAAATGCAACCTCCATTAACAAGAGAAAACGTATAATGAATAATGGCGAAAAAATCACACAAACAGAACATGGTGCAACGAGTCATCAACCAACTGAAAATTATCCATCAACATCTAATAGGAAGCAAACAATACAACAAAGAAGGTAGTGTAACAATACTAATAATGGGAAGCATACAATTCTAACAAATCCTCAAGGTAAATTTAATCATTCATCCATTTATGGTTCTCTTATATTGTATACAGTTACTTATTTAGAATTAATGTGGTAATAAATATTTGCTTACAGATGTTTCCCTTTTGTACATCGATATTGGTGACTGCAACTGGACATGTGAATACTGCAATTCTGGCTTCTGGTATGGTGAAAGGCTCAAAGCTTCTACAAACGGAGAATCCGTTATAGCCGGTGCTGTGGAGAAGGCAAAGTATATCTTCAACCAGAAGCAGATCCACCTGATGATATAAAGAGGCTGTTTAAAAAGAAACACTTCATGGACAATATTCGTGCATACAATCAAATGTTCAGCATGACATCTTTCGACGCAGAAATAGATGAAACAGTAAACGATGGGAGAGGTCCTTATGTATTCAAAATTTTTGGTCAAATTTACCATTGGATCGGGACGTTATGTCCACCAAATAATAAAGAGCCAAGATTTCTGCAATTATACATATACGATACAGAAAATGAAGTTGAGAATAGGCTAAAACCTTTTAGTGGCAGCAGCTCAGCAAATTTGAAACCTGAAATTGTAGAAGCTCTTATAAAAATACTAGATGACCATAATGAATTGGTCAAGTTATTTAGAACAGCAAGAGAGAAGTGCAGTGACGCAAATGTACCTGATTTCAAAATTCAACTTTATAATGTCAAAGGTGCTCGCCAGTACCAGTTACCGTCTGCAGAAATCCTTGGTACTATATTCTTTGAAAGTGGGCCAAATACCGAAACAGAATTTGATGTAATCATACATAAGAAGGACGTAGGCCCTCAAAGAATCAACAAACTTTATTCAACATACATGCCATTACAATTTCCACTTTTGTTTGTGTATGGGCAACCAGGATACAACACGAAACTAAAACTAAATACTTTCAATGCAAATGGTGAAAAACCAAAAATGTCGATGAACAGCTACTATATGCACCAAATATATGAGCGTCCGAATTTTTATGGGTTACTATTTAAAGGATGGAGGCTTTTTCAGCAATACATTGTGTCAGTATACTGTGCCCTTGGGCAAGATCGGTTAGATTTTGTAAGGGTAAAACAAAACACCATCAGAAATGAGTACTTATCAGGTATCTATGATGCAATTTCAAAACGAGATAGATGCGGTTTTGAAATAGGTAAAAGAATAATTATTTCTTCAAGTTTCACCGGTGGACCTAGGTATATGTATAGTCATTACCTGGATGCTCTAGCCATTTTCCGAGTCCTTAGGAATCCCCAGCTTTTCATTACATTTACATATAATGTGAACTTGCCAGAAATACGCAGATATATGCCCCAATATCCTGAATTAACTACGTCAGACAGAGCTGACATTGTAGATCGAGTATTTGAACAAAAAATAGACGACTTTCTTAATGTTCTAAAAGAAGACAAAATTTTCGGCACCGTTACTGGAGGTACATATACCTTTTACATTATCATGTTTCAATTTTTTACAAAAAAAAAAAAATAATAATAAAAAAATAAAAAATAAAAATAAATTTAGTTTCTTACGGTCTGTTGTCTATGCAGTTCTGTACACGATTGAGTTCCATAAACGTGGTCCCCCACACTGTCACACACTACTATGGGTGCATTCCAGTAACAAGATACTATCAGCCGAAGACGTTGACAAATACATTTATGAAGAATTACCTGACAGAGCATCCGACCCAGAAGGATATAAAGTGGTTTCTGAAATGATGTTACATGGGCCATGTGGAACAGCAAATCCTAAAGCTCCATGTATGCAAAAAGGTGACTGCAACAAAAAATTTCCAAAAAAACATAACGACAATACATTTTTTTGACAAGAATGGTCATGTACATTACCGGCGAAGAAAGACACAACATTTTGCTACAAAAGGAAAAGTAAGGTTGGACAATACTTACGTTGTTCCATACAATCGATTGCTCTGCCTCATGTTCCATGCACATATAAATGTTGAACATTGTGGATGGAGCATGTTGATAAAGTACTTATTCAAGTATATATCAAAAGGCAGTGACAAAATTGCACCACGAATTACAAGATATCTTGGTGAACCATCAACATCAGCAAATGCTCCCACCATACACATTGATGAAATAAAAAACTTGGTAGACGGTCGTTTTATATGCCCAAACGAAGCATGCTGGAGAATTCTCAACTTTCCTATTCATCACCGAGAACCAGCAGTTCAGATTCTTGCCGTTCATTTTGAAGGTATGCAGAAGATAAACTTTCGGGACACAGAACCTTTGGGATATGTGATTAGCGATGATGGAAGGACCTTAACAATACTCACTGAATGGTTTACGTTCAATAGATTGTATGAAGAAGGACGTCATTAAACATATCTAGATTTCCCTTTAGAATTTGTCTGGTATGAAAAGTCAAAAACATGGAGTCGCAGAAAACACAAAACAAGATCATCAGTTGGAAGACTAGCATATGTACATCCCGCTGCTGGTGAACTCTTCTATTTCAAAATGTTATTATGCCATCAAAAAGGTTGTCAATCATTCCTTGATATGCGCAAAGTTAACAACATAATATGCCCTACATATCGTGCAGCGTGTCAAGCAATGGGAATATTACACGACGACAGGGAATAGGACACAACATTATAAGAAGCAGCTATTTCGGCAACATTGTCAGAGCTTCGCACTCTATTTGCTCACATCTTGCTCTACTGCGAGGTTGGAGATACTGTCACACTTTGGGAAAAACACTGGCAATTAATGGTTGATGATATTCCAATTAAAGCATCTACAACAGCTCACATTAAAGATCTTCACGTCAACGAGCCAGAAATGAAAGGATACCTTTTATATGAACTAGAAATGATACTAAACAGTTGTTCAAAATCGGTTACAGATTTTGATTTAATGCTACCTCCCAAACATTTGATGGACGACTTAAATAACAAGCTACTGATGAAAGAAAAGAATAATAACCGTGACGAGTTGAAAGAAGAGGTTGCTTTTGCTGTTACAAGACTAAATGAAGATCAAAAAGCCATTTACAATCTTATTGTTGAATCATGCAATAAAAACCAACAAGAAATAGTCTTTGTATACGGCCATGGTGGAACTCGAAAAACTTTTTTGTGGAAAACAATTGTCAATAAACTACGATCAGAAGGAAAAATTGACTTAGCTGTTGCATCTTCAGGAATTGCTTCTCTGCTACCTTCATCCGGCCGAACAACACATTTAAGATTCAAGTTGCCGCTTGAATTGACGGACAAATCAATGTGTCATGTTTAAAAAAAACTCTACTTGCAAAACTACTATCAGAGACAGATTTGATTGTTTGGGATGAAGCTCCAATGAATGATCAAAGATGCTTTGAAGCACTTGATCGAACACTTAAATATTTTCTTGATGCTCCAGATACATTATTTGGTGGCAAATCAATAATGCTAGGCGGTGATTTCAGACAAACGTTACCAGTAAAAAAGAAGGGTTCAAAATCCGATATAATTGCTGCATCAATAACCAACTCATACCTTTGGCGCCATTTTAAAGTCTTCAGGCTGAAACAAAACATGCGTCTTCTACAAAACAAACTTCATGCTGAAGAAAGAAATAAAAAAAGAATTTTTTCTTCATGGTTAGTGGACATAGGGGACGGTAGAATAGATGAACCTGATAAAGAAGATCCAGAAAATACCATTTGGATAACAATTCCTCAAGAATACATCATTCCAGATAATGAAGAAGGATTAAAGACACTTATCAATTTCATCTACGACAAAGACACATTACAGTCACCATTGATAGTGGTAGATACAGGGCAGTTTTAAATTTGTATTCCCGTTAGATAAAATAGTCACTTGAGGACAAATGACAATTCGATCTTCCGGAGTCGTATTCCACGGCGAGATTTGAATTGAAAATCACGTTATGTCTTTTGTTTAATGCTTGATTGTCAAATATTTTTGGTTTTGATTTTTAGAGAAAAATTAAACACTATTTTAAAACAACTATTTTAAACTATTTTAAAATTAGACTACAACTAATGACGATAAAGTTAAGCTAAGAATATGATATTAAAAGATATGCTTGTCAAGAGTGGTGAAAAGCTCATTAATGGTGAATATTCATTTTAAGCCCTTTTTAATTAATACCCGTCAAAATAAATTATTTTCTCACAACGTTGGCTTATATTGAAAATAATTCTTTTTCTAGGTAAAAATTAGTAGATTTAAATAATTAATTATCCCAACGGCTTTTGCTCGTTAAAATAACCAACTAGTCAAATCTACAAATAATCAGGAAATTACTAATTTTCAACATTCTTAATTACTTGGTTTGATAATTAGTTACCTTAACGGCTTTTGCCCGTTAAAATTACTAAAAATGAATCCAAGTAAACCAAAGGTTAAAAGTCAATAATTTATAAGTTTTCACACTTTATTTCACAAATCACCAACACTTCACAAGCATAAAATAATCTACTCACTATACATATTAACTAAGCTAACAAATCCAACAAACATAAGCATAATTCTAAACTAAATATTTAAGCTAAAGGATTTAAAAAGCTAAATATGACAATAAACATAATATAAAGAAAGTAAAGAAAATAAACAATCATAAAAACTAAACTAAGGAAGACAATAAACAAAAAAATAGATAATCAAAAAGGGATTAGAAGTCACCAAGTTCGGGCGGATAACGAGCAATGTGGTACAATAACTCAATTCAATGCCAAAAATACCCATCTTCAAGCTAATAACCCGTTACTTTCCTTATTGGCTCCATAAACACCTTCTCAATTGTCAGTTGAAGCAATAAATTTCTTAACTTAAACTCTAAAAACTACTAATCTTTAATTAAAGACTATAAAAATGCAAACTTTATAAAAGAAAATGATTTAAAAATTATATTTTTATAAAAAGTTTTAAACTTTATAACTTAAAAACATACAACTAAGAATTTTATAAAAGAAAGTTATATAAAAAGTTGATTAGAGAAGATAAAAATAGTTATTAAGTGGGTAAAAAGTGATTAACTAAAACTTAAACTTTAAAACTTAAAATTAATGTATCATAAACATAAACTCGTAATGATTAAAACCTTACATTAATTAAATATCATTACATAGCTTAAAGATTAAAACTAAATTAAAAAAAACTAAACTAATATAAAGAAGAAGAAGAAAAAATTAACGAAGAAAAAAAAAAGAAAAGAATGAGATCTGTCGGCGCTACTCTACTGCTCTCTCCTTTGTTGGCTACTTTTTTTTTCAATACCTAGCCTCGTTTCCTTGATGGGCCGATATGGTGGGCTTGCTTCTTCTTTTTGTTTTCAACAGCTCCTTTGACCCACGTTAATATATAATACTTTCTCATCGTTTGTCGCATGCGAGGGTGGCATAATAACAAAAGTCCGTAGAGAAAGACATGATATATATATTATTTTCTCATCATTTTTCTCATCATTTGTCTTCATTTTAATATTTTGAGAGGCAACAAAAACTTGAGGTTCAATCTTTAATAAAACTTGAGCTTCATGTAGTTGGGCTGGGTTTAATCCTTAAATTTTTTGTCTCTTGCCTCGATGCTCTATATAAAATTATCATTGGTCTCGGAATTTCGTTCTCTTTCCATTCTCGTGCTCGGTTTTTGTCTATTTTGCCTTTCTTTTTGTCCCTTTTCTCAATATCCATACCTGCACATGCATAAACCCAAAAACACAATATATTTGGCATATTTGGTTAGTTTTTTGGTCTTTTAGGTCCGTTTTATCGGGTAAAAGATATGTGTAATTTAACACATATCAAAATCCCCCCAGACTAAGATATTGCTGTGTCCTCACGCAATGTTATAAAAACACGTTTTTAAAGAAAAAAAAAATTTACAATCACTTTTTACTAACTTTGAAAAGTAGCAAAATTTTCAAAAGAGATTACGAAATCTTTAAGTTCTAAAAACTCCCCGATTTTCCTTTTCATTCTATTTTTGTATTTTTTTTATTGTGACGGTTTTGTTGACAATCATTATCTTTCAATGACTTTTAGGGTCATCGAGTAGGAAACACGACTCATAAAGAAGTGACCGTACGGATAAAATTCGTCGTCCCTGACTTTTCACAAGTCTCCAAACTAAGCTTAAAAATGAAATCATTGCTATTTACAAGTTAGATTGCCAACACTACCCATAAAAGCTAATTGTGTATTACTTCTTGCTCCCAAATTCCTATTTTCCTCTATTTATTTTATTTTTGGTGAGAAATGAATTTCTTCAAATTCTCGTTTCGATAAGTTTTAATCCGATAAAGATACCTAGTTTAGACGCTAAGTAGTTTCCAAACCTTCCCTCGAAAACCGTTGCATATAAAAATGAGGTCCACATCAAGGTCTCTGATTTAACACGATTTTGAGGATATCCCTTTTATATACGACCGAAACAACTCATCTACGAGTCCAGAGACAGAAGCTTTTATTAGGATACCCCCGGAGTCGAAGTTTGGCATTTTTATCATTATTTAAGCACATTAACGTATTTAATCCTTGGCCCTTTATAACAATCACAACATCGGTTGCGAGCCGGCAAGATGTGATAGTCTATTATGACCTTGGAATTTTTCCTCTGCCTTTATTAGAAGTCTACAACATCGGTTGCGAACCGGCAAGATGTAGAAAACTTTTTATGGCTTTGGATTATTATTATACATTATCATATTCATTAATTATTTGTGTTGCCAAACCCCAAGTCCTATGGCTTTTATAACAATCCCAACATCGGTTGCGAGCTGGCAAGATGGAATAGTCTATTACACCATAACACTGACAGTACCTTGATGTGTACCCAACTTTCATAAGCAAGAATTCTCTAAGGAATAAATAAAAACTAATTATCGCCAAAACCAAAATACCTTTAATTATTCCTAGATTACTATTATTGGGTGAAACAAGCTTATGGGAACAAAAAGCCACAATTAACTTCGATGAGCTCTAAAGAGATCCAACTACTCTACGTTTAGCAATCTAACTTATAAACAACTCTATCATTTCTCGTTCTTCGCAAATTTAAAATCTTAAATAATAAGATCCGCGAATGCTTAGCCTTATAATCAAGCCATGCATATATAAAGTCGATACGGGAACTTGCAAATTCATAAAAAGAATTCGCGTTTTCTAGCTCCTTGTGTAAAAGACTAGCACGAGCTTATAGATTATAAATGGTTAAGGAGACAAGCTAGGGCTCAACACGCCCGATCAAGTCAGAATTTTATTCCCACTCTCACCAGCGGAAAGTCAACAAAAATGTCAAAATTATTATATTTTTGCACAAAATTTTTAAATTTTTCTCATTTTTTGGATTTTTTCAATTTTTGAGGAAAAACGGGGTTGCATGAGTAAACGGCAAAAATGCAAGGCACAAATCAAATCGAAAGATTACCCCCCCAGACTAAAACGAGACATTGTCCTCAATGTCTTAAAGGTAAGGGTTCTTCTACATAAATCTAAGGCCGTTTATTAATTATGCCAAAGATAAACGTAAAACGATAAGATTAAGGATATCGGATGAGCAACGAATGATGAAACTCGGGTGGAGAGAAGCAGACCACGAGCACGAGAGTCTTCATCATCGGGCAGTCTTGGACATACACAAACAACACCGAACACAACAAATGGAAGAGGTAGCCCTCCTCACGTCACTTATTAGAAAAGAGATAAGAAGATAGATGGATAAGCATGGGGTGCCTCCCACGAAGCGCTTGTTTAGTATCGAGTCGCATAGCTTAGACTCGCCCCGAATTCATTTGTCCTTGGGGGAGCAAGTGGAAGAGATATTCTCCATCGGACTTTCGTTCAAGATGTTTGGATAAACATTGAAGCATAAAAAAGTTCCACTCCGATGAGATGCCCACGGCTCTAAATAGAAGTTATGAATGAGATGCCGGGGTCAAAGATTGTATCTTCACTCCTGTAGGAGTGAAGAAGAGGAGAAATCACATTATATGTGAGGAATGGAAGAAAGATTTTGATAACAATCATGATGAAATCTTCATCCTTAAAAGCAGATTTTTCATTTTCTTTAATTTGAATTTGATCATTAAAGCTCTTTAAGTCATGATCTAATAATACCTCAGGAGGAAGAGTAGGAATAGTGTCCTTAATAGGCAATACGTCTCCCTCCGAGTAATCATACTCCGACTGAGATATGATGTGAGTGAGTTCATCGGTGAACTCCCCCAGACTAGAGGCACAATTAGTTGAAGGATCATGACTTAGTAAAAATTCCAATTTTCTCAAATCTGATTCAAAATCGAAGTTTTTATCTTCATCCCCCGGTGGGATTGGATCGATGCGAGTGAGTTCATCGGCGAACTCCTCAAGAAGATAATCACTCTTATGAAGTACGTCTTTTAGCTCGGGCTTCGGCAGGATGTATGGAGGCGGGACTTGTGCGGTACTTTGTGGGCTATAAATGTGCACCTCGTCCATATCGATTTCCGTGTCGGACTCATCACACTCCTCGTTCTGAATATCAAAGATAGGATTATCTGAATTTAGAGTAAATTCATAATCGAAATCAAACAAAGGATTTGTGATAGTCATTTTGAATGTATGGGAAGTAGAATCAGGAAGATCGAAAGGTTCTTCGGATACCCTTGGGATTGGAACAAGGTCATCAATTTCCTTAAGAGGATTGATTTCGACTTCCTTGTCCCCCATTAAAAAGGTATCTGAAGGGTCCTCATCTGATTTCTCTTCATCATAAGGAGCATCCTCATCACTTTCATCGGAGTATGAAAAGTGGATAGTGTTAGGATGACCTGGTCCTTGCTGGCAATATTGATTTATATAACTTTTGTGATTGCCAAGGACCCCAATTTGTGCAATCTCAGCGGGAATATAATCGGAATAATGATAACTCAAAACAGTGGTAGAGTCATAAAGGGCTCCAGTATCCCACTGATAGTGATGTTGTGTCATATTCTCGATCAAATCATAAGCTTCTTGAGGAGTCTTCCGCATGAGATTGCCTCCGGCAGCCAACATGATTTTGTCTCGATCAATCATATTTATGCCATGATAGAAGGTTAAGATTTGATCAAGGAGAAAAATTCTATGATCCGGACATCTTTGCAGCAAATATTTGAATCTCTCCCAAGCTTCAAATACTGATTCCCTGTGCAGTTGTCGGAAATTTAGAATGTCTCTTCTAAACTGCATCGTTTTTGAGTATGGAAAGTATTTTGAAAGAAACTTGATGCACATCTCTTCCCATGTATGAATAGAATTGGTTTTAAGAGTGTAAAACCAAGATTCGGCTTCATGGGTTAACGAGAAGGGAAAGAGATTCAAACGGATGTTGTCGTGAGAGACTCCGTTCTGCTTGAAGAATTGAGTGATCGATAGAAATTTGTCTAAATGATGATTAGCATCTTCATGTTCAAATCCATGGAATTGGCAGATTTGTTGAATAAACTCAATCATATGATCTTTCAAAACAAAATCGTTTGTTGGAGCGATCGGTCCTCCTCTACCGATGAGCGTCGGATGATAGAAATCCTCCATGGTCCTTGGATCATGGGGATGAGATGGGAAAGAATCGAACATGGTGGAGAATTAAACAATATGAGGGATAAGAAGATAAGAATTAAACGGTTAAGAGGATAAGAAGATATGAATTAAACGGTATAAGAGGGTAAAGAGATAAGAATCAAACGAATAAGATGATAAGAAGAATATTTTTGGATTTTTACAATTTTAGAAACATTGAAAATCACAAAAGAAAAAGGAAAAATAATTTGGAGAAGAAAATCTTTTTGGGTTTTTGGATTTTTAAGAAAATAAACTTTCAAAAGAAAGGATCTTCAAGGCACCAACGCGAAACACAACGCAAAAATCTTAACAAATCTCCCCGGCAACGGCGCCAAAAACTGATAGTGGTAGATACAGGGCAGTTTTAAATTTGTATTCCCGTTAGATAAAATAGTCACTTGAGGACAAATGACAATTCGATCTTCCGGAGTCGTATTCACGGCGAGATTTGAATTGAAAATCACGTTATGTCTTTTGTTTAATGCTTGATTGTCAAATATTTTTGGTTTTGATTTTTAGAGAAAAATTAAACACTATTTTAAAACAACTATTTTAAACTATTTTAAAATTAGACTACAACTAATGACGATAAAGTTAAGCTAAGAATATGATATTAAAAGATATGCTTGTCAAGAGTGGTGAAAAGCTCATTAATGGTGAATATTCATTTTAAGCCCTTTTTAATTAATACCCGTCAAAATAAATTATTTTCTCACAACGTTGGCTTATATTGAAAATAATTCTTTTTCTAGGTAAAAATTAGTAGATTTAAATAATTAATTATCCCAACGGCTTTTGCTCGTTAAAATAACCAACTAGTCAAATCTACAAATAATCAGGAAATTACTAATTTTCAACATTCTTAATTACTTGGTTTGATAATTAGTTACCTTAACGGCTTTTGCCCGTTAAAATTACTAAAAATGAATCCAAGTAAACCAAAGGTTAAAAGTCAATAATTTATAAGTTTTCACACTTTATTTCACAAATCACCAACACTTCACAAGCATAAAATAATCTACTCACTATACATATTAACTAAGCTAACAAATCCAACAAACATAAGCATAATTCTAAACTAAATATTTAAGCTAAAGGATTTAAAAAGCTAAATATGACAATAAACATAATATAAAGAAAGTAAAGAAAATAAACAATCATAAAAACTAAACTAAGGAAGACAATAAACAAAAAAATAGATAATCAAAAAGGGATTAGAAGTCACCAAGTTCGGGCGGATAACGAGCAATGTGGTACAATAACTCAATTCAATGCCAAAAATACCCCTCTTCAAGCTAATAACCCGTTACTTTCCTTATTGGCTCCATAAACACCTTCTCAATTGTCAGTTGAAGCAATAAATTTCTTAACTTAAACTCTAAAAACTACTAATCTTTAATTAAAGACTATAAAAATGCAAACTTTATAAAAGAAAATGATTTAAAAATTATATTTTTATAAAAAGTTTTAAACTTTATAACTTAAAAACATACAACTAAGAATTTTATAAAAGAAAGTTATATAAAAAGTTGATTAGAGAAGATAAAAATAGTTATTAAGTGGGTAAAAAGTGATTAACTAAAACTTAAACTTTAAAACTTAAAATTAATGTATCATAAACATAAACTCGTAATGATTAAAACCTTACATTAATTAAATATCATTACATAGCTTAAAGATTAAAACTAAATTAAAAAAAACTAAACTAATATAAAGAAGAAGAAGAAAAAATTAACGAAGAAAAAAAAAAGAAAAGAATGAGATCTGTCGGCGCTACTCTACTGCTCTCTCCTTTGTTGGCTACTTTTTTTTTTTTCAATACCTAGCCTCGTTTCCTTGATGGGCCGATATGGTGGGCTTGCTTCTTCTTTTTGTTTTCAACAGCTCCTTTGACCCACGTTAATATATAATACTTTCTCATCGTTTGTCGCATGCGAGGGTGGCATAATAACAAAAGTCCGTAGAGAAAGACATGATATATATATTATTTTCTCATCATTTTTCTCATCATTTGTCTTCATTTTAATATTTTGAGAGGCAACAAAAACTTGAGGTTCAATCTTTAATAAAACTTGAGCTTCATGTAGTTGGGCTGGGTTTAATCCTTAAATTTTTTGTCTCTTGCCTCGATGCTCCATATAAAATTATCATTGGTCTCGGAATTTCGTTCTCTTTCCATTCTCGTGCTCGGTTTTTGTCTATTTTGCCTTTCTTTTTGTCCCTTTTCTCAATATCCATACCTGCACATGCATAAACCCAAAAACACAATATATTTGGCATATTTGGTTAGTTTTTTGGTCTTTTAGGTCCGTTTTATCGGGTAAAAGATATGTGTAATTTAACACATATCAACCATCTGCACATATTTTACAAAAAAAAAACTATTGTCTGCCCTAAAAACAAAATAGCTGATGCAATAAACACTAGGGTTCTATCAATGGTGCAAGGAGAAAGCACAACATACTTGAGTTCTGATGAAGCAATTCCTCTTGGAAGAGATGGTGCTGCAACCGAGCTGCTATATCCGCCAAAGTACCTAAACACATTGAAATTCCTAGCTTTACCACCAAATAACCTTACTTTGAAAATTGGAACTCCAATTATGCTACTTCGAAATGTTAACTTAGAAGGTGGGCTATGCAACGATACCAGGATGATAGTGACACAACTACTCTCAACTTTAATACAAGAAGAGATTATCACAGGCACCGGAATTGGAGATAATATATTTATTCCAAGGATTCCATTACAAGCAACAGATCCAAACATGCCTTTTCTGTTCAAAAGAAAACAGTTCCCTGTTAAGGTTTGTTATGCAATGATATTCAAAAAGAGCCAAGGGCAATCTCTCAGCAAAATCGGGGTCTACCTTCCAGAGCCTGTATTCTCACATAGGCAGCTATATGTCGCATTATCACGCTCAACAACACCAGAGGGTCTCAAAATTCTAATTTAACAGGACGGCGAGCACCCTGAGAACACAACAAAAAACATAGTCTATAAGGACTTCTTGAGCACAATAAGTGAACCAGAGGTTTATATAATTAAATTAAATAGACAAAAAATATACACATTTACTTTACCATTTTATTAACAAATATTTGATGCATATAGATATTGTTATCTTTCATACTTTTCATTTGCATACTTTCCTTTATATGCTATATACCATTTAGGCGCTGCATTCAATAAACTATAATAGAAAAGCTTCTGCTAATGACTTTTTTTCCTTTATTGCAGCATGGAATTAACCCCTATTCAACAGCTAAAACCTGGAGACAGAGATAAATTCATTGAAGTGAAAGTTGTTGGGAATTAAAGCTTCTTGAGTTGCTGCTGCTCATATGGTTAAGACTGCTCTTGGGAATCAATGAAAATATTCTAAGTGTTTTACTGCTGCTTGTGAAGAGTTAAGACTGCTGGAACAAGTTAATATTGCTGTTGAACTTCAAAGGAAAATACTCTAAGTGGTTAATGCTGCTAGAAGAAAAGTTAATGCTGCCAGTACAAACTTAAGACTGCTGAAGAGTTAATGCTGCCAGAGTTAATATTACTGCTGCTAGAGTATTTAGTTAAGACTGTTGAAGAGATAAACATTGTATAGTCGGTTTAGAATGTTTAGATAATTATAGAAAAGATTTGAAAAATATTTTTCTTGTATAGAAAGTTATTGTAAGCCGACAAGGACTCCTTAGTCTATAAAAGGAGGTTCTAGGGCATTGAAATAGATACGTGATTCATATAGAGTTATAGCTTCAAGGTTGTAAACCCTAATACTTGCTAGAGTATTCGTATTATAATCAATAATATTGAAGCGTTGTTTGTTTGATAATCTTGTGTTCATAACTGTTCTAGTATACAAAGTTCTTCTTAAGATTGAAGTTTATATTCCACATAAACTTAAATATATTTAAAGACAGTTTCTAGTTAGTTGTATTGAATTTATTCAATATAACTTAACCTTTACAAGCTAAGGGAATTCGATCAAGTACATAACTGGGATCAACAAGTGGTATCAGAGCTTGTGATCTACAAGCTGTGATCAAGAAGAACCTGTTTTAATACAAGATCTTATTTGAAGACATGGATTCAGAGTCTGCACATATGGTTGCTGCATCTAAGGTACCAATGCTCAAGCCTGGTGAGTATGAGATATGGAGAATGAGAATTAAGTAGTATATTCAGATGATTGACTATTCTCTATGGGAGGTCATAGAGACTGGTAATACCTTTCCAAAACATCAACATCTGATGTTGGAGTTGTGACTATTTTGCCTATCAAAACTGCTGAAGACAAGGTACAAAGAAGATTGGAGGTAAAGGCAAGAAGCATTCTCATGATGGGCATTCCTAATGAACATTAATTGACATTTAATTCTATCAAGGATGCTAAGTCAATGTTAGAAGCTATTGAGAAGAGATTTTGAGGGAATGCTGCTACTAAGAAGACCAAGAAGATTCTCTTGAAACAATAGTATGAGAACTTTTTAGCTCCAAGTTCAGAGAAGCTTGGCCAAACCTTTGACAGGCTTCAGAAACTTGTGAGTCAATTAGAGCTTTTGGGTGAAAGTATTTCCCAATAAGACATTAACCAAAATATGTTGAGGAGTTTGTCACCAGAGTGGAATACACATGTTGTTGTGTGGAGAAACAAACCTGATCTGGACACAATGAGCATTGATGACCTTTACAACAATCTTAAAGTGTATGAACCAAAAGTCAAAGGGATGTCCAGCTCAAGCTCAAGCTCACAAAACATGGCTTTTGTGTCCTCCTCAAACAATAACAGTTCTGGCAGTCCTAGTGAAGCAGTTAATACTGCTCATGGAGTTACTACTGCTAGCACTCAAGTTAATGCTGCTAGTTCAACAAACATTGACAACTTGAGTGATGTTGTTATCTGTGCATTCCTGGCTAGTCAACCTAATAGTTCTCAGATTGTACATGAGGACTTGGAACAAATTCATCCAGATGACTTAGAAGAGATGGATTTGAAGTGGCAGATGGCTATGTTAACTAAGAGGGCAAGGAGATTCTTGAAGAATACTGGAAGGAAGCTCACAGTAAATGGCAATGATAACATGGGGTTTGATAAGTCCAAGGTGGAATGCTAGAACTGTCACAGGAAGGGACACTTTGCTAGAGAATGCAGAGCTCCAAGGAACCAAGACAACAGGAGTAAGGAAGGCTCAAGAAGGAGTATACCAGTTAAAACACCTTCTTCAACAGCCTTGGTGTCTTGTGATGGTCTTGGTGGCTAGGATTGGAGTGATCAAGCTGAAGAAGGACCCAACTATGCTCTTATGGCTTATTCATCTTCATCTTCAAGTTCTGACTCTGAGGTATCTAATGATTCTGGTTGTTCTTATAAATCTTGTTTAGATACTGTTGAGTTACTTAAAGCTCAGAATAATAAACTAGTTGAAGATTTAAAGAATTCTAAGTTACATATTTTAGGCTATAAGGTAGGCTTAGAATCTGTAGAACAAAGACTTGAATTTTATAAGAAGAATGAAGCTGAGTATGTAGAAAAGGTTAATGTTTTAGAAGGTGAACTATTTGTAAAAGAATCACTTATTACAAAGCTTAGGAAAAGGCTTGAAAAGGTTCAAAAAGAAAAAGATGTAGTTCAACAGGAAAAAGAAAGCATTCAATTTAGAGTGAATAGGCTTGAACATGCATCTGAAAGTGTGAACCAGATAATAGAGTGTCAAATTATAAAGAAAGGTAGTGGTTTAGGCTATAATGAGGTTTCCCCTCATATTACAGGAAAGTTTGTGCCTCCTGCACCTGAATTGTCTTGTTTAAATGAGTTAGTTACTAAGCCTGTAATTGAGAATGAGAAAGAGTCTAAGGTAAGTGATAGGATGTATACTGATGCACCAATTATTGAAGATTGGGTGTCAGATGATGAGGATCAGGAAGTGACTCAACATAAGGTTGAAATAAACACATTTAGGCCTAGTGTTGAAAAGATTAAGTTTGTCAAACCTAATACACAAGGACAAAAAGCTAGGAACAATGTCAATCAAGTTGAGCAACCTAGGGAGAATACTAACAGGCCTAGAGGAAACTAAAGAAACTGGAATAACATGATGTCTCAAAGATTAGAGAATAATTTTGAGATGTTTAACAAGGCTTGTTATGTATGTGGTAGTTTTGAACATTTGCAGTATGATTGTCATTACTATCAAAAACCTGTGTGGAACTATACTCAGAGGGTGAATCACCAAAGTTTTTCTAACAATACTCACCCCAATGCTAAAAGGAATATGGTTCCAAGAGCAGTGTTAATGAAATCTGGGTTAGTATCAGTTAATACTGCCAAGCAAAATGTTTCTAAAACAGCCGTATTGGCTAATACTGCTAGATCAGTTAATACTGCTCAAACAAAACCAACAGAGAATGGTGCTAAATCAATGTCACAGTTTTTAAAAACAGCACATTCATCTGTAAAAAGGCCCACTCAAAAGACAATAGCAATTAATATTGCTAAGGCAAAAGCAGTAGTTAATACTGCTAGGCCAAAAACAGTCATTAATACTGTCAAGGGAAATCATTTTTATGTTGTTAAGGCCTCAGCTTGTTTGGTTTGGAAACCAAAGATTAAAGTTTTAGACCGTGTTTCCAAACACAGCAGTGCATCAATAGTCCTAAAGAAATTTGATTATGTTGATGCACAAGGCAGATCCTGGTCAGTAATGGCTTGGGTCCCCAAGAGAAACTGATTTTCTTTCTTTATGTGCAGGGCAATCCACAGGTGGAATTACAGGATGAAGGAGTGGTTGATAGTGGATGCTCAAGGCACATGACAGGGAACATGTCCTATCTTACAGATTATGAATAAATTGATGGAGGATATGTTGCTTTTGGGAGTAATTCCAAAGGAGGAAAAATCACAGGCAAAGGTACAATAAGAACTGGTAAACTAGATTTTGAGAATGTGTATTTTGTCAAAGAGCTAAAATTCAATCTCTTTAGTGTCTCACAAATGTGTGACAAAAAGAATAGTGTTCTATTTAATGACACTGAATGTATTGTCTTGTCTCCTGACTTTAAGTTAATTGATGAAAGTCAAGTTTTGCTTAAAGTTCCGAGAAGAGATAATATATACAGTGTTGATTTAGAGAACATGGTTCCCAAAGGAGGTTTAACTTGTCTCTTTGCAAATGCCACATCTGATAAATCTAATCTTTGGCATAGAAGGCTAGGTCACTTGAACTTTAAAACAATGAACAAATTGGTTAAGGGAAATCTTGTCAGAGGTTTGCCTTCAAAACTTTTTGAAAATGATCAAAACTATATTGCTTGTTAGAAGGGAAAGCAACACAGAGCCTCTTGTAAGTCCAAAACAGTGAACTCTATCAGCTTACCTTTACATATGTTGCATATGGATTTGTTTGGACCAACATTTGTAAAAAACTTAATGAAAAAGATGTATTGCCTAGTTTTCACAGATGATTATAGTAGGTTTACTTGGGTTTTCTTTTTAGCAACTAAGGATGAAAACAGTGGAATCCTTAAGTCTTTCATAACAAGGGTAGAAAATCTAGTAAATCACAGGGTTAAAGTGATAAGATGTGACAATGAAACTGAGTTCAAGAATAGGGAGATGAATAAGTTTTGTAAGATGAAGGGTATTATGAGACAGTATAGTGTAGCTAGAACTCCTCAACAAAATGGTGTTGCAGAGAGGAGAAATAGGACACTAATTGAGGCTGCTAGGACAATGTTAGCTGATTCTAAATTGCCAACTACCTTTTGGGCTGAAGTAGTTAGTACTGCGTGCTATGTACAAAATAGAGTGTTAGTTGTTAAGCCTCATAACAAGACCCCATATGAACTTTTTTGATGCGTGGTTTTGCGACCTTACAACAGGTTTTACCTCTCGAGGGATCTCAAGAGGCTTACAACCCCACCAGGCAGTGTACCTGACCGATGTAGTATAGTGTAGTGGTAAGTACGGGGGATTGATCGTTCTCCACAGGGAATAGTGTTCGTTAGGTATGAAAAACTACTCTAATAGGTCTAAGGGTTGAGGAAGATTCTTTTTATGTTTTTATATTTTTATGAAAGCAAGTAAAATCTCGGGTTTGAAGGAGTGGGCGGAATTAGTTGCTAGTCAACTAACCCAAATAACTACAAATGCAAATAAAATAAAATAACTGAAAATAAAAAGTTGGTGAGAAACTTATGTGTAGAGAAATGTGTTTACTTAGATTTCCTTACTCCCTAACTATCTTTTACCGGTTGATTAGTGTGTATTAGTTGCGTGGATGACGGGTGTATTCCTTAATATCAATCGTGGGGTGGCGTACGTACTTCCCCAACTCTACAAGCTCCTACTTCACTCCTATGTCGAGCCGGCTAGGAAGCTCCTAACATGGGATCACTAGAATTCGCTTGTGCATTAAATATAACCATAAAAACCTTTAGTACGCATTTGGTTCATGTTTCTTAAGACGTTCAAGCAAGTTACCGAATAGGAAGTTAGCCAGTTTTCTTAAGCCTAACATAGATAAACAATCATCCAATACAACTAATAACACACTAATAACCAATAATCAATAGCTAGGTTTCATTAGATCTAAGCAAACACAAGATAAATCTAGCCTAACATGTTAAACAAAAGACAAGAACAAGATAAAATCAAACAACACATAGACATATTGAATGATTAATTGATAACTTATCTTCAATGTAACATGGAAGATCTCAAGGCAAAAAGCCTTGAAAAAGATGCTAAAATCGTCTTAGGGTTTTCTCCCAAAAATTCCACACTAAGTCCTCCTCTTATGACAAAGAATTGCAAAACTATATATAGATTTTTACATCTGACGGCGTCACCTTATGGAGTGTGACGCCGTCACCTCGCCGCTTCTAGGGTTCCCGGATGGCCTTCTTGACGCCGTCCCTCTTTAACTCTCCAAAATCCGTTCTGGCTTATCAAGGCTTGACGCCGTCAGCTCTTGAACGTGACGCCGTCCCTCTTTGATTTAAGCCGTGACGCCCTTGATCAGGTTAAAGCGTGACGCCGTCAGAATTTACATGCAATTTTCACTGGCTTATCATGAGTAAATTTCACATCCACCTTTTCTTGCCAAGCCATGACGCCGTCCAGAGTAAAATCTGACGCCGTCAAAGGTAACTTTTAGCCGATTTTTGAGACTTTGTCGTTTTCTTCACTTTTATGCTCCAAAAACGTCCAAAATGCCTCCTTTTCCAGATTTCTCCTCAAAAGTACCTAAAATGACAAAAGGAACGATTTAGGGCAATATTTGATCAAATAAATACGATTTAGGGCTTAAATGACCCCTTAAAAGCGGTACACTTTTCGCTTCATCAAATACCCTTACACTTGAGATTTGCTTGTCCTCAAGCAAATGCGCTTTTATTCTAATCAAAATACAAGTTAGGGGTCATTTAACGCAAACATAAAAGTAATTACAACAAATAATCGTTCCACTTCAATCATAATAAGCACGGAGATTATAAACTAGCACCTCACAAGTAGTGTTTAGATACTCACATCTCTCAAGTGTCATCAAAATAAATCTCATAAATGAAAACGGATAATATCTCTCACTACCTGTCATAGCAAATAGATTACCATAGGATTGGGAAAGGATCGAAAACCTCCTCCACTAGGCGTAAGCACCTAAGATAAACTATCAAAGAGGGCTTTTAAATGGGTTATAACGTTAGGTGTAGGGAAAAGGAAAACACGGTTTTGTTGGATAAAGGATATTTTACTGGTGGCGAGTTAAAGATCTTGATCAATTACATGTACTATACAATGTTGCTAAGCCAAGACTAGACTCGATTTAAGCTAATGAAAGAAAATAACAAAAACATAAAATAAACATAAAATAAAACGGGATGGTAGTCCGTATGTTTTTTCTACTTTTCTTTTTCTCATTTTTTTGTATTTTTCTTGATTTTTTCGCTTTTTTCTTTTTTTTTTTTTTTTTTTTTTTTTTTTTTTTTTTTTTTTTTGCATACACTCTTGCCCTACCATCCAAAATAATACATCATAGGAGCATTGCATCCCCTTACACTTGAACTTTTACATAACTTTACAAATAACTATTCTAATGACTCGAATTAAGATAATTGAAAAACTTGGAGTACTTTTAAAATATTTAGCACATATGGGGGTAATAAATGATGTTCTTCCCCATTACTCCATTACACTAGTACTTTACCCATGAGTCCCAATCGTCCCAAAACAATATGTACAAAGATATGACTCGACTTAGCAACCATGTAATCAATTAGATAATTAACTTGGGTTTAAACAAATGTTGTCACAATAATGCACTAAAGATGAGTGCATACAAGGTAGGCTAAGGCGATTTGGGTGTACATTTAAGTGGGGTGTAACAAATTCTTCCTTTAAGTAAAATGCTTAAAGGTCGAAACGAAAAGATAGGCTCTGAGGGGTGTACTAGGGGTATCGTGTACTAAAAATGAGTACAACGCAAAGGGTGTGGGAGAATTACTTGACCAATGTAGCCAATGTAATTATAACAAAAACACAGGTGTAAAACAAAGGGTTAATCCTAATGCCTCTTATCATGTAGTAAATCTAACTACACGAATGTAGTCTCACTTGTGGCCTTGGAATGGTCCTAACGCAAGTTCTAGAATCTAAGTGCTACCGGTACACACATCATAGCATAAATGCTTTTCCTACCAATTCTAGGGGTGAACCTCACATATTTGGGGGTGGAAAATTTTTTAGTGGTACGGTTTTTGTGCTAGTCATATAACTCCTATCCGTGAGACGCTCATTAAGATCAAAGTTTCACTCCTATATGTTGTAAAAAAATTTAAATTTGGCACTAAAATTACCTTAACAAGTATTTCTCTCAGTTTTATTACACATCTACTATTAAACAAACAAAAATCAAGCGTAATAGCATTCTCTAATCGTACTTTTACCCCCCCTTACACTTAAGATGAACATTGTCCCCAATGTTCAAATAACAAATGTAAAAGTAAAAAGTAAAAGAATGAAATCAAATACTCCCCTGATTCGCTCGGTGGATAATGAAATAACACGGTTAAATCTTCTTCCAAAGTAATGTTGAAGCTCCATGACTAATGCATCGCCATAAGCTTGATTCAAAACATTTCCTTGTCCAAAATAACCTGTTAAACCTGAGAAAACAAACACGAAAACCTGCATAACATCGGCGGGATAAAATCTATATATAAGGATATAATGCTTGTGGAATGATAACTTTGCAGATTCCTGGAGATTATAAGTTGGAGATTTTATAAAAACTTTTTAAAAACAAAACTTTCAAAAATTTCTGAAAATTAAATCTGACGCCGTCAGGTTATAAACCCTGACGCCGTCAGAAATGACCTGACAAAAATTTTCATTTTAAGTTTCCGGAAAATTTCTGGAAAAACCTTTACCTTACTTCCTGGAAATCCTGCAAAACATCATTATGACTCGATACAAGCATTTGACTCAAACACACACTAATATGTATGTTAATTTATTATTATTACGATTCATGTTAATTTGTGTTCTAATAAACCGATTTAGATTTCCCTTACACTTAACTTTTGCAAAATACCTTTATATGTAGTTAAGACGAAGTTAAAAACAAAATAAAGCATTTTCACAAATTAGTTTTTAACATGAATCAATAGGAATAAAAATTAAACATACATACGGAAACAAATAAAAACAAACAAACAAACAAATAAACACACAAAGCAAATAAATAAAATAAAGCTTGGGTTTCCTCCCAAGAAGCGCTTTTCTTTATTAACGAGTCTTGTAGCTAGACTCCAAGTCACTCTATCTAGTGTCGCTTATGCTCACGTACCCGAGTGTGAGCCATCTAATTGTTGCCTCATCTTTCTTGTATTCATCATTTAGCTCCAAACATCCATGATAATATCTCTTATTTTTCTCATGTGGATATTTGAGCCCCTTCCCCTTATCATTCTCACTTAACAAGTCGATAGGCATAATTCTATTGCAAGATTCAATGGGGTAGTTCTTAAACCTAGGATGTGCTCGGGGCATTTGATAGACAAAATCTTCATCCCCATCCGAGAATGTAATTAACCCGTCCACAAGTTTTTCGTCAAGGTTGGTCAACCTTTTGAAGGGTTCTCCAAAAATGACTTGGGTTAATTTGTTATCAATGAATTCTCCTAAGCTCTCCATAACCATAAAATCCACCAAATACACAAAACTTCCAACGAATACGTGTAGTGGCTTAGTCCTAGCAACGATGTTATCACCTTGATATTCTAGCTCATCTACCATGATTTTATTATAATTAGCGCGAGAGATAATGTTCATAGGAAAAGATGAGTTAAGATAAGCATAAAAATCATGATAACCAATCTTACACGGGAATTGCATGTTAAAGAGGCTATCCTTTTCGATCTTAGTCCTAGGGTCAACATACTTAAAGGGATCAATTTCCTCTTTTCCCCATTCCTTGTTAACTACTTCTCCATTACCGGTATCCTCATCGGAGTCTGAGTAGTAAAACGGACTAACATAGTCATTCTCATGGTCAGACTCCTCCATCTCAGAATTGTTACCAAAGTGATGGTCGGGTGAAAGGTTGTTGTTTTCTATGATGGGGGCGGGAACGGGTAGTTGAAAGTTTGCACGGCGAAAAACACGAATAACAGGGATCAAATGACCAATGTTACTCATGAGGTAAGTGGAAGGTATCACAAACAAAAGTACAAAGAAACAAGATAGACTAAAGAAAACCTAGAAAAATAAAATAAAAATCTCACTAGAAAGGAATCTAGTGAGTAGACCTAATAGAAATAACAATTCAACCTAAACAATAACTATTCCCCGGCAGCGGCGCCAAAAACTTGATGCGTGGTTTTGCGACCTTACAACAGGTTTTACCTCTCGAGGGATCTCAAGAGGCTTACAACCCCACCAGGCAGTGTACCTGACCGATGTAGTATAGTGTAGTGGTAAGTACGGGGGATTGATCGTTCTCCACAGGGAATAGTGTTCGTTAGGTATGAAAAACTACTCTAATAGGTCTAAGGGTTGAGGAAGATTCTTTTTATGTTTTTATATTTTTATGAAAGCAAGTAAAATCTCGGGTTTGAAGGAGTGGGCGGAATTAGTTGCTAGTCAACTAACCCAAATAACTACAAATGCAAATAAAATAAAATAACTGAAAATAAAAAGTTGGTGAGAAACTTATGTGTAGAGAAATGTGTTTACTTAGATTTCCTTACTCCCTAACTATCTTTTACCGGTTGATTAGTGTGTATTAGTTGCGTGGATGACGGGTGTATTCCTTAATATCAATCGTGGGGTGGCGTACGTACTTCCCCAACTCTACAAGCTCCTACTTCACTCCTATGTCGAGCCGGCTAGGAAGCTCCTAACATGGGATCACTAGAATTCGCTTGTGCATTAAATATAACCATAAAAACCTTTAGTACGCATTTGGTTCATGTTTCTTAAGACGTTCAAGCAAGTTACCGAATAGGAAGTTAGCCAGTTTTCTTAAGCCTAACATAGATAAACAATCATCCAATACAACTAATAACACACTAATAACCAATAATCAATAGCTAGGTTTCATTAGATCTAAGCAAACACAAGATAAATCTAGCCTAACATGTTAAACAAAAGACAAGAACAAGATAAAATCAAACAACACATAGACATATTGAATGATTAATTGATAACTTATCTTCAATGTAACATGGAAGATCTCAAGGCAAAAAGCCTTGAAAAAGATGCTAAAATCGTCTTAGGGTTTTCTCCCAAAAATTCCACACTAAGTCCTCCTCTTATGACAAAGAATTGCAAAACTATATATAGATTTTTACATCTGACGGCGTCACCTTATGGAGTGTGACGCCGTCACCTCGCCGCTTCTAGGGTTCCCGGATGGCCTTCTTGACGCCGTCCCTCTTTAACTCTCCAAAATCCGTTCTGGCTTATCAAGGCTTGACGCCGTCAGCTCTTGAACGTGACGCCGTCCCTCTTTGATTTAAGCCGTGACGCCCTTGATCAGGTTAAAGCGTGACGCCGTCAGAATTTACATGCAATTTTCACTGGCTTATCATGAGTAAATTTCACATCCACCTTTTCTTGCCAAGCCATGACGCCGTCCAGAGTAAAATCTGACGCCGTCAAAGGTAACTTTTAGCCGATTTTTGAGACTTTGTCGTTTTCTTCACTTTTATGCTCCAAAAACGTCCAAAATGCCTCCTTTTCCAGATTTCTCCTCAAAAGTACCTAAAATGACAAAAGGAACGATTTAGGGCAATATTTGATCAAATAAATACGATTTAGGGCTTAAATGACCCCTTAAAAGCGATACACTTTTCGCTTCATCATTTTTCATGGTAGAACACCAACTCTAAGTTTTATGAAACCATTTGGGTGTCCTATTACAATTCTCAATACCATAGATCATCTAGGCAAGTTTGATGGTAAGGCTGATGAAGGATTCTTTGTTGGATACTCACTGAATAGTAAAGCCTTTAGAGTATTCAATAGTAGAACAAGGATAGTGGAAAAGAACCTGCATGTTAAGTTTAGAGAGAGTACACCTAATGTTGCAGGTAGTGGACCAAATTGGCTGTTTGATATAGATGCACTAACAAAGACAATGAATTATGAGCCAGTTGTTGCCGGTACACAGTCTAATGGTTTAGCAGGTGCAAAAGCTAATACTGATGCAGGTCAAGCTAGTAAGGAGACAAAACCTAAAAAGGATTACATTCTGCTACCATTGTGACCTGCTGATCCACCATTCTCAACCCAAGATCCAAAGAGTTCTGAAGAAGATGATGTCAAACCTTCAAGTGGTAATAAGTGATGATGAACCAAGGAAAGAAACTGAAAGTGGTGCTCAAGAGACTGATGATAAAGATGACAACATTGATAATGTTAATACTGTTAGTAAAGGCAACATAACTAACAATATTAATACTGCTAGTTCATCTGTTAATACTGATAGCACAGATGTTAATGCTGATGATGGGAATAAAAACAATGAATTTTCATGGGATCCAGACATGCCTCCTTTAGAAGAAGTATGGGAGGATACTGATGACGAAGCTGATGGTAAAGAAGCTGACATTAACAACTTGGATCCTACAATTCCAGTCAGTCCAGTTACAACTACAAGGATTCATAAAACACATCCTCTTACTCAGGTGATTGAAGATGTGCATTCAGCTGTACAAACAAGGAAGATGACCAAGGATTTGAATGAACAATGACTATTTGCCAGAACTATTAAACAACGAAACAGTCATAAAGATCTTCAAAATTGTTTGTTTGCTTGTTTCTTATCACAAGATTCTAGCATTGAATGATCCAAGCTGGATAGAAGCTATGCAGGAAGAGCTTTTACAGTTCAAGTTACAAGAGGTTTGGACTTTAATGGAGTTACCTAATGGTAAGAGGGCTATTGGAACAAAATGGGTTTTCAGAAACAAGAAAGATGAAAGAGGTATTGTGGTTAGAAATAAAGCAAGATTAATAGCTCAAGGGTACACACAAGAAGAAGGGATTGACTATGATGATGTTTTTGCCCCAGTTGCAAGAATTGAAGCAATTAGGTTGTTCTTAGCTTATGCTTCATTTATAGACTTTGTGGTGTATCAGATGGATGTCAAGAGTGCTTTTCTTTATGGGAAAATTGAAGAAGAAGTTTATGTTTGTCAACCACCAGGGTATGAAGATCCTGAATTTCCTAATAAAGTTTATAAGGTTGAAAAAGCACTATATGGGCTACATCAAGCTCCTAAATCATGGTATGAAACCTTGTCAACATATTTGTTGGACAATGGGTTTCACAGAGGAAAGATTGACAGAACTTTGTTCATAAGAAGACA
Organism: Artemisia tridentata subsp. tridentata; assembly: GCA_021014915.2. Classification (NCBI taxonomy): domain Eukaryota; kingdom Viridiplantae; phylum Streptophyta; class Magnoliopsida; order Asterales; family Asteraceae; genus Artemisia; species Artemisia tridentata. The sequence goes on from CP139507.1 coordinate 89,340,962, forward strand.
CAAAGATGATATTTTGCTGGTTCAAGTATATGTGGATGATATCATCTTTGGTTCTACAAAGAAGGAGATGTGCATTGAGTTTGAGAAGTTAATGCATGAGAAGTTTCAGATACGTTCTATAGGAGAGCTTACATTCTTCTTAGGATTGCAAGTAAAACAGAAGAAGGATGGCATATTTATCAGTCAAGATAAGTATGTTGCTGAGATTTTAAAGAAGTTTGGGTATACTGATGTAAAGACTGCAAGCACACCAATGAAGACTGGGAAGCCTTTGCTCAAAGATGAAGATGGTGAAGATATGGATTTTCATTTTTACAGATCAATGATTGGTTCATTGATGTATCTTACTTCTTCAAGACCAGAAATTATGTTTGCAATGTGTGCTTGTGCAAGATACCAAGTTACTCCAAAGGTTTCACATCTACATGCTATGAAAATGATTTTTAGATACTTGAAAGGTTAGCCTAAATTGGGCCTTTGGTATCCAAAAGATTCTCCTTTTATTATGGAAACATACACTGATAGTGATTATGCTGGAGCAAGCTTGGATAGGAAGTCTATAACAAGAGGTTGTCAATTCCTAGGATGTAGATTGATCTCATGGCAGTGCAAGAAACAGACTGTGGTTGCAAATTCCACAACTGAAGCTAAGTATGTGGCTGCTTCAAGTTGCTGTGGACAAGTGCTTTGGATTCAGAATCAATTTCTTGATTATGGGTACAATTTTATGCATACCAAGATTTCTATTGACAATAACAGTACTATGTGCATAATTAGAAATCCTGTTTTTCATTCAAAAACAAAACATATAGAGATCAGACATCATTTTATAAGAGATTGCAATGAAAAGAAACCAATTCAAATGGTTAAAATCCATACTGACAAGAATGTTGCAGATTTGCTTACAAAAGCTTTTGATGTAAGTAGATTTCAATATTTGATTGTCAGTATTGGAATGCTAAATCTTTAAAGTTTTGGATCACTTTATGTTTTTGTAGAGTTTTATAAGGATTAGTACTGTTATTCAAGTCATAAATTGTTTCTGCTGTTAAGTGTAATTAGTACTGCTAGTTATACTTAAGACTGCTAGTTTATACTGTTGGTTTTACTTAAAACTGTTAAGTCTAATCATGTTGTGATAATTATGAATATTGTTATGTCACTACTACAAAAAAGGACATAGAGCCCCCTTAATAGAGCCCGGTTTTTGTGAAAAACGGGCTCTAAAGGAGTTCCGGGTTGTGGAAAAGGGCATAGAGATTAATTTTGGATTGCCCCCATTTTAGGATTGCCTTTTAAATAATTTATCCCATTTAGGGTGCGAATGTTATTAACGTATTTGGGGATTTGAGGGAATGTACTAGATAGATCGAAATTCTAGATGGATCGAAGTAGATGGATGTACAAGATAGATCGAAATTCAGAGGAATATTTGACCAGGCTGTCTGAATTTATTAAAGTTGCCGAGGATGATCGGGAAAAGAAAGGAAAATTAAGAATATCTTGTCCGTGTAAAGATTGTAACCATATACAATTTTATACTGACTCTGATGTAATAAAAGGACACCTGATATCAACTGGGTTTACAGAACGGTATACTTGTTGGTCATGGCATGGTGAATTATTACAAGAGCGTGACACGGTTGATTCTGATCATAGCGAGGATGATGATGATGATTCGTACGACAACGGTCCTGATAACTTAGATGACATGTTACATGATTTGGAGGGTGATATAGATGACAATAATCATGCCAAATTTCAAGAATTGTTTGTCCATGCGGAAAAGCCATTATATGCTGGGTGTAAAAAACACACTAGATTAAGTGCAGTGTTGAGATTGTTTGACGTAAAGGCAGCTAATGGTTGGAGTGATAAAGGTTTTACAGATTTGTTAGAGGCAGTGAATGAATTGCTCCCCGAAGATAATGAGTTGCCCGTTTCTGTATACAAAGCAAAAAAACTTATTTGTCCAATGGGATTGCAAATCAAAAGAATACACGCATGTCCCAATGATTGTGTATTGTATACGAAGGAAAAAAAGGACTTGCATAAATGTCCTGACTGTAATTCATCAAGGTATAAGGAAAAAACTGAAAAAGAAATTAATAGTGATGTGACGAAGAATGGCCCCCCAACTAAAGTATTATGGTATTTGCCCATTATACCTAGGCTGAAACGATTATTTGCTAATCCAAAAGATGCAAAGTTGTTCCGTTGGCATGCCGAAGAGCATAAAAAAGATGGAAAAATAAGACATGTGGCTGATTCACCTCAGTGGAGAAATATTGATAATATTGAGATTAGAAATGTACGGGTTGGAGATGAGGTTAGAGATATACGGTTTGGTGATGAGATTAGGAATATACGGTTTGGACTTAGCTCAGACGGAATAAACCCTTTTGGAAACATGAGTAGTCGTCACAGCACTTGGCCAGTTCTTTTATCCGTCTACAATCTTCCACCTTGGTTATGCATGAAACGAAAGTACATCATGATGTCATTGTTAATTCAAGGTCCAAAACAACCAGGAAACGACATCGATGTGTATTTGGAACCGTTAATTGATGACATGAGAGAACTGTGGGGTACAGGCGTTGAAGTGTATGATGCGCACATGAAGTAAAATTTTCAATTGCGGGCCATGATTTTTTGTACCATAAGTGATTTTCCTGCATACGGTAACTTGTCTGGATACGGTACAAAAGGATATAAGGCGTGTCCTGTTTGTGAAGATGATACCCACTCAAGGTGGTTGCCAAATTGTAAGAAGATGGTATATATGGGACATCGAAGATCGCTTCGAAAGGATCACCCATACCGTAGACGAAAAAAGTTGTTTGACGGCAACCCTGAGCCAGGAGTCTTACGACAACCATTGGATGGAGAAGCTGTATTATCTCGAGTTCAAGAAGTAAAAAATGTGTTTGGAAAACGAAAGAGAACCACTCCAACCAACATATGGAAAAAAAAAGTCTATCTTTTTTTATTTGCCATACTGGAAGCATTTGCAAGTCCGACATTGTCTTGATTTTATGCACATCGAGAAAAATGTTTGTGACAGTTTAATAGGATTATTGTTAAATATTTCGGGAAAAACAAAAGACGGGGTTAATGTTCGAAAGGATATGGTTGAAATGGGAATAAGACAAGAGCTTGCTCCAGTTGAAAAAGAAGGAAGTCGTATGTATATCCCGGCAGCTTGTTATACCATGTCAAAGGCCGAGAAAACCAAATTTTGTCAATGCTTACATGGTGTTAAGGTTCCATCCGGATATTCTTCAAATGTTAAGAAGTTGGTGTCGATGAATGACTTGAAATTGCTTGGTATGAAGTCGCACGATTGTCATATTTTAATAACACAACTTATCCCAATTGCAATTCGTGGAATATTGCCAAACCGCATTCGACACACGATCACAAAGCTTTGCCTATTTTTCAACCTGATTCATTCAAAAGTGATCGATCCGGAAGTGTTAGATGAATGGCAGAGTGATATTATCCTCACCCTTTGCCAACTCGAGATGTATTTTCCACCTTCCTTTTTCGATGTCATGGTTCATTTGGTATCTCATATTGTAGGAGAAATAAAGGCTTGTGGTCCTGTGTTTCTACGGTACATGTATCAATTTGAGAGATACATGGGTTTCTTAAAAGGATATGTTAGGAACCGATATCGACCAGAGGCGAGTATTATTCAAGGATATGCTACCGAGGAGGTAATTGAGTTTTGTACAGACTATATGAAAGATGTCCCCAATATTGGCATCCCACAATCTCGACATGAGGGTAGACTTCAAGGGGTTGGGACTATTGGGAGGAATTTGGAAGTGCCAAATCAAGATGATTTATATCGGGCACATTTTACCATTTTAGAACACATGACTTGTGTTGCTCCGCACATCCATGAACACAAAAGAATGTTAATAGCAAAATATCGTAATAAGACACAAGCATGGTTGGCTACCGAGCATTACAGAACATTTTCGGATTGGTTGAAAAACAAGGTGAGAAGTAACATGCTACAAAATGTAGATAGGACGGTGGAACGGTTGGGGTTCGGTCCGCGATTTGTGACAAGATACCAAGGCTATGACATCAATGGGTATACATTTTACACTAAGAAACAAGATGAAAAGAGTACATTGCAGAACAACGGAGTGATGGTAATAGCCGCTACGCCTGATTTCTCAATGGATGATCATGAAGCAAGGTCGGCGATTGCCAAAAAATCGTATTATGGTGTCATTCAAGAAATCTGGGAATTGGATTATCTTTCGTTCACTATACCTATGTTAAAGTGTAAGTGGGTCAATAACGTAGGAGGTGTTAGAGTTGACGATTACGGTTTTACAAGTGTCAATCTTTCCATAAATGGCTATGTATCTGAACCGTTTATCCTAGCAAAACAAGTGAATCAAATATTCTTTGTTGAGGACCTGAATGATTCTAGATGGCACATCGTTCTACATGGTAAACGACGTATAGTTGGTGTTGAGAATGTTGTCGACGAGGATGAATATGACCAGTTTGATGAGCTACCTCCGTTTTCTATCAGTGCTTCATCTTCAAATGACGTTATTGATGATACCACTTACTTAAGATCCGACCACGATGAAGGTATTCTTTGTTGAAGACCTGCACTTGATTAAGGTAAATAAAATATATTTTTAATATGAAATAAAACGTAATTTTATATTTCATTATAAATTTACATACTAATAAATTTATTTTGTTTTGCAGGCACGTAGCTTATCTAGTTTATTTAGACATGTTTTTGTATAAAGTTTCAATAAATTTTAATTTTAGATTGTAAGACTATTGAAAAAAAAAAAAAAAAAAAAAAAAAAACTTTTGAACATTTTTCTTTTCTTAAAAAATAAAAATAAAAAACCTTTCATTTTCTTTTAATCAAATAATTGGTTTATAAGATTTAGGCGGTTCTTAAAATTTTAGCCTAAATTCTAAAATCCATAAGGGCGCGTCATTTCCCTCCCCAAATTTCATTACACACCAAACCCTAATCTCTTTTCCCCCTTCACTTTCACAACCTTCAGCACACAATCTCTTTAACCTAACCATTTTAACCAATACCACTTAACCACTTTCGCACACCACCACCACCACCATCGTCGCACACCATAGGCGTCACAGGCCACCTTCGTCACAGATCCAAGCCACGACTTATTCGAATTAAGAGGTACCAATTTGCTACAATTGATATTGTTCTTCAATTAATCAGTATAATATCTCATTAATGATGTTAAATTTTATTCTGGAATTACTTATGTCTGTTTATACGTTTTTCATATTGATATTGAATGAATTTGATTCTACAATTGATATTGTCCTTCAGTTAATAAGGTCTTGATTTTGAAGCTCTGTGTGGGAATTAAAATAATATTACACCAGAACAAATCTTTATTTTCATATTAAAACAATATAATTTTTTGTGATAAATCGGGTCTTCGGGAAGACTTTTTTGTTGTTACAAAGTGGGCTTTTGAACCTGATACTTGCTGTCCAAAATAGGTGTTTCCGGACTTGGTTTAGGACTTGGTTTTGCTGTCATAAACGGTGTGCTTTGTCGTGCTATTTTCTGTGATAAACGGTGTGTTTTGTAAGACTCTTTAGCTCTCACAAAGTGGGCTTTTGAACCTGATACCTGCTGTCCAAAATAGGTGTTTCAGGACTTGGTTTAGGACTTGGTTTTGCTGTCATAAACGGTGTGCTTTGTCGTGCTATTTTCTGTGATAAACGGTGTGTTTTGTAAGACTCTTTAGCTCTCACAAAGTGGGCTTTTGAACCTGATACCTGCTGTCCAAAATAGGTGTTAGGCTGATATGTTTCATTGTTTTGTTAATGTTAGGCTGATATGGAAGAGCTTATGGATGAGCATATGGATGAGCATATGGATGAACAAAATATGGTTGAGCATGATACGAATGAGCAAGATATGAATGAGCAACCCGAACCACATCCTCAAAGGAAAAAGAGAGGAATCTACACCATAAATAAGAAGAATAGGAAACAACTAAATGGTGTTACTTTCGATGAGTATGGCTTTGCTATTGGAGAGGACCAGTCTCCTTTTGGGCTTTACGTAGGAGCGGTAACTAGGGCAAAGATCTCAATCCTCATAGAAGATTGGAGGAAAGTGAAAAAAAGTGATCAAGATCAGTTATGGTTGGAAATCAAGGTATATTATCTTAACACCATTAGTTAGGATGTTACTTAATTACTATGTTTATTAACATCTTATGAGCTTCATTTTTACATTGCAGGAGCATTGTAGGCTTAAGGATAATAGCTGCAAATCACAAGTGCTCAAACAGTGCAACCAGTCTTGGAAAAGTTTCAAGAAGGATCTTCGTACAGATTACATGTATAAGCAAAGAAGTCCTTGTGATAAGTGGACGTTTGTTGAACCCGGGACATGGGAAGAGTTTGTGAAGCAGGAAAGTACCCCTGAAAAAAAGGTATTTCTTACTTTATAATGTATTTTTTATATATTGTATAATGTTGCAATGTTTCTAATTCTCTATTATTCCTATGTCAAGGCGAAACATGAAAAAGGGAGGAAATGGGCTAAACTCAAGAAAAATCCTCCACGGCTGGGCCCAAAAGGATATCGTGGAAATTTAGATAAATGGGAAAAAGAGAGAGCTTCTGAAGAGCTTTGCACAGATGTCCATAAGATACCTGATCGGCGTGGGAGAAATTATTGTTTGGCAAGGAGAATACACGATAAAGTAAAAGGATTGATGTTATCGCCTGAAATGCAGGTTATTGCGGACCAATTGGTAAGGCATTGCTAGCTACCCATATCCCATTTCCTTGGTGCTTATATTTTTCTCCTATGTTATCTTTTTACTTGTGCTATTCTCAACATACTGCATCTTCTAAGTTCTAAAAAATATTTTGAGCATACTGATTATAAGAACATAACGTAATATGTTATTTTTTTTTATGTCCATAAATATAGAAAACTTCAACTCAACCTAAATATAGAAAAGTTCAACTCAACCCAAAATAAGAGTATGAAGTTGTATTAGAGAAGTTTAAGATATAAAAAAATAGCTTATTACTTGCATAATTAGTATTCGATCAACACATCACCTGTATTAATTGTTTCTGATTATTGTATTGCTTGCATGAAATTACAGATTGAGGCGCATACACAATTATCTAACAGTTCAGAAGTTGAAGATGGTGTAGATCCCTTAATTATGGTGGTAGGACCTGAGCACGGTGGTCGTACTAGGGGGGTAGGACACCTTGTGGGCTTTAAACAGGGGATAAAGGGATATGTTGCAAAAAAGAGAAAGTATCGCGAAAGAGAAGAAGTAATGGCGATTGTAAACAATAAAATAGCGAAAGCACTTGTAGAAATGAAGGCTGAGTATGATAAGGATCTTGCAAGAGCAGTAAAGGAGTTGAAGCCCATGAAAGAGAATGAAAACCCCGAGAGCCCGCCAATGAGGAAGAGTAGTTGTGACTCGGCATCAAACTTTGATGTATTGGACAATATACAGGTACATGTAATTACTTTTTTCACTACTCTAAACAGTTTTAATATGCAATCCCAAACACCCCTGAACATAGATTCCGTATTTGATAAACTTGTTAGCAAGTAATTTGCACATAGAAGTCTATAGATGTTAAAACAGATTTAAACATTAAAACTTTATCAAGTTTTAACACATAAAGTCAATGATCAACTTTATTCAAATTTTGGAAGCCGGAAGACTGGAACTGATTGTAATATTTTATGTTTAAGATAAATATTACTTCACTGTTGTGAACTTGTGTGGCAATTGGCCAATAAGTAAGACTAAAAAAAGTGCACAACACATTAACATAACTACATAATCACACAACACATTAACATATCAGTAGGATTAGAAAAGAGTGCAGTGGACTTAGAAAAAAAGCGCAGGCCTTAGAAAAACATTAACATACCAGTAAGACTAACAACATGATGCAATAAAAGTTATAATTTTTTGTTTGTTTGTTAAGTAGTTTACATCTCAATAGCAGATAAGTCAAGGACACTAACACTTTGACTCACAGTTGATGTAGGTTTTCCCCTAAATATCAAACCACTATCTGTTACTGATATTTTAATTCACAAATTTCTGCACACGGACTATAATTCATGATCATGGATAAGAGTAGAGTTTAATAGAATAAGGACAAATGACAAATTTGTACAGCAGAGTTTTAAGTTTGTACTTAACAATCTGTGCCTCTAACTTGATATGTTCCCGATTTATGCAGCCATGTGCTACGGATCTTGTTTGCTACTGATCTTGTATGCTTATTTGCACATGTTCTACGGATCTTGTTTGCTACTGATCTTGTTTATCAAATATGCTACTGATCATGTTTGCAACATAGATGTTAAAATAGATTTAAACATAGTAGTCTATTGATCTTGTTTGCAAAATAATTCACACATGCTGGTTAAAATTTAAGTTAGTTTGTACAACTCAATTGCTTCTTAATTTTTTTGCATTATAAGTGTATTATATATTTTCTAATAATATGTTTTATAGGAGGCTAGCAAATGCCAGTTGTTTCTCCCCTACGGGACCAAGAAGGTTCTTGTTGCTATAGGGATGGTGTATCCGGCTAAGCAAGTACATGGAAAGTCAGTGCTACAGGGGCATGCGAAGGTGCATGTAGACAATGTTGAAGCTAAGTACAAGGACTACATTCTTCCAGTCGAAACCGAAGAGTTTAGTAAATTAGGACAAACCGTGCTTAGTTTTATTCAATGGCCCAAGAAGTATATTGAACTCACTAAGGTAAATTGATCTACACAAGATTCACTTCTTATAATATTGTTGTTACATGTTGTCACTATAATAACCGTATTTTGTTATCAGGCCTCCAACCAAACAGGAAACGAGAAAAGTGTGGCAGCAAAAACCTCCACCCAAACTGCAACCAAGCAAATTATGGCATCAACTACATCCACCCAAATTGCAACCAAGCAAATTTTGGAAACAAACAAAGAACCTTTCACCCAAAAACAAACATCGCCAACTTTGTATAGACAAGAAGGACCATCCAACCATATAGCAGCAGCTGCCCTGACCAAGAGTGCAACCAAGAGTGCACGTCCCCTCAATTCGGTACGTACATTCATGTGTGTGTATGCTTCACATGTTCTGGTTCGAGTCTAAATGGTCTTTGTATTTATGGGTTCAACATAACTTTTAGCCTTTAATTAATACTTCACATGTTTTGTTAGTGTTAGAAAATCACCATTACTAGTGTACTTGTTGTGCAGGCTAGCAAGGAAAAAGAAGATCTAATCAAGAAAATGAACAACTATCGTGGTCAGATACATAAAAGAGCGTGTGTTCGAAGTGCTTATGAACGTTTGATGCGCAGCCCAGATCCTACTCGTTCTATACTTGTTAATGTTGAGCCTCGTGTTTTTGGACAATCAGAGTCCTTTCAAATTTCGGTTCCTCCCCAGGATCTTATGATGCTTTTTACGAATGGATGGCTTAACTCTTCCATTATAACTTTGTTTGCAACGTAAGTACACAGGGGCTTAACATATCTTATTTAAACATAGTTGGGATATTTTGTTTATTTTCATTTTATATATTGTCATGTTTCCAGGTCCATACATAAGATTTTGCAAAAGGTGAAATCGCAATCGAACAAATGCGGTTTCCTGAACCCGTATACGATTCAAGACTCTGTATGCATGTTTGACAGTTTACTTGTCGAAAACTACTTGTTGCAAGCGATGGACTCAAGCCAACATAAATCATTTTTTCTTGCTCCGTACGTTGAAAGGTACGATATGCAACACTATCCTTCATTGCTTCAAGACTTATGTAAATTGTTTATACTAAAAGATCACATATCAATAGTAAACACTGGAATCTGTTCATAATTGTACCTCAACAAAACGTCGGGTTCATTTTGGATTCTGATATGGAAGGAAAGAACGAGGAGAGCTACGAATTTACCAATGTTGTGCAGAAGTAAGAATTTTTTGCATTAACGTATTATTCACATTTATATCTATAACGGTTAACATAACTCTACCATTCTTTAATTTCTTGTAGGGCGTTTGGTAATATGAAATGGAATCTTGTTGAGGTAAATAATCTCATTCTATACATGTATATTATTATTTTTTATTTCTTTTGTTTAATGCTTATAAAATGGCTTCTATTTTTAGTGCAACCAACAACGTCACTATTGGGAATGTGGGTATTTCGTGATGAAGTGGATGCATCAGTTTGTAACCCATCAACAACACTCATTCCCCAAAACAGTAAGTAACTTTTTTAAAAGCCATTCTTATTGTTGAATATATTCTGTGACCATCTTGTTTGCCATATAGTTTGGTTCGAAATGTTGGAAATTAAGTCTGTTTGAAAAGTTGCCATATAGTTTTGTTTGCAAATGTGATAGGATCTGGTTTTCATGTGTTTTGTTAGTTTTTAGTTGTCGCATCCAATATGTTATCCTTGCTGCAATATGTACAATATTAGGGCAAACACTAGTCTAACGTATCATAGGGCTGGTTATGGTCAATACATAGGGCTGATTCGAATTGGTTATTTAAGCAGTTTGGGAGTTGTTGATAGGCATAACAATCAAAACTGCTAGGGGGTTTTAGGCATTGCTTACTTTAAATAAGCAAATAAGCGGTTCCAATTTCTTCTAAAATTACTAAGGGATGTTTGGCATTGCTCTAGTATGCTTTAGTAATACGCAGACAACCACTTAAATAAGCAATTCCAAACACCTTTTAAAATCAATGAGCTTTCACAAGTGTTCTCTCTTATTGAAAATGCGTCACACGACAATCATATTGCTGGTAGATTTGCACAATCATATTTCTGGTAGATTTGCAATTCTTTGTGAAAACATAGCAGATCGTATATTAATACTGTGTCATCATATAGAAGAAGCACATACTCTTTTTTTGTGTAGCATCCTCCTTTAGGGTGATATAAGATTTTGGGTCGATTTATAGAGGTATAGTTATGTTCTACAACGTAGTCTTAAACTTCTACAAATTACTTCATTTTGAGGCTATTATATATCGTGATTCTATGATACAAAAGTACTTGTGTGACGCCATTAATTCCAGATGACAGCCTACCAAATTGTTAACATTTAACAAGAATGAAACTAAATATAAACGATAACATAGAACAACAGAAGTATAAACTAAACCAATTGAATTTGGACCAGTAGTTGTTTAAATCCTGGTTTAGATTGGTCTAATTCCAAACCAGATCTTAGAGTGAACAAGTTATCGGACACATGATGTGCATAAATCTTATGGATATTTTTTCCACAGGTGCCTTGGAATGACAAGAAGCCATTTACTCCCAAGGAGCTGGACGACATCGTGAGCTCGTGCATTTCAGTGTGTGGCATTTGATCATCAGTCATGGTAGTATTTAGGAAAGGTTGGCATGTACTCATGTCGTTTTGTATATCTCCTTTCCATTAGCCCAACGAAACACTTATTGTGAAACTGTTGTGATGTTTAATTAGTGGTATTAAGTATGTTCGGTAGTCCATAGGACCCGTATTACATTGTTGTAAACTGATCTTGGATCTTAAATCCATTGGTTTTGGTATTGACCTTCAAGGTTATGGTTTTGTTACAGTTTTATTTTGTTACAGTTCTGTTTTGTTGTTTCTGCTGTGGAAATACATATGTAAACAGGTGGAATTTAACAAAATTTTAAAAAGCAATTTTTTTTTTCTTTATAGAGCCATGTTTTGTAAGTTAAAAACAGGGCTCTATGCTTATTAAAAATGGATTTTTTAAATCAGATAGAGCAATGTTTTCAATGAAAAAACCGGGCTCTATTAAACAACATAAAGCCCGTTTCTGGAACCGGGCTCTATGGCACTTCCTAATAGAGTCTCCCCCCCCCCCCCCCCAGTGGCGGAGCCAGAAAATGCAACCACGGGGGGCATCGAACAATAAGAAGGTTTTTCGTGTAGCGCTAAACCAATCGGGTCGGGTACTCGGGTCGGGTACTCGGTCTTTGTCTTTTTATGTTTTTGTTCGTTTTCTTATGTTTTCATACGTTTTCGCCCGTTTTCTTATATTTTCATAAGTTTTTTTAGGTTTTTGCATATTTCCCTATTAGTGAACCGGCACAACCTAAAAAGTAAAAAACGTATCGTAATTGTCAAAAATATTGATTTTTGAAAATATTGCATATTTATAATCGTTTTTATTGGAAAAATTATTTCGTGAACAATGACGCAAGTTTCGTTAATTTTCAAGTCCGTTTGATATGTTAAATGGGTTCCGCGATGTTTATTGTAAAAGTAATAAAAAAGAAACAATTAAAAAAGAAACAATCCAAACTAACTAATAAAAAAAGAAACAATTAAAAGTAGTTTAAAACTATCAAATGTGTTTCTACTTTCTCCTTTTTCAAAGCAATCTGACAAACTCACTTGTCTTGTTTTACCCATACATCTATCTTCTTCACCAATACCAAAGGTTCATCTATCTTACTTTCTTTTTTTCTTAACCGAACGTATGTCTTCTTCACCAAAACTCTTTCAACACTCAAATCTTTTCCTAAATCATGTAAAATGATAGATCAAAGACTCAAACACACTTTTCTCTCATCTCTCTCTCTTGTTCACCGCCGACCAGCCCCTCCACCGCCGGTAACACCAGCAGTTTCCGGCCGCCCTCGCCGGAATCTTCATATTTTCCGGCAAGTTTTCCACATTTTTACAAAAGAAAAAGATTTTATGTTGGGCTCAATTTTGTTGAGGGCAATTTAAGTTTTGAGCCGGGGGCAATTTAACTTTTTTTCCGGTAAAACCCGAAATTTTGCACAATATAAAATTTTTTTCGGCCAATTTGTTGAGGGCACCGCCCCCCCCTAGTTACATGGTGGCTCCGCCCCCCCCCCCCCCCCCCCCCCCCCCCCCCTTTTTGTGCCCTCATGAAAAACCGGGCTCTATTAGCCTTTTCAACCGGGCTCTATGCCAATTTTTGTAGTAGTGTGTTGTGATAGCAAATTCATATTAATTCCTCCTTTTGAACTTTTTCATAAAAATACAATCTCTCTTTGGTGATCATTTATCATAATATTATTTACATGTTCAATTGTTGCAGTATTTCACATATTGCAATTTTAGGTTAATATGAATTCATAAATATAATTAATTGTGCTAAATATTCTTCCAAAAAACTAATCGAGGCCTCCTTCCCTTACTTGTGTCGTCATACGTCAATAAGTCATCACAATTTGTCCACAAAACGCAACTGCTAAATTAAGTTAAAATTAGTACGTGTACGATCATGCTCTCTTGCTTTTCAATAAAAGCTTCAGATTAATTGCTACGTCTGAAAGAACGCACACATCTAATATGGAGTCATGGTTCTCATAGGTGTCTATATTAGTCCAAATTTAATTTGGAAATCGCTTTTATTGAAAGTCTTGTTTGTTGGGCCTTAGTCAATTTGAAATACAATATCCCTTTAGAAACAATGTATTTAGGGGTTATTATTATTTCGTTAATACGTTTGCTTATGCTAAATAATCTTGTAAGAAACTAATCGAGGCCTCATACCCTTCATTGTGTCGTCCTTTTGTCCACAGAACACTACTGCTAAATAAAGTTATTTTAGTGTAATTAAGATCATGTTCATTTGCTTTGCTCTAAAAGCTTCAAAATAAATGCTTAAGTCATTTTATTTTATTTTTTTTGAAAATAAAGCATATATCTAACATTGAGTTGCGGTTTTCATAGCCGTCTAAAATCCAAATTTAATTTTGAAATCAAGTTTTGGTCTTTGTTCAAGTTGGCAAGTTTGATTTCATTGGGCCTAATTCTTTTTGTACTAAATGATTTTGTCTTTAGTTATTTAATAGATCAACCAAACAACATGGTTCGGTTTAGTTTCTTTCGAATTGGTAAGTTTCAATTGAAAACCAAACTCCAAATTCTGTTAGGTTTAACGCCAAATAAGGTTTGAAATGTAGTCTTCACTTTAACCTGTAATGTTACTAGTTCGTTTTAGACCTTTAATTTACTGATTTATATTTAGTTTGTACAACCATCGACAATACAGCTAGTTGGTTAATAGATAGGATGATATATCAGCCTTGTTGAATGTACGTGTGTCATAAAATGGGTTGAAAGTAAGTTTTTATAATGACTAAGAGTTGATTTGTCATTACAGAGTTATCAGAATCTCACTAGATAAACAATTTGAGACACGAAAGAGTTCAGACACAATTGCTAGATATATATCCCTGTTAAGGTGAACGTATGAGTAGAATAAGCTCGGAATGTATTTGCACCATCACCATCTTCAAATAAAGTATTTTCTACAGTAGCACCATGAACAGCGCATAGCAAAGCAGCGCCCAATACACTGGCAAGCGGCAACTCCCATCATATGAAATGGGTTCAATGCCTTTCCGGATAACTTTGATATGAAAAATCTTACCTGTTCAACTGTTTTAAAGTTGATTTGTATGACAAGTTGAAAATGTAAGAACTCTTGAGAGACTTATTTGCATTGAAAGTGTTCTAGGAGGTGACATAAAAAATAAATAAATAAATAAATAAATAAAATAAATAGAATAAAAAAATTCATTTGTGTTGTTTTGCATGGTCACATGAAAGATGTCAGCATGGAAGATACAACAACACGACGAATTCGCACCTAGCTATGAATTATGCATAATTTTCAAATGACTTTATCTATATCTACTAAAAGATTTGGTCCTCATATTTATTGTGAAGTCTTAAAGGTTGAGTTCCATGAGTAAAATTAAGTTTCAAAGTATAAATATAGACGTTTAATACAACACTTCAACTTCATTTCGGTTGTTACGTAAGTTGAGTTTTTGTCATAAATGTAGCAATAAACACACTTCTAAATAATTGCTACAACACTTCAACTTCATTTTCGGTTGTTTGTTGAGTTCTTCCAACTTCGTTTTGGTTAATATATTGAGTTCGTGTCATAACTGTAGCAATACACACACATTTTGACAACCGATTTTTAATTATGTGAAAGACTAAACATCGCATACCCATCATTTTCTTTTGTATTTAAATAACCTATTCATGTCGTCAAAAAGGATTTCCTGTATATACGTTTTTTTGGTAGAACCATTTTTTCATTTTCTTTTGTATTAAAGGAGACTTAAGTATAAATAGCTCACTTGCATTTCTCTTAAGTATAAATAGCTCACTTGCATTTCTCATGTGTGTTTCATTCAATTGCATACAAATAGTGAATCTCCAAATCATAGAAGCTTTACTACTCAACATAGCATTTACTTTTGGCTTAAGTAATTGGAGAAAGGTGTCGATCTTCTTATAAATGTGATAATACGTTGCAGCTTTTACTGCAACAATCAGGAGGACGGGCGAGGAGGTTTTTAGCGGGGACGCCTATGTCCTCGCCAAAAGTCGCTAAACGACAAAAGCGATGCTGAGCTGGCACACAAACTCGCTGACCGTTTACTAAATTTTCAACGCAAACTTTCGGCGGGGACATGCTTTGATATTTGGCAAACTTTGACCAAAATTGCAACTCTTAATTGTTCCCGGGTTTTTTTTCCCGCCACACCTTTTAGCGGGGACGTGTCCCCGCCAAAATATTAGATACACAGTTCCAACCTTTTAACGGGGACATGTCCCCGCCAAAAGTGGTATCCAGTTTTCCATCCTAACAATTGTTAGTTTTATGAACAAATATTAAATTGTGTATGTCTAGAATTGAACTCGGGACCACGGGATTGCACACATTACGTATGAGGAATTAATGTAATAATAATTAATATATAAACCATTATATATATAATTATTTAAACACAAAATAATGACTAACAGACGTTAAGTAATTAACGGGAATCGACTAACGACCGTTAGGGAATAAAGGAAGGACTATGATGAAATTAGAGGATCAAGAAGATTCTGAAATCCCTTGGGGAGTTCCAAACCGATCGGCATAAGGGTTTCATAGCCCAACCCATTGCCAAACTTCCTCTCCAAGATTTCATGGCTACAAATACAAAGGCTATGGCTATTTGTTTCTTACTCTTGCACTTGCTATAACCCTAGATCTTTGGTTTTCTCTTCTTCTTTGTCCTAGGCCGATCGAACCATAACCCTTAGGGTTGGTCGATCCAAACTTTTCTTAAACAAAACTGGTTTGGTTTAAATTGTGTTTAAAGATCTAGCAATTGCATTAGTTCGGTTATAGTACGTGTGTACAAGATCGTGGTGTAAACTCACTATAGTTTATACATCTTGGATTGAGATACAAAACGGTAAGGGGTATCTCGCTAATCCACTTTTGTTAATTTGAAGAAGAAGATTCAAGTTTGATCCTTGTTCTTGCTAGGATAAAAGGTACGTTACTTTTATTATTCGGTTAATCTTTTATATGTTAAACATGATCCTACGCTTCCGCAACGTGTTTGATTGTTATTAGAATAAATATATGATTGTCATGTTTATTAAATTCTAACAGTGGCATCACGAGCCATTTTAACATGTAATTGTATTACCGAAACACATAAAAATCGAATCTTTGATTAGGCTTACATGTTAGTCGATTTTTTTTTTGGGTTTAGAACATTAAAAAAAATCGAAGCCCTAATTTTTTTTGGGGGGGGGGGGGGGGCGATGCCCTCTTAATTAAAATTAGTTTGGAACTCTAAAATTAGTAAGATGTTTATGTGTTTAAAAGGTTACGTATCTTGTGACTTGTAAATTAATCCATGATGAAACATGCATGTTTATCATGGATTAGCGTTTATATTAATTGTTAAGTTGTTTGTCACATGTAATAAGATAGATCTATGACCGGATCTAAACACACTCCTTGTGTTAGAGATACTTTGAGTAATATTAACTAGCACGCGGAATTTACTAGCTAATACTTAGAAGATATTGTTTGGTATATGAATGAATGGAACAATGATTATGTGTATGAACAAGAGACAATGTTTAACACCAAAGATTCAATATTATTAATGAATAATATGAGTGATCTCCTATCACTAGGGTTTACAACCTTGAATCTATTCGTACGACTTGTATATCTTCTGTATATCAAAAACCTAACCTAGGATCTCCTTTTATAGAACAAGGATTCCTGTACAAGATAACTATAACTCTAATTACATAAGATATTCACTAAATCCTTTCTATAATTATCCTATTACACGTAATCAGCATATAAGCACTACTAACTTCTTGTGCTGGCAGTACTAACTGACTTAGTACTGTTAGTGTTATCTTCCATCAGTACAAACTTCAAGCTTGTCAGTACTAACCGTTAGGTTTAATTCCCAATAATCCTCCCCCTAAACTTATGATTTCTCTTCAAATCACTAAGTTTCTTCGAATTAAACTTCAACACTGATGATGGGGGGATTTTTCCAAACACTTCATCTTCTATTCTTCCTCATCCTTTCATACTGATTAAATATTCTTTGAAGTAAATCCTTAACCACATCTGAATGTCCTTCACATCTGAGTTTCAAAGAAATCATCACAGCTAACACTTCATAACTCAGTGGATATTCCAATTCAGCTAACATGAATATATCTACTCCACTCTGTGTAGAAAAATGATGCACATTGCATGAACTATAAAACTCCCATGATGTAGTCAGATCATAATAAGGAAAATTCCAATAAACATCTTTAGGATCTGGCTCATATAGTCTCTTGAGTTCAACCCATAGTTCTTGCTCCTTTACATCTGTCTTCTTCTTTGTACTGAGCTTTTCTTGTACTAACCTCCACAGAGTATCCAAATCTTCTCTATCACAGATCCTTAGCAAATTTCCAAAATTCTTGAACACTGTTGTCTCTCCACCAACTCTTGTAATCTTCCAAGATTTTCCAAATTTATCCCTGTAGATCTCCCAATCCATTATTGGATGTCTTGATTGAAGTGGGTCAACATGAAGAATTTCTGGAACAGTTACTAACATCTTGCTCATCTGATCTTGTGATAATTCCACTTTCTCTCCTTGAACTTCTTCTTTCTCAGTTTGTTCTTTCTGAGCAGTCTTAATCTTCTTTGAAGGTCTTCCCTCTAAGTCATCAGGAAATTTCATGTGAGCTCTCCTGTATGCCTTGTAGTACAAATACTCAACTTCTTCATTTGATTTTCCCTTTAACTGATATGCCTTCCAACCAGCTTGATTCCTCAGATACATCTTCATCCCAGCTATGATATGTGCTCTGGTTGGTTGTCTTTTCCTCTTCTGACTAGATCTAATACTCTCCATGATGTCATCCATAGCTACTTCTTGATTCCTAGAGTAAATGAAATCTGCAAGTATTGCTGATCTTGCTTGAATACTTAGACTCTCATATGCAATCAATTCTAAAGCTCTTTGTCTCACAACTGGATCAGTATTAATCTGATATTGTATCTCCTCTTCAAGTGATTCTTGTGCAATAGTAGCATCAGAAGCCATTCTTTCTTTTTCCATTCTCTTAGCTTCCATGAAGCTTGCAACTTCCTCTTCATGCATTTTTATTGCTACTTCTGCATCATAGTCTATCTGAGCTTGTGTCTTTGGCTTGATTTTCAACTGCTTTGGCTCATCTTCTATAAGAATTCCCTTTCCTTTATCCTTAGCAGTTTGTACTGCTCCCTTTGAACATGTAGCAGTATCACGAATCTCTTCATCAAGATCAACCAATTCAGTTCCTTGTTCAAGATCCACAGGCTCTGTAGCTTCTTGTTCTTTACCCATATCTTCATAATCACCACCAGAATTATCATGACCACCACCAGTACCTTCTTGTTCATCACCATTGCCACCAGTATCTTCTTCAAAATCCAAAGTCCTCCCCTGAGTTTGTGATCCAGTTTTCCTTGATTTCCTCCCCTGTTTGGGAGAATCATCACCATCATCTGAACTATCATCTGAACCAGAACCTGAACTTGTAGAAAGTACCATATTTGATCTTTTGCTCTTGGACTTTTTGACTTGATCTTCCAATATCTTTACTCTTGTAATTAACTTGGTGTAGATCAGAGCAAAGTTCCTCTTGTGGCTTTTGAGTTCATCCTCCAGACTAACCATCTTGTCAGGCAATTTTGAACAGAATTCCATCAATTCATCAAGTTTAGATCTGCCCTCATCACTTCTAGTTATATTACCTGCTAGGAGAGGTGAATCAAGGGGCATATATCCAGTTTCTACCCTAGTTAGACTAGGATGTACTCCTGAACCACCCATTTGCTCCATTTGGCTTGGGATTTCATCACCTGTGACAAGTCTTTGAGGACTTGGCACATTAGATGTTGCCATGGAAGGGGTCTTACCTATGTTGACACTGTCCTGTCCAGCTACTAAGCCAGAGATAGTAGTGTCAGCCCCACCCATACTATCATAAAAGATAGCCTCATCTGCTCCAATGGTCTGAGTAGGAGGACTAGGCTGAGGACCCATAGTCTCCTTTCTGGTTCTCCTCCTATAGGTTCTGGTGACTGGGGGTGTATGAGTTATTTCAGGAACCACAATGGGTATGTGTTGGGACTCAGTTGGGTTTATTGACCCTTCACCCTGAATATTTTGAATCTGAGCAAGCATGGTTTGAGATAATGGTGTCACTTCCCCATTCCAACCCCTAGTTGCCATTGCCATATTTTGAAACACTTTTTGTTGCAGGCAAGGAGTAGGAAAAATTGTTTTATGGGAAATCAACTTACTTTTCTTTGCATTTAAAATGGTTTGGATGAACCTTGGGTACATCAAAAATTTTGTTGGAGATGTCACATTCTTCACCATACTTTCAAAAATCATTTTTGAAAAATTGTAAATTCTGTCAGTTGATAAACACACAAGAGCAATAGCAATATTGCTACTGAATTGCTCCCATGAGGTTCTTTTTGGACTAAGACAGTGAAGAAGTGTGTGTATTAAAAATCTCCATTGAGGTGAAAAACATCCCTTTTTAAAAGTTAAAAGTCTGTTGGATGTGTCATACCCCATGTTTGAAATATGATGTAAAATTTTTGTGTTTGGCAAGTCTATGATACAATCTGAATCATCTAAATGGAGATGTCTCCTTAAAGATTTTTCTGTAACATAGATGTTTTGCCCATCCACAGTTGCACTTAGTGCAGTTATAGGTGTATCCTCATCATCTTCATCAAGTGTTATGACAGATGAAGTCTGCCAAAACTATTTGATTTGTGAGGAATAGAAAGTGGGATTAACAGTCAAAGCATACCTTATGTAGGAAGTGTTGAGAAAATCCACAATCTCATAGAACTTAGGTCCATCCCCTTCCTCTGTTTTCTCTAGAAAAGCAACCTGATTATGTGTCTTAACAAACTCCAAAACAGCCATGAGTATGTTTACAAGATAAACAAAAAGATTGATCGTATGTGGTTTAACTGAAGATGTGCAAAGCCAATTGGGTTTTTATATAGGTACGGTTAGGGTTTGCGAATTTTGCGTAAGAGATAATTATTAACTTTAGAAAGATTTAGAATTAAAATATGGAAAGAAAATAATTATCTAAACAAAAACCCTATATATATGGTAACAAACTGATTTTACCCAACGGCTAGTTAAAAAAATCTGTTACTGACACAATAGTTCCAACGGCTAGTTCAGCAGTACAAAGTTTACACTAGCAGTACAAACTTTGCACTATTAGTACTAACTTTGAAGAAAAATTTTAATGAACAGTATAAACTTATTAACGATTTAAAACCAATACTGCCCACATATAGTTTTTAGCAAACTATCAGCTATCAACGGATTTGATGTGTCTTTACCAATAGCCGTTTGCTTTGGACTAGCCAACTCTTCACTGTTAGATATGGTGAGTTGATAACCATATAGCTTTTGGTAAACTATCAACCATAAACGGATTTGAGAAGTCTTTACCAGAAACCGTTTGCTCTGGACTAGTTGGTTCTTGATGTGGGTTAGACATGGTGAACCAATAACCATTTGTTGTGTGCACAGATCACACACTTGAAACTCCAAAGCATCATTCAGTCCAAAACATAAAGCATTCAATTCACAAACTCCAATCAACCTGCAATTGTTAGTCCAAAAACAAGAAAACAAGGTGCAAAGCACTTGTCTCATAACATAATAAGCATATGACTAACATTGCACATAAACAAGGAAATTAGTTTCCTTGTGGAACCCAAGCCATCACTGACTTTGGTTTTCCTCTTGCATCAATATAATTAAACCTTTTTAGAACAGTTGGAGCACCATTGGATTGAAGTGGTCTCTAAACCCATGATGCTGATACATTAATACCATTGCCCATCTTTCCCTTAGCATTGTTTTTAAAACTACCAGTATTAACCACTTGGCTAGTAGTATGAACTGCTGGCTTTGTAGCTTGTACCCTTGGTTTCCAAACTTGATTTTTGATCACTGCATTGTTATGAAATGGCATTCTAGCAATTGATGGTGCAGATTTGACATTCAATTATCTTACTAACACCTTTAGATGCATACTCTAGTGTCTCAACACTTAATTGAATGTTCTCTTTATCCTGTTTAAGCTTAGCAAACTCTTCTCTCAAAAACTTAATTTCAGCATCTTTAAAAAATATGTCCTTTTTAAGCAAAGCTATGTCATCAGCAAACCTAGACTCATTACTCTTATAATGAACAATTTGCTCCTCTAAAACATTTAGACCTCTCTTATGATTTGCTAAATTAAAAATAGTCTGGTTTAGCTATATTCTCTGTTCATTATAGTGTTTCCTAAGAGTTTCTAATTCTTTTAAAGCATCACATGATTTAGAACACTTAGAAACTTGTACCTCAGAATCAGAGAAAGCCATGAGAGCCATCTCAGTAGGTGCTGCTTCCTCCTCTTCCATAAAGCTCCAGTCAAATCCTAAGCCATCAATGGCCACCATATCCTTTGAGCTTTAGTCTGTTATCTCCACTTCCCTGGTCTTGTTTCCATAGCTTCTGCTTTTTCCATCTTGTTGTCTTGGCATTCTACACTCCCTTGAATAATGACCCTTCTTATGGCAATTATAGCACTCTATCTTTGACTTATCATAACTAACAGTATCATTGTTGTTTATGGTAATCTTCTTCCCTGTCCTCTGATGGAATTTCCTAGCTCTCAAGCTAAGAAGAGATATCTGCCATTTAATATCCATCTCCTCAAGATCATCATCATTGATCTCTTGGAGGTCTTCATAGGTCAACATTGAACCAATGTGCTGAGTAGTCAAGAAAGCACAACAAGTTGTTTCATCCATAATGCCTTTAGTACTGCTTGATGTGCTAGCAGTACCAATATTTGAACTAGCAGTACCAACTGCTCCACCAACCTTCACATCATCAGAACTTGAGTTACTAGGATTTGACACAAATGCCATATTCCCAGTACTTGAGCTTGTTTCAGCATTCTTCTTCACATCCTGCTCCACAATCCTGAAATTGCTATACAAGTCCATCAAGCTCATAGATTCAATATCCGGCTTCCACACAACAACATGCATAGCCCATTCTGATGGTAGACTTCTCAGGAACTTTGAGTTGAGATCTTCCTGAGGTATCTCAATTCCAAGAATAGCAAGTTGGCTTATAATTTTCTGAAGCCTGTTGAACATATGATCCAGTGATTCATTGTTTGTTACTGAGAAGTTCTCAAATTGTTGCTTGAGAAGTGTCTTCTGAGTCTTTTTGGTGGCTTCATTCCCACCAAATTTTGCAACAATGGCTTCAAATAGTGACTTGGCATCCTTGAACTGGCTAAAGTTCAAGAGTTGATCATTAGGTATTGTCATTATAAGCATATTTCTTGCCTTGATGTCATTCTTCATCTGGATTCTCTCCTCTGCAGTCATTGGCTTAGTCTGCACAGTTGTCACAACTTTACCCTCTATAGTTGTTGTTGTAGTTGTAGGCTTGAATGAATTCCCTTCTTCTATGATTTCCCAAACTGCATAGTCCTGCACTTGAAAGAATTGTTCAATTCTTAACCTCCACATGTCGAATTCATTGGGCTTGAGCAGTGGTAATTTTGCAGCAACATTGGTTGTAGAAGTCTCCATGTCCATCTGTTCTTCTTAAGCAAAAAGATGATCTTCTAATTCAAAGTATCAGAAACCTGGCTCTGATACCACTTGACCGGATCTAAACACACTCCTTGTGTTAGAGATACTTTGAGTAATATTAACTAGCACGCGGAATTTACTAGCTAATACTTAGAAGATATTGTTTGGTATATGAATGAATGGAACAGTGATTATGTGTATGAACAAGAGACAATGTTTAACACCAAAGATTCAATATTATTAATGAATAATACGAGTGATCTCTTATCACTAGGGTTTACAATCTTGAATCTATTCGTACGACTTGTATATCTTCTGTATATCAAAAACCTAACCTAGGATCTCCTTTTATAGAACAAGGATTCCTGTACAAGATAACTATAACTCTAATTACATAAGATATTCACTAAATCCTTTCTATAATTATGCTATTACACGTAATCAGCATATAAGCAGTACTAACTTCTTGTGCTGGCAGTACTAACTGACTTAGTACTGTTAGTGTTATCTTCCATCAGTACAAACTTCAAGCTTGTCAGTACTAACTGTTATGTTTAATTCCCAACAATCTAAAATTGGAATCTAAAATTGGGGAAGACCCCAATTAATTAATTAATGAATCTATTTATGTGCTACTTGGTATATATTTGCTAGGACTTACGCAACCAAATTGTTTGATGTATGTGGTCCATTGGTACCATTTGCTCAAAAACCAATGGGAGTCTTAGTTAAATATATGCATATTAAAACCATAGATAGATTATTAATAGGATTTTATCAAAAAGTTTGCATGTGGCTACATGATTTAATTGTTAAGATTATGGGTTATTATTTGGTTATTTATTTTTATTAATTACTTGTTTTTTTGTTTAAATTATATGACGAATTGTAAGCAAAAAGAGGGTAATTTTTCGAATAGAAAATAAATTGACCTAATAACTATGAAACTTGATGTGATAAATTATATATTGCAAAGTCTTATGTGCCGACAGTGGTTCGCTTCGCACGGTAATTTGCTCCCAGGCGAGACTAGCAATATTATAGTTTGTAACATATTTTTTTTTAAGACTTATAATCCTAAACTTTTAATTGAGTGATGAGTTTTGTACCAATAGTATGAATGGCTCACCCAGTTTAGACAAACTATAAGAGGGGTATAAGGAGGCTTGACATTAAATTGTCATCCGAAAGAGAAGCGTTTTTAATTAGCCTTTGGGCGGACGTTTGTCTCTCCGCTCCTTTGTGCGTCAAATTGGAGCTACCAAGTAAGCTATTTTATGTACAAAATCATCTTAAGGTGAATTGACCTCAATTCCACGCGCCACTTTGTGGTAATTATCTGAATAACTTGGGTCTTTTGACTCATGCAGTAGTAGGATATAGTGGGCGATAATTGTAGGTAATTCTTTGATTGGTGAACCCAATACCTCAATTAAAACTTTGTTAATTTAAATCTTAGCTTAAAATTGGTTAATAAAATTGTTTTGAAAACTTATGATACGAAGATGTGTGCATGCTTCTTCGTACATATTTTGATTGACACATCAAAATTAGTACCATAAAATTTAAGTTCATGCCATCTAATTATAAGAAACACTTGAAGTTGTAATTTAGCTTAAGTGAGACCTTGACTAGATTACAATGACAAGGTAAATTTCCGTTAATGCGTGAGACCATATATGGAGAATTTGCAGTTTCTAAATTAGACGACTTAATTAAGTTGTTAGTGAGACCTTGAAACTTAAGGCATGAGATGGGATGAAACATGCTTACTTTGCAAATTGTATTTGGAAAATGTAAATCCCATAATGATCTAGGAGTCGAAAATTGTTTGCCGATTATTGTTCGACAGATTACCATATTTTGTACTTTCATTACTAGCAGATCAACTGATGTAGTGAAACTATGAAAATTTGGATCCTAGTTTTCAAGAAAATTCAATGGTTATATGAATATTTCCTTGGGTATTTTATTTTCTTGAAAAGATTGTATTATTGAAAATACTAAAATTGAATTTTGTAAATTCTTTTGAATGTATTAATGCAACGTTAAACCGTAAACGTGGGACATTCTTTTATTGGTAAATTGATCTACACCGTAGGGGTTTTTGGCTAGAGTCAACTTTACTAAAAGAATAAATCTAATCTCCTTTCTATGAGAAAAGAGTGAGACTTAAGCCTATTCTTTTCATGAATGAGAAAGGTATGATAGGAAAATTAGAATTGTCTAAATTCTAAGAAATAACTCAAAGCAAACTTTAATAGTTAAGAAAATTGCACATTTTCTGAGTTATCAAATTAGAAACTAGACTAATTACCACAAAATTGGTAAAAGGCAAACTAGCATACTTTATCTAGTTGTTGTGCTTTGACCACTTAAAGATGCTACATACCATTGTGGGGATGGTAGACATATTAAAGAAAATTGCATGCCCAATTTTCAAGTTAATTGCATTGATGGATAGTCCATCATCTACATAGTAGAATACACTCTTTTTAGTACCTAAGTAATTGTTACGAATGGATCTTCTCAAAGGTGTAGGAAAGTTAATAGCACACTATTTGCTTTGACTGGTTATGAAACACTTACAATGTTGTCAAATCCAGTGTGAGCATTGTGTTGTAATTACTGAATAGTGAATTATTGTAATGATCTGTAATTCAGTGGGAGCTACAAGCTTTGTCATCTTGGTAGTAACCCAAATTATCTCTAGAATGTCTTGAGATAATTACTTTCCAATTATAGACACTTGTGGTTTTAAGGATAGTCATGTACGTTTCCTTACTAGACAAGGTGGTTCTATATCTACTAATTATGTTAATAACTATGAAACAATCATATTGATCACATTAACAAACGAGTGACATGTTGTTTATCTGATACATGATGTTATTCCATGCACAAGTGGGAGAAATCTTATATTGTGTGCAAGGTACAACATATGGGAATATGATTTAAAGAACTGTCTTGACCGCAAGGTAAGAAACTAACGTTCTAAATATGACTAATACACCTCTAAGTCTAGAAACACTTGTTGTTGAAATTTAGCTTAAGTGAGACCTTGACTAGATTACAATGACAATGTGAAATTCCATGATTACGTGAGACCGTACATGGGTAATTACTGTTTCTAAATTAGATATCTATTAGAACAAGTGTCAATAATGATAATGAGACTAATTCAAACTAAATATTTATGTATTATTGAAATGACATAAATAAATGAAGTAAACTAATACTACTTCAAATTTGAATATTTATGTATTCTTGGAATGTCATAAATATATGAAGTAATAAATTAACTTGAAATTACTATTGAAACCAAATTGTGGTGTTCATGATTACTTTAGTCATACATATTTATACTTTATTGTAAAGCTATAAATATGAATTCTTTTAATTGTTACAAGACTTATTATAATATAAAGTAAGACGTTAACTTGTTATGTCTTCTTTATTAAGACATGTACAAGAAGTCATTGAGTTGATCAATGATTTATAGCGTATAGTGGGATTATAATAGTCTATGTCTTCTTGATTGAGACATGGACGATAAGTGACTTAGTTAAAAAGTACTCGTGTTATAAAGCATGCAATTGGCTTGGAAAATCTATTTCACCATTAAGATTGACTTAGTTGGAAAATAGGTAAGAAGGAGTATGAGTTCATCTTACATATTGTTTGATTGTCTCACAATATTAGTTTTAATAAAATACCACAAGTTTGTGGTGTGTTTAGTTAGGAGAATCAAACTTTATTGGTAACATTTGATTATAGATAACTATAACTTCTTTTCTTCCAAAAAGTTATCAAGGTTAGAAAATTGAATATGGATTGTATATACTCAATAAGACTCCAACCTAGAAGATTAATAAGACACCATTTATTGTGGAATGTGATGAATCACAATAAGTCTTAAAATTGAAGTTCTGAATTTGTTAAACTACTTATGAGTAGGTTATTAACAAACTTAATGTAAGGAACTGTCAATGTGTATTTGTAATGTCTCAAGAGAGAACAATATGGGGTTGCTCTACTTGCTAAGTATTTATAAATAGTCTATAAATTGAAAAAGGCAAGTGGGAGTTTTATCTTAAAAGATAAAGTTACAAGATACATAATCTTCTTAAAAATACACTAGTAAATGTCAGAATGAGGATTAAACATGTTAATGTTAAATCTCAAGATGATGGAATACTCATTCATAGATCCGCAAGGATATCTCAAATATTTGAATAATATGTTGAGGATTATGAGTTACATGATTATGGTAAACCTGTTGGTCATTAAGATGAATTACAAATACTGAATTTGGCAAATTACTCATACTATGAATGTTTACATGCAGTCCATGAAGATAACTAGTTTTGGAAACTTAGTTAATCTTGAACTCTATAGTTAGACTATAGAATGAAGATGAGTTTCTTCAAAGGAAATAAAAATCCTAGAGGTTTAAATCTTTGTGTAGAAATCATATGGACCATTTGTAAACATATTTAATGTATGTCTTATGACAAGATTATCAATCACACTTAAGCAATTAAATGTGATTGAATATTCTTTCTAGGCACATTAAATAAAGATTATGATTGTCATTCTTAGTTTCATTAATATGAAATTGACAATAAAATATCAAAACTCTTTCTTTTGTAATTACTTGTGCGAGGACGATAAGTAATTAAAAGGAGTATTTGAATTCAAATAATCTTTGAAAGTATACAAATTGCAATAATTCATGAATGGATTAATGCATGCATCTAGGAGATATACTTATGTTTAATTATTAAATCCAAGTTTTGATTTATAATTAAAATAAGATAATTCCTTAATATTCCTGAAAGCTAGTAGGAGTGTTATATTTATTTTCTTATTTCATATATGTTGTGTAACATATAGGAAGTAACATTCTATGTACGTTAAATGTTAAGTCTTAGTTTGGAATGAAACTTCACTTGAAAATTTTAGAAAATAAACATACAACCTTCGAATATATGTTTATTGTTATAAACATAAGCGGGATAATAATTGATTCTAATGGAACGTGATATACTATTAGAAAGTCTAAATGGAAACATATCTTTGAGAAGATATAACATGAATGAAATCTAAGTTTGACAAGGATTTTTCATGTACATCATGTTATTTGTTGTATCATGCTTGGATGAAAGATGATTTGACAACATTGATATCTAATTGAAAGTTATTAGATAACTAAGTGTAATGAATATGGTTGGATATAGAATTACATCCTCATCCTGGAATTGCTCCTAAATTCTAAGTATGAACCATATGGCAAATTGTTGCGTGATCATTATAGCCGACAAATCTTGAAAGATTGGAAGGCATCGAACATTACACAATGGATATTAAAGTTTACGGAATTTTAAAGAGCATATTGTTGTTTGTATACAATGATGCTAATAAAATTGAGATGACACTCAATACTAGTCATGGTGGGATTTCATCCTTGTTAATGGCCATGTGTACTATGTGGAAAACTAGAAGGGGGGGTTGAATAGTTTTACGTCTTTTTAATTTATGAAAAACTTTTGTTTACTTTTTAAAACTTCGATTCTATCTTATGTGAATTCAACTCTTGATCAATATGAACATATATAAACAAATATAGATAAGTAATGCAAGTAAGGTAAATATAATGAAATAAGAGAGAGATGGAAAGATCAAACCACAACACGGAGATTTATAGTGGTTCGGCTACAAGGACACCTTCCTTGCCCTACTCCACTCCTCGAGTCACCTACTCGAGAGTTTTCTTCACTATGTCAACAAACTCCCTTATGGCGGAGAAACCTTACACAACTTTAGCTTACACCGGCTTAACGACACAAAGCTAGATGTCGAGTCCTAATCGTAGCTAGAACCAATCTCACAACTTATACACAACTTTTACACGACTTAATCACGACTTCTTCACGACAGCTTCACAACGGCTTCACGACTTCTTCACGACTTCTTCTTCACGACTACTTCTTCACAATTACTTCACAACTACTTATTCACAACTACTTCACAACTAATTTACAACACCACTACGTAATTACTCTTAGATCTACTTATCACAACTATACAACACTTTACACAATAACACAATTGAATGAGGTAAGTAATAACACTTCTTCACTAGTTGAAGTAGAGTTCTTCTTTTGCACTTTTGGTGGTGGAAGCTTGGATCACTTAGAAACCAATGCTTTAAGAAAATATGATCAAAGGATTTACAATGTTTAGAAAGGATTTAGAACAGAAAGTTTTAGTGTGCAAAAGGTGAGTAAAAATCCAGGAGAAGGCTGGTATTTATAGGAGAAAAACTGGACAGCTGGAGGCCTACTGGAGCGGGGGTGATGAACTCAAATAAGTACATTTTATTACTATCATTTATCCTATTAATTTGACTTGTTTTACTATATTATGTATGAGGATTGATACTTAATCGTTTACTTTTGTAATTCTCAGGTAAAAACAAGCGTTTGGTGAAACTTAGCGATTTTGGACTGATTATGGAGCAAAACATGCAAGAAGTTAAGAGTCTACCGAAATGGACAAGATCAAGTTAAATCTGCTCCAGATGCGCCGCATCTCACTCATGACATGCGCCGCATCTCTATCAAGATATCACCAGATACGATCCAAGATACAAGAGGACATGCGCCGCATCTAATCATGGAGTTACGCCGCATCTTCTGGCGGTGTACGAATATTCCTGAATATTATAATCTTGGACCCCACGCGAAGTTAAGTCAATGCGCCGCATCTACTTACTAGATGCGCCGCATCTTCCCTCAGACAGAAACTATAAATACCCCAAGACCAGACGAATTTCGGACGTACCATATAATACCGAAGACCGAACAGGAGAAACCAAGGACGAATTCAGTCAAGGAGGCAGCACAAGACACACCCAAATCAAAGATACAAGAGCTGTAAGAAGGTGCTGCATGTGTTTAATTCATTAAGTAGTTTTGTTTTATTGTGTTAGCAAACTTTAATTCATCAGGATTGGTGGCTTGTGTAATGTGACAACGAAAGATTGCACTCCCTTTAATACTTGCTTTCCCATCAATTAAAGTTTATATGTTGATGTCTTTGGTTACTACTTATTAGTGTATTGATAACCTCTGTGTTTATTAGTGGCTTGCGGGCATTTGACTGCGGAAAATAATGTGGCTCCCACGGTTATTACTAAATTGATCACTTAGGAATAACTTTTAGACATAAGTAATCATTAAGGGTTTACTCGCCGATAAGAATAGGACCAACGAGAAAGGGTTAACTACATACACTTCATATAAAGCTATCAATAAAACAAGTGACAATCTACTTAATCATAAGGACAGCCCTCTTATTGTCTCGAGTATTTATCTGTGTACGTGTGTGCTACTTGCTGATTCGTGCCTATTGGTTTATTTTATTATTTAATTGCAAACAAATCATGCCAGTCTCTCAGGCTGAAACCCCCTTGCGTTAGGATATTAAAATAATGATTAGAATAACGAGATAATACGTTCCACTCTTAGTGATCGACACTCTACTTACCATTATATTCATACTGACCGGGTACACTGCTCGTTAAGTGTGTGTGTTATTGATAAGTCGGCTAAATATAAATTTAAAACTTGAGTAGGCATTAAAACTGCCAAAACTTTACCACAACGCACGCTACATCAAGTTTTTGGCGCCGCTGCCGGGGAGTGAATTGTTATTATCTGTTAATTTGATTAGTATTTTAATTAGGTTTTTCTTTTTATTAGATTAATTGCATCATTGTACTATTTTGCATATTTGTTGTATTGTGTGTTAATTGTTTTCTTTTATTTTTGTGTGTTTTATTTTCGTTGTGTGTTTTTTGTTTTTATTTTTCGTATTTTTTCTGTTCTGCTATCGTTGTACTGTGCTAAATCAAACGATACGGCGCATCTGATTTATCAGATACGGCGTATTGCGTTTAAATTTTATAAAATACAACACGTTTAATTAATTCGATACGACGCATCTTTTCCCCAAGATACGACGTATCTGTTTTTAATAAGAAATTTTTCTAAGCGATAAAGTGATACGACGCATCTTTTCCCCAAGATACGGCGTATCTGTTTTTGATAATTTTTTTTTCTAAACGTTAACGTAATACGACGCATCTGCTTTCGTAGATACGGCGTATCTATTATTTTAATTAAAAACAGTTTGCGAATTATTAAACAGATACGACGCATCGATCTATATCGATACGGCGCATCTTTCTGAATCAAAAATCGATATTTATTTTTAAACGTAACGAAAATACGGCGCATTAACTTTCGTTAATACGACGCATTTAATTTTAATTAGATAAGTTGATTTTTGATTATTTAATTCGATACGGCGCATTCATAAATTCTAAGCGGCGTATCTAGTTTCTGAATAAAGTCTGATTAAATTTTAACGATTATAAGATACGGCGTATCCAACTATTTGGATACGGCGCATCGTCTGCAGATATCAGCTATTTTTATTCTTATATCCGTTTCTATATTCATTAATTTCTCTTCTAGCGAACAAATCCTACTGATGATTTTACCTTGGATGACAGATTTTGCTACGGAAGACATGTCAGTTAACGGATATCTTGCTAAGGAATGCTTGTTTTCAGATTCATTCAATGTGCTCATGATCGATGCAGATTTATTCTCTTGGGAGACTCCTCTTGAAGCTGCTTTTAAGGAATTCATGCGTTTATGCAACATTGACAAAGAGGTATTCTCTTATGATGTATTTGTGAGGTACACTGGAGAAGAATTGTCGCTCTTATGGCCTATCATTGAAGCCGAAGGATTGAACTGGACTACTATCGAAGAAGATGATGGGAAATTCTATCTTGCATACATGGACTCAAGCAACAACAGCTGTAGTGGAGGCAATGCCCAAATCTCTTACATGCCTTATTCCGAACAGTACTGGGGATTAAATGAGAACTATCTGGATAATGACATGAATTATGCTTTGGCGGAGTTACTATTTCATGGCAGATTGGTAAGATTGATAGACCTCTCCCTCAATGATTGGCTAGAACTCAAATATGGTAGTCCGGAATTTGCCCCTGCAAATGAAGTCAAGCAGATTATGACTTCATGGTTGACTCGGAGTTTTAAGAAGCAATTTAACGAGTTCATGGAGATAAAAAAGAATATGATTGGAAAGGCTTGCTTTGACGTTAACCACGATCCTAACGATGTTGATTTTTCAGAATGGTTGGCTAGTAAGTTTAATAACCATAAGAGCATGGATCGAGCTACTAAGGATGCATTATGGGTATATTGGATGAGAGGAGAAGACGAAGAAGTAGAAAGCGATTATGGGTCGTCACTTCATGATTCAACAATCAATGAGGGCATTGAAGAACTTTTCAGGATTGACATTGATGTGTTCGATTATGAGACACCCTTGTGCAAGCAGTTCAAGGAATTTAACTACCTTCTTCAAGTCGACGATGATGTGCTTACTGGAGATCTACCAGGATTTAAGACTTATGATGATTTCAAAAACACCTGGTACTATGAATGGAATGACCAAGTACCATGGGTTTGGGATAAACCATGGGAATTTGCGCACATTAATCACACTTGTACACCCTTCGTTTTCAAGGATGGGAGTAGTGTTTGGCCGACCTGTGATTATAAGAGTGACGGAACCTGTAATGGGGGAAGTATAATTGGGATGAGACGGGTTGGAAACGATGTAACCTTTGAAGATTATGAGTGGTACGATAATGTTGAAGACTGCCCACAAAAATCGGAGGCTTTGCAAGAAAAGGGCAGAATTGAACGTTTGAAAGGACTTAAGGGGACATCGGATACTACTTTCTGGGAATGGGTGCATAAACAGTTTGATGATTTCACGAAACTTAGTCGACGATTACAATATGATTTAGAAAGAGAGTGGGAGGCGATTCAAGACGATAAGTCATTAATTGAAGAACTAGATGATTATTTGATTAAGGATCCTTATTTTAAGTTTGTTGATAAAGACGAGGAAGAGTTCACCAAAAGAAAGTGTCGACTACTTGGGATTCCTTACAAAGAGCCACCCATGATTATTTCTGAAAAATTTAAAATCATCAAATATTCTTTGGGTCCTGATGAAGAATATACTGCGGTGAAGACGAAGAGTTATACTAGATTAAGTCGAACGGAAGAAAACGTCGCAGAGATATACGGGAAAATCTTTCGGATGAAGGAAGAAGGATGGACCGTGACAAGGACCAAATAAAGAGCTGAACGTGAGTCTAACTTGAAGACTCTGGAATAAAGACAAGTGCTGGCCGGGAGACAACCCGGAGAATTTTTATTATTCTGTTTTTTTTTGTGTCGAGTCAGTCAGGCCCGCATGAAGATACGGCGCATCTCCATCCTGAGATGCGACGCATCTCCTGCAATGGTCATATCTTATTTTAATTTTCTGCATTTTTTATTTTCGACTTTAAAACTATTTATCAGTTTATTTTCAATGCGGCGCATCCCTGGTTAAGGATGCAGCGCATCTTTTATTCTGATCCGTATTTATTCCAGGCTCGATACGGCGTATCTTCTTCCATAAGATACGGCGCATCGACTGACCTGATGATTTTCAGTTTTAATTTTTAAGTTTTATTTTTCCTAACTACTAATGTATTATGCAAGTTTGAACCTTTCTTATCTTAGGTGTGTTTTAAAGTGTTGGTGGTATTATAGTTTCCTGGATTTCCTGTGGATACATCAAGTATGAAGCTTTAACGTTCTAATCCACAAGAAGTTGATTTTTGCTCTAATACAAATGGAGGATCATACCGAGCAAATCTCAGGGGAGTTTTTTTTTCTGTTCTAATTCTTTTAATTTTCCAGTTTTTACCTTTTATACAAACAACGAGGACGTTGTTTAACTTAAGTGGGGGGATTGGAGAATTAGAACACTTAACACTTACTTGTCCTAAACTTTTTCAAAAATTATGCTTAAAATGTGCTTAATATATCAAACTTAAAAAAATTTTAGCATGTTTTTGTTTAAGATCTAAGTTGCATAGCTGCACACATGACGTTATTTTCAAAAATTGTGAATTTATCAAAACTCACAAATCTATGAGTGTGCCGGTGACTTGTAAACTTTAGAACTTGGCTTGTATACTATTCGAGACCACCATAATAAGTATTATTTATATAATTGGAATGACTTGTCTAAATTGGTAAAATTCTAGGATTACACCCAAATAGCTATTATATGTTATGTGTTATTAACTAACTACACTGGTTAGTTAACCCCCGTATAAACCCTTTTGTTACTCTCATTTTTAGAGTAAGATACCCCTAGAAAAACACTCAGAGCCATTCCTTTCGTTTCTTACACCTATGTTTAAAATGTTTCGTTACACCCTTACACCTTAGCCTACCCTGTAGATTAGAATCCGTGGTTGGTTAATTGCTATAGGCAAAGTGTGTTTCCTTACATTACCTGTGTTCGCGTGCGTAATTCATTATCTTTGGTTAGGTCGGGAAATTGCACAATGCAATTGGAGTGAAAGTAAATATTGTATATCTTTGAGTCTATTTTTCGTGTGTTTACTACTTTCACTATTACCGTTATTTCTGAAGTATGAAAAGTATGGAAAAATTATCCAGAATTATCATTATAGTGATGTGGTGAAATTTTACACATCTATGTTTATGTTTGAAAAAAAAAAAAAAAAAAAAAAAAAAAAAAAAAAAAAAAAGAGAGAAAAGAAAAAGAAAAAGAAAAAGAGTTGGATGTTTGTTTTTAAACCAACGATGTAAAGTTTTGTATTAAGTGGTCGATATCACCACTATTTGTTGTACTATATTTATGGATTGAATGGGAATTGGCAGTTATGGGAACGCCAATTAAGGTTTATTCTTTGATTAAGATCTTGTTGAGTATAATTCGTGTCTACCTAAAGCGTGTGTTTCAAGTGTTAAAGCGTGAGTTATTCGATGATATGAGTCTTATTCATGGGATGGTTGGGATAGTGATTAACCACACTTAGGATTTTAATTTATTTGTTTTGTTTATTTTTATTTTTACACCAATTTATATCCCAAATGTTACCATGCCCTTCATTATTCTTTATCCAACCAAACCTTTGATTTATTGAGATTAGGGATTTGAGCAATCTTAAGTATCGTAGTCGTGGATTCGGCTATGTATTTATGATTTTGTCGCCCTTTTTGATATATTATTATTGGTGAAGTTTGGACCTATCTATAGCCTATTCGAGTTAAGGATTTGAGCAATTGCAAGTATCGTGTTCGTGGATTCGATCATGTATTTGTGATTTTTTCGCCTTTTCTGGAATTTGAGATCGATAGTGAAAGAGAATAATTAACCCTTAAGCCTACAAACCCTTTTTACCGCTTTAGACTTGTTATTCCTTGGCTTTAGTGGGGGAGATGTGTATACTTGCCAAGCTTATGATAGAATATTCGTCGCGACTGGACAGTTAAACGATTAGATTTGCTTTTATCGACTTATTTTATTTTACTTCTAATTCGTTAAGTGTTTAGTTGTGTGATTATGAAATAAACGAATACATGCTTAAACATAAAAATAAATCCTAACATCTTTTAGGATACATTTTCATAAGAGAAATTCTAAGGTTTACTTGGGGACAAGTAAAGTTCAAGTGGGGGGATATTTGATGAACTCAAATAAATACATTTTATTACTATCATTTATCCTATTAATTTGACTTGTTTTACTATATTATGTATGAGGATTGATACTTAATCGTTTACTTTTGTAATTCTCAGGTAAAAACAAGCGTTTGGTGAAACTTAGCGATTTTGGACTGATTATGGAGCAAAACATGCAAGAAGTTAAGAGTCTACTGAAATGGACAAGATCAAGTTAAATCTGCTCCAGATGCGCCGCATCTCACTCATGACATGCGCCGCATCTCTATCAAGATATCACCAGATACGATCCAAGATACAAGAGGACATGCGCCGCATCTAATCATGGAGTTACGCCGCATCTTCTGGCGGTGTACGAATATTCCTGAATATTATAATCTTGGACCCCACGCGAAGTTAAGTCAATGCGCCGCATCTACTTACTAGATGCGCCGCATCTTCCCTCAGACAGAAACTATAAATACCCCAAGACCAGACGAATTTCGGACGTACCATATAATACCGAAGACCGAACAGGAGAAACCAAGGACGAATTCAGTCAAGGAGGCAGCACAAGACACACCCAAATCAAAGATACAAGAGCTGTAAGAAGGTGCTGCATGTGTTTAATTCATTAAGTAGTTTTGTTTTATTGTGTTAGCAAACTTTAATTCATCAGGATTGGTGGCTTGTGTAATGTGACAACGAAAGATTGCACTCCCTTTAATACTTGCTTTCCCATCAATTAAAGTTTATATGTTGATGTCTTTGGTTACTACTTATTAGTGTATTGATAACCTCTGTGTTTATTAGTGGCTTGCGGGCATTTGACTGCGGAAAATAATGTGGCTCCCACGGTTATTACTAAATTGATCACTTAGGAATAACTTTTAGACATAAGTAATCATTAAGGGTTTACTCGCCGATAAGAATAGGACCAACGAGAAAGGGTTAACTACATACACTTCATATAAAGCTATCAATAAAACAAGTGACAATCTACTTAATCATAAGGACAGCCCTCTTATTGTCTCGAGTATTTATCTGTGTACGTGTGTGCTACTTGCTGATTCGTGCCTATTGGTTTATTTTATTATTTAATTGCAAACAAATCATGCCAGTCTCTCAGGCTGAAACCCCCTTGCGTTAGGATATTAAAATAATGATTAGAATAACGAGATAATACGTTCCACTCTTAGTGATCGACACTCTACTTACCATTATATTCATACTGACCGGGTACACTGCTCGTTAAGTGTGTGTGTTATTGATAAGTCGGCTAAATATAAATTTAAAACTTGAGTAGGCATTAAAACTGCCAAAACTTTACCACAACGCACGCTACATCAAGTTTTTGGCGCCGCTGCCGGGGAGTGAATTGTTATTATCTGTTAATTTGATTAGTATTTTAATTAGGTTTTTCTTTTTATTAGATTAATTGCATCATTGTACTATTTTGCATATTTGTTGTATTGTGTGTTAATTGTTTTCTTTTATTTTTGTGTGTTTTATTTTCGTTGTGTGTTTTTTGTTTTTATTTTTCGTATTTTTTCTGTTCTGCTATCGTTGTACTGTGCTAAATCAAACGATACGGCGCATCTGATTTATCAGATACGGCGTATTGCGTTTAAATTTTATAAAATACAACACGTTTAATTAATTCGATACGACGCATCTTTTCCCCAAGATACGACGTATCTGTTTTTAATAAGAAATTTTTCTAAGCGATAAAGTGATACGACGCATCTTTTCCCCAAGATACGGCGTATCTGTTTTTGATAATTTTTTTTTCTAAACGTTAACGTAATACGACGCATCTGCTTTCGTAGATACGGCGTATCTATTATTTTAATTAAAAACAGTTTGCGAATTATTAAACAGATACGACGCATCGATCTATATCGATACGGCGCATCTTTCTGAATCAAAAATCGATATTTATTTTTAAACGTAACGAAAATACGGTGCATTAACTTTC
The DNA here is from genome assembly GCA_021014915.2 of Artemisia tridentata subsp. tridentata. Taxonomy (NCBI): domain Eukaryota; kingdom Viridiplantae; phylum Streptophyta; class Magnoliopsida; order Asterales; family Asteraceae; genus Artemisia; species Artemisia tridentata. Next base: position 89,378,667 of record CP139507.1, read on the forward strand.
GTTAATACGACGCATTTAATTTTAATTAGATAAGTTGATTTTTGATTATTTAATTCGATACGGCGCATTCATAAATTCTAAGCGGCGTATCTAGTTTCTGAATAAAGTCTGATTAAATTTTAACGATTATAAGATACGGCGTATCCAACTATTTGGATACGGCGCATCGTCTGCAGATATCAGCTATTTTTATTCTTATATCCGTTTCTATATTCATTAATTTCTCTTCTAGCGAACAAATCCTACTGATGATTTTACCTTGGATGACAGATTTTGCTACGGAAGACATGTCAGTTAACGGATATCTTGCTAAGGAATGCTTGTTTTCAGATTCATTCAATGTGCTCATGATCGATGCAGATTTATTCTCTTGGGAGACTCCTCTTGAAGCTGCTTTTAAGGAATTCATGCGTTTATGCAACATTGACAAAGAGGTATTCTCTTATGATGTATTTGTGAGGTACACTGGAGAAGAATTGTCGCTCTTATGGCCTATCATTGAAGCCGAAGGATTGAACTGGACTACTATCGAAGAAGATGATGGGAAATTCTATCTTGCATACATGGACTCAAGCAACAACAGCTGTAGTGGAGGCAATGCCCAAATCTCTTACATGCCTTATTCCGAACAGTACTGGGGATTAAATGAGAACTATCTGGATAATGACATGAATTATGCTTTGGCGGAGTTACTATTTCATGGCAGATTGGTAAGATTGATAGACCTCTCCCTCAATGATTGGCTAGAACTCAAATATGGTAGTCCGGAATTTGCCCCTGCAAATGAAGTCAAGCAGATTATGACTTCATGGTTGACTCGGAGTTTTAAGAAGCAATCTAACGAGTTCATGGAGATAAAAAAGAATATGATTGGAAAGGCTTGCTTTGACGTTAACCACGATCCTAACGATGTTGATTTTTCAGAATGGTTGGCTAGTAAGTTTAATAACCATAAGAGCATGGATCGAGCTACTAAGGATGCATTATGGGTATATTGGATGAGAGGAGAAGACGAAGAAGTAGAAAGCGATTATGGGTTGTCACTTCATGATTCAACAATCAATGAGGGCATTGAAGAACTTTTCAGGATTGACATTGATGTGTTCGATTATGAGACACCCTTGTGCAAGCAGTTCAAGGAATTTAACTACCTTCTTCAAGTCGACGATGATGTGCTTACTGGAGATCTACCAGGATTTAAGACTTATGATGATTTCAAAAACACCTGGTACTATGAATGGAATGACCAAGTACCATGGGTTTGGGATAAACCATGGGAATTTGCGCACATTAATCACACTTGTACACCCTTCGTTTTCAAGGATGGGAGTAGTGTTTGGCCGACCTGTGATTATAAGAGTGACGGAACCTGTAATGGGGGAAGTATAATTGGGATGAGACGGGTTGGAAACGATGTAACCTTTGAAGATTATGAGTGGTACGATAATGTTGAAGACTGCCCACAAAAATCGGAGGCTTTGCAAGAAAAGGGCAGAATTGAACGTTTGAAAGGACGTAAGGGGACATCGGATACTACTTTCTGGGAATGGGTGCATAAACAGTTTGATGATTTCACGAAACTTAGTCGACGATTACAATATGATTTAGAAAGAGAGTGGGAGGCGATTCAAGACGATAAGTCATTAATTGAAGAACTAGATGATTATTTGATTAAGGATCCTTATTTTAAGTTTGTTGATAAAGACGAGGAAGAGTTCACCAAAAGAAAGTGTCGACTACTTGGGATTCCTTACAAAGAGCCACCCATGATTATTTCTGAAAAATTTAAAATCATCAAATATTCTTTGGGTCCTGATGAAGAATATACTGCGGTGAAGACGAAGAGTTATACTAGATTAAGTCGAACGGAAGAAAACGTCGCAGAGATATACGGGAAAATCTTTCGGATGAAGGAAGAAGGATGGACCGTGACAAGGACCAAATAAAGAGCTGAACGTGAGTCTAACTTGAAGACTCTGGAATAAAGACAAGTGCTGGCCGGGAGACAACCCGGAGAATTTTTATTATTCTGTTTTTTTTGTGTCGAGTCAGTCAGGCCCGCATGAAGATACGGCGCATCTCCATCCTGAGATGCGACGCATCTCCTGCAATGGTCATATCTTATTTTAATTTTCTGCATTTTTTATTTTCGACTTTAAAACTATTTATCAGTTTATTTTCAATGCGGCGCATCCCTGGTTAAGGATGCAGCGCATCTTTTATTCTGATCCGTATTTATTCCAGGCTCGATACGGCGTATCTTCTTCCATAAGATACGGCGCATCGACTGACCTGATGATTTTCAGTTTTAATTTTTAAGTTTTATTTTTCCTAACTACTAATGTATTATGCAAGTTTGAACCTTTCTTATCTTAGGTGTGTTTTAAAGTGTTGGTGGTATTATAGTTTCCTGGATTTCCTGTGGATACATCAAGTATGAAGCTTTAACGTTCTAATCCACAAGAAGTTGATTTTTGCTCTAATACAAATGGAGGATCATACCGAGCAAATCTCAGGGGAGTTTTTTTTCTGTTCTAATTCTTTTAATTTTCCAGTTTTTACCTTTTATACAAACAACGAGGACGTTGTTTAACTTAAGTGGGGGGATTGGAGAATTAGAACACTTAACACTTACTTGTCCTAAACTTTTTCAAAAATTATGCTTAAAATGTGCTTAATATATCAAACTTAAAAAAATTTTAGCATGTTTTTGTTAAGATCTAAGTTGCATAGCTGCACACATGACGTTATTTTCAAAAATTGTGAATTTATCAAAACTCACAAATCTATGAGTGTGCCGGTGACTTGTAAACTTTAGAACTTGGCTTGTATACTATTCGAGACCACCATAATAAGTATTATTTATATAATTGGAATGACTTGTCTAAATTGGTAAAATTCTAGGATTACACCCAAATAGCTATTATATGTTATGTGTTATTAACTAACTACACTGGTTAGTTAACCCCCGTATAAACCCTTTTGTTACTCTTATTTTTAGAGTAAGATACCCCTAGAAAAACACTCAGAGCCATTCCTTTCGTTTCTTACACCTATGTTTAAAATGTTTCGTTACACCCTTACACCTTAGCCTACCCTGTAGATTAGAATCCGTGGTTGGTTAATTGCTATAGGCAAAGTGTGTTTCCTTACATTACCTGTGTTCGCGTGCGTAATTCATTATCTTTGGTTAGGTCGGGAAATTGCACAATGCAATTGGAGTGAAAGTAAATATTGTATATCTTTGAGTCTATTTTTCGTGTGTTTACTACTTTCACTATTACCGTTATTTCTGAAGTATGAAAAGTATGGAAAAATTATCCAGAATTATCATTATAGTGATGTGGTGAAATTTTACACATCTATGTTTATGTTTGAAAAAAAAAAAAAAAAAAAAAAAAAAAAAAAAAAAAAAAAAGAGAAAAGAAAAAGAAAAAGAAAAAGAGTTGGATGTTTGTTTTTAAACCAACGATGTAAAGTTTTGTATTAAGTGGTCGATATCACCACTATTTGTTGTACTATATTTATGGATTGAATGGGAATTGGCAGTTATGGGAACGCCAATTAAGGTTTATTCTTTGATTAAGATCTTGTTGAGTATAATTCGTGTCTACCTAAAGCGTGTGTTTCAAGTGTTAAAGCGTGAGTTATTCGATGATATGAGTCTTATTCATGGGATGGTTGGGATAGTGATTAACCACACTTAGGATTTTAATTTATTTGTTTTGTTTATTTTTATTTTTACACCAATTTATATCCCAAATGTTACCATGCCCTTCATTATTCTTTATCCAACCAAACCTTTGATTTATTGAGATTAGGGATTTGAGCAATCTTAAGTATCGTAGTCGTGGATTCGGCTATGTATTTATGATTTTGTCGCCCTTTTTGATATATTATTATTGGTGAAGTTTGGACCTATCTATAGCCTATTCGAGTTAAGGATTTGAGCAATTGCAAGTATCGTGTTCGTGGATTCGATCATGTATTTGTGATTTTTTCGCCTTTTCTGGAATTTGAGATCGATAGTGAAAGAGAATAATTAACCCTTAAGCCTACAAACCCTTTTTACCGCTTTAGACTTGTTATTCCTTGGCTTTAGTGGGGGAGATGTGTATACTTGCCAAGCTTATGATAGAATATTCGTCGCGACTGGACAGTTAAACGATTAGATTTGCTTTTATCGACTTATTTTATTTTACTTCTAATTCGTTAAGTGTTTAGTTGTGTGATTATGAAATAAACGAATACATGCTTAAACATAAAAATAAATCCTAACATCTTTTAGGATACATTTTCATAAGAGAAATTCTAAGGTTTACTTGGGGACAAGTAAAGTTCAAGTGGGGGGGATATTTGATGAACTCAAATAAATACATTTTATTACTATCATTTATCCTATTAATTTGACTTGTTTTACTATATTATGTATGAGGATTGATATTTAATCGTTTACTTTTGTAATTCTCAGGTAAAAACAAGCGTTTGGTGAAACTTAGCGATTTTGGACTGATTATGGAGCAAAACATGCAAGAAGTTAAGAGTCTACTGAAATGGACAAGATCAAGTTAAATCTGCTCCAGATGCGCCGCATCTCACTCATGACATGCGCCGCATCTCTATCAAGATATCACCAGATACGATCCAAGATACAAGAGGACATGCGCCGCATCTAATCATGGAGTTACGCCGCATCTTCTGGCGGTGTACGAATATTCCTGAATATTATAATCTTGGACCCCACGCGAAGTTAAGTCAATGCGCCGCATCTACTTACTAGATGCGCCGCATCTTCCCTCAGACAGAAACTATAAATACCCCAAGACCAGACGAATTTCGGACGTACCATATAATACCGAAGACCGAACAGGAGAAACCAAGGACGAATTCAGTCAAGGAGGCAGCACAAGACACACCCAAATCAAAGATACAAGAGCTGTAAGAAGGTGCTGCATGTGTTTAATTCATTAAGTAGTTTTGTTTTATTGTGTTAGCAAACTTTAATTCATCAGGATTGGTGGCTTGTGTAATGTGACAACGAAAGATTGCACTCCCTTTAATACTTGCTTTCCCATCAATTAAAGTTTATATGTTGATGTCTTTGGTTACTACTTATTAGTGTATTGATAACCTCTGTGTTTATTAGTGGCTTGCGGGCATTTGACTGCGGAAAATAATGTGGCTCCCACGGTTATTACTAAATTGATCACTTAGGAATAACTTTTAGACATAAGTAATCATTAAGGGTTTACTCGCCGATAAGAATAGGACCAACGAGAAAGGGTTAACTACATACACTTCATATAAAGCTATCAATAAAACAAGTGACAATCTACTTAATCATAAGGACAGCCCTCTTATTGTCTCGAGTATTTATCTGTGTACGTGTGTGCTACTTGCTGATTCGTGCCTATTGGTTTATTTTATTATTTAATTGCAAACAAATCATGCCAGTCTCTCAGGCTGAAACCCCCTTGCGTTAGGATATTAAAATAATGATTAGAATAACGAGATAATACGTTCCACTCTTAGTGATCGACACTCTACTTACCATTATATTCATACTGACCGGGTACACTGCTCGTTAAGTGTGTGTGTTATTGATAAGTCGGCTAAATATAAATTTAAAACTTGAGTAGGCATTAAAACTGCCAAAACTTTACCACAACGCACGCTACATCAAGTTTTTGGCGCCGCTGCCGGGGAGTGAATTGTTATTATCTGTTAATTTGATTAGTATTTTAATTAGGTTTTTCTTTTTATTAGATTAATTGCATCATTGTACTATTTTGCATATTTGTTGTATTGTGTGTTAATTGTTTTCTTTTATTTTTGTGTGTTTTATTTTCGTTGTGTGTTTTTTGTTTTTATTTTTCGTATTTTTTCTGTTCTGCTATCGTTGTACTGTGCTAAATCAAACGATACGGCGCATCTGATTTATCAGATACGGCGTATTGCGTTTAAATTTTATAAAATACAACACGTTTAATTAATTCGATACGACGCATCTTTTCCCCAAGATACGACGTATCTGTTTTTAATAAGAAATTTTTCTAAGCGATAAAGTGATACGACGCATCTTTTCCCCAAGATACGGCGTATCTGTTTTTGATAATTTTTTTTTCTAAACGTTAACGTAATACGACGCATCTGCTTTCGTAGATACGGCGTATCTATTATTTTAATTAAAAACAGTTTGCGAATTATTAAACAGATACGACGCATCGATCTATATCGATACGGCGCATCTTTCTGAATCAAAAATCGATATTTATTTTTAAACGTAACGAAAATACGGCGCATTAACTTTCGTTAATACGACGCATTTAATTTTAATTAGATAAGTTGATTTTTGATTATTTAATTCGATACGGCGCATTCATAAATTCTAAGCGGCGTATCTAGTTTCTGAATAAAGTCTGATTAAATTTTAACGATTATAAGATACGGCGTATCCAACTATTTGGATACGGCGCATCGTCTGCAGATATCAGCTATTTTTATTCTTATATCCGTTTCTATATTCATTAATTTCTCTTCTAGCGAACAAATCCTACTGATGATTTTACCTTGGATGACAGATTTTGCTACGGAAGACATGTCAGTTAACGGATATCTTGCTAAGGAATGCTTGTTTTCAGATTCATTCAATGTGCTCATGATCGATGCAGATTTATTCTCTTGGGAGACTCCTCTTGAAGCTGCTTTTAAGGAATTCATGCGTTTATGCAACATTGACAAAGAGGTATTCTCTTATGATGTATTTGTGAGGTACACTGGAGAAGAATTGTCGCTCTTATGGCCTATCATTGAAGCCGAAGGATTGAACTGGACTACTATCGAAGAAGATGATGGGAAATTCTATCTTGCATACATGGACTCAAGCAACAACAGCTGTAGTGGAGGCAATGCCCAAATCTCTTACATGCCTTATTCCGAACAGTACTGGGGATTAAATGAGAACTATCTGGATAATGACATGAATTATGCTTTGGCGGAGTTACTATTTCATGGCAGATTGGTAAGATTGATAGACCTCTCCCTCAATGATTGGCTAGAACTCAAATATGGTAGTCCGGAATTTGCCCCTGCAAATGAAGTCAAGCAGATTATGACTTCATGGTTGACTCGGAGTTTTAAGAAGCAATTTAACGAGTTCATGGAGATAAAAAAGAATATGATTGGAAAGGCTTGCTTTGACGTTAACCACGATCCTAACGATGTTGATTTTTCAGAATGGTTGGCTAGTAAGTTTAATAACCATAAGAGCATGGATCGAGCTACTAAGGATGCATTATGGGTATATTGGATGAGAGGAGAAGACGAAGAAGTAGAAAGCGATTATGGGTCGTCACTTCATGATTCAACAATCAATGAGGGCATTGAAGAACTTTTCAGGATTGACATTGATGTGTTCGATTATGAGACACCCTTGTGCAAGCAGTTCAAGGAATTTAACTACCTTCTTCAAGTCGACGATGATGTGCTTACTGGAGATCTACCAGGATTTAAGACTTATGATGATTTCAAAAACACCTGGTACTATGAATGGAATGACCAAGTACCATGGGTTTGGGATAAACCATGGGAATTTGCGCACATTAATCACACTTGTACACCCTTCGTTTTCAAGGATGGGAGTAGTGTTTGGCCGACCTGTGATTATAAGAGTGACGGAACCTGTAATGGGGGAAGTATAATTGGGATGAGACGGGTTGGAAACGATGTAACCTTTGAAGATTATGAGTGGTACGATAATGTTGAAGACTGCCCACAAAAATCGGAGGCTTTGCAAGAAAAGGGCAGAATTGAACGTTTGAAAGGACTTAAGGGGACATCGGATACTTACTTTCTGGGAATGGGTGCATAAACAGTTTGATGATTTCACGAAACTTAGTCGACGATTACAATATGATTTAGAAAGAGAGTGGGAGGCGATTCAAGACGATAAGTCATTAATTGAAGAACTAGATGATTATTTGATTAAGGATCCTTATTTTAAGTTTGTTGATAAAGACGAGGAAGAGTTCACCAAAAGAAAGTGTCGACTACTTGGGATTCCTTACAAAGAGCCACCCATGATTATTTCTGAAAAATTTAAAATCATCAAATATTCTTTGGGTCCTGATGAAGAATATACTGCGGTGAAGACGAAGAGTTATACTAGATTAAGTCGAACGGAAGAAAACGTCGCAGAGATATACGGGAAAATCTTTCGGATGAAGGAAGAAGGATGGACCGTGACAAGGACCAAATAAAGAGCTGAACGTGAGTCTAACTTGAAGACTCTGGAATAAAGACAAGTGCTGGCCGGGAGACAACCGGAGAATTTTTATTATTCTGTTTTTTTTGTGTCGAGTCAGTCAGGCCCGCATGAAGATACGGCGCATCTCCATCCTGAGATGCGACGCATCTCCTGCAATGGTCATATCTTATTTTAATTTTCTGCATTTTTTATTTTCGACTTTAAAACTATTTATCAGTTTATTTTCAATGCGGCGCATCCCTGGTTAAGGATGCAGCGCATCTTTTATTCTGATCCGTATTTATTCCAGGCTCGATACGGCGTATCTTCTTCCATAAGATACGGCGCATCGACTGACCTGATGATTTTCAGTTTTAATTTTTAAGTTTTATTTTTCCTAACTACTAATGTATTATGCAAGTTTGAACCTTTCTTATCTTAGGTGTGTTTTAAAGTGTTGGTGGTATTATAGTTTCCTGGATTTCCTGTGGATACATCAAGTATGAAGCTTTAACGTTCTAATCCACAAGAAGTTGATTTTTGCTCTAATACAAATGGAGGATCATACCGAGCAAATCTCAGGGGAGTTTTTTTTCTGTTCTAATTCTTTTAATTTTCCAGTTTTTACCTTTTATACAAACAACGAGGACGTTGTTTAACTTAAGTGGGGGGATTGGAGAATTAGAACACTTAACACTTACTTGTCCTAAACTTTTTCAAAAATTATGCTTAAAATGTGCTTAATATATCAAACTTAAAAAAATTTTAGCATGTTTTTGTTTAAGATCTAAGTTGCATAGCTGCACACATGACGTTATTTTCAAAAATTGTGAATTTATCAAAACTCACAAATCTATGAGTGTGCCGGTGACTTGTAAACTTTAGAACTTGGCTTGTATACTATTCGAGACCACCATAATAAGTATTATTTATATAATTGGAATGACTTGTCTAAATTGGTAAAATTCTAGGATTACACCCAAATAGCTATTATATGTTATGTGTTATTAACTAACTACACTGGTTAGTTAACCCCCGTATAAACCCTTTTGTTACTCTTATTTTTAGAGTAAGATACCCCTAGAAAAACACTCAGAGCCATTCCTTTCGTTTCTTACACCTATGTTTAAAATGTTTCGTTACACCCTTACACCTTAGCCTACCCTGTAGATTAGAATCCGTGGTTGGTTAATTGCTATAGGCAAAGTGTGTTTCCTTACATTACCTGTGTTCGCGTGCGTAATTCATTATCTTTGGTTAGGTCGGGAAATTGCACAATGCAATTGGAGTGAAAGTAAATATTGTATATCTTTGAGTCTATTTTTTGTGTGTTTACTACTTTCACTATTACCGTTATTTCTGAAGTATGAAAAGTATGGAAAAATTATCCAGAATTATCATTATAGTGATGTGGTGAAATTTTACACATCTATGTTTATGTTTGAAAAAAAAAAAAAAAAAAAAAAAAAAAAAAAAAAAAAAAAAAAAGAGAAAGAAAAAGAAAAAGAAAAAGAGTTGGATGTTTGTTTTTAAACCAACGATGTAAAGTTTTGTATTAAGTGGTCGATATCACCACTATTTGTTGTACTATATTTATGGATTGAATGGGAATTGGCAGTTATGGGAACGCCAATTAAGGTTTATTCTTTGATTAAGATCTTGTTGAGTATAATTCGTGTCTACCTAAAGCGTGTGTTTCAAGTGTTAAAGCGTGAGTTATTCGATGATATGAGTCTTATTCATGGGATGGTTGGGATAGTGATTAACCACACTTAGGATTTTAATTTATTTGTTTTGTTTATTTTTATTTTTACACCAATTTATATCCCAAATGTTACCATGCCCTTCATTATTCTTTATCCAACCAAACCTTTGATTTATTGAGATTAGGGATTTGAGCAATCTTAAGTATCGTAGTCGTGGATTCGGCTATGTATTTATGATTTTGTCGCCCTTTTTGATATATTATTATTGGTGAAGTTTGGACCTATCTATAGCCTATTCGAGTTAAGGATTTGAGCAATTGCAAGTATCGTGTTCGTGGATTCGATCATGTATTTGTGATTTTTTCGCCTTTTCTGGAATTTGAGATCGATAGTGAAAGAGAATAATTAACCCTTAAGCCTACAAACCCTTTTTACCGCTTTAGACTTGTTATTCCTTGGCTTTAGTGGGGGAGATGTGTATACTTGCCAAGCTTATGATAGAATATTCGTCGCGACTGGACAGTTAAACGATTAGATTTGCTTTTATCGACTTATTTTATTTTACTTCTAATTCGTTAAGTGTTTAGTTGTGTGATTATGAAATAAACGAATACATGCTTAAACATAAAAATAAATCCTAACATCTTTTAGGATACATTTTCATAAGAGAAATTCTAAGGTTTACTTGGGGACAAGTAAAGTTCAAGTGGGGGGATATTTGATGAACTCAAATAAATACATTTTATTACTATCATTTATCCTATTAATTTGACTTGTTTTACTATATTATGTATGAGGATTGATACTTAATCGTTTACTTTTGTAATTCTCAGGTAAAAACAAGCGTTTGGTGAAACTTAGCGATTTTGGACTGATTATGGAGCAAAACATGCAAGAAGTTAAGAGTCTACTGAAATGGACAAGATCAAGTTAAATCTGCTCCAGATGCGCCGCATCTCACTCATGACATGCGCCGCATCTCTATCAAGATATCACCAGATACGATCCAAGATACAAGAGGACATGCGCCGCATCTAATCATGGAGTTACGCCGCATCTTCTGGCGGTGTACGAATATTCCTGAATATTATAATCTTGGACCCCACGCGAAGTTAAGTCAATGCGCCGCATCTACTTACTAGATGCGCCGCATCTTCCCTCAGACAGAAACTATAAATACCCAAAGACCAGACGAATTTCGGACGTACCATATAATACCGAAGACCGAACAGGAGAAACCAAGGACGAATTCAGTCAAGGAGGCAGCACAAGACACACCCAAATCAAAGATACAAGAGCTGTAAGAAGGTGCTGCATGTGTTTAATTCATTAAGTAGTTTTGTTTTATTGTGTTAGCAAACTTTAATTCATCAGGATTGGTGGCTTGTGTAATGTGACAACGAAAGATTGCACTCCCTTTAATACTTGCTTTCCCATCAATTAAAGTTTATATGTTGATGTCTTTGGTTACTACTTATTAGTGCATTGATAACCTCTGTGTTTATTAGTGGCTTGCGGGCATTTGACAGCGGAAAATAATGTGGCTCCCACGGTTATTACTAAATTGATCACTTAGGAATAACTTTTAGACATAAGTAATCATTAAGGGTTTACTCGCCGATAAGAATAGGACCAACGAGAAAGGGTTAACTACATACACTTCATATAAAGCTATCAATAAAACAAGTGACAATCTACTTAATCATAAGGACAACCCTCTTATTGTCTCGAGTATTTATCTGTGTACGTGTGTGCTACTTGCTGATTCGTGCCTATTGGTTTATTTTATTATTTAATTGCAAACAAATCGTGCCAGTCTCTCAGGCTGAAACCCCCTTGCGTTAGGATATTAAAATACTGATTAGAATAACGAGATAATACGTTCCACTCTTAGTGATCGACACTCTACTTACCATTATATTCATACTGACCAGGTACACTGCTCGTTAAGTGTGTGTGTTATTGATAAGTCGGCTAAATATAAATTTAAAACTTGAGTAGGCATTAAAACTGCCAAAACTTTACCACAACGCACGCTACATCAGGGGGCGGTCCCCTTAAATAGGGGGCGGTCCCCTTAATAATTAAGGGGGACGCCTAGCAAAATTAAGGGGGCCGCCTCTACTGAACGTTGGCCAATTTTGTCCTTTTGTGGGGAAGGTTTTTCTGAAACATTTTAACTGATTTTGGTTAAAAATTTGAATTCATATTTTTATAAAAGATTAAACATTTTTATTTAATACCAAAAATATTTTTCAAAAATATATAAAATGTTTTTGATGTTTTATAAAAAATCTAGTTATTAAGAAAATGTTCCTTTGATCATATAATGCATTAAGCATTAGTTCATTCATACCTTAAGTGATTTGAGTTGTAGAAATAGATATTTACAACTAAATACTTGTTTACGTCATAATTTTCCGATTAATGATTTTACATTTTGTGATTATCAAAACGTAGAGATATCGAAAAATATTAATAACGTGTTTAGGCATTATTTATATCAACAATCTCCCCCTTTTTGATGATTACAAAATCTAAACTCATTAAATCTAAAAATTAGTTTTTAGACAAGTATTTAGTGAGTTTACATCTATTTCTCCCCCTTTTTGTAGAATCAAAAAGGTTAATCCGACAAGTTTTAGAATCTAAATTTGTCGGGATGTGAACTCCCCCTTGATGTGTACTCCCCCTCGTTTGGGGGCACCAAGGAAACGAGCTATGGAACGCTTGCAAAAAAAATGTTAGAAGCACAAGTATATGTAACAACAATAAGCAAGCATATAGAATAAGATCATTCATTTAATAAAAGTGTTGTGTATAAATACACAACCAAAAGATTACAACATGAAGCATGCAAGCATACAAACAAAAACAACTAATGAAACTACATAATCGTCCTAGAAGTACATGGTCTTCCATGGAGCTTGCTTACAAGAAGGTTTTGAAAAATTATTTTTAAGCATTGCATATGCTTAATTTGGTGAAAATGGAGGTGGAGGAGGTGGTGGTGGTGGGTTGGCAATCATGTTTTCAAGAGATGAAAACATGTAGTGTATCTCATCTCTAAGACCAAAGATTAAGGTCCGGTTATGGATGCAACAAAGACAATTATCACCATGGGCTTCAAGCATTGCCCAAGGTATAGGAAAGAATGGTTGTGGGGTTGGTGATGGTGAAAAGTGAGCATCAAGGGGTGTGATGGGTGATAAGGAAATGGCAAGTTGGGTGTATGAAGGTTCTTGAGTGGATGGTGGTGATGATGCTCTTGGTGATGATGTTAGGTGAGTGTGGATGTAGTCATTGATGGATGAAGTGGATGGAATGGAGGAAGATGAAGCTCCATGGGTAGAGGGTGTTTTTGATGGTGCATTAGGTGCACTTGGGGATGAATTTTGAGGTGGTGGTGATGGAGTTTTGATGTCATCTTGGGTTAGGTCTATGAAAGGTTGTTTTGGTGGTATGATAACAAGTCTTTGCTTCCTTGGAGTCTTAGAGATGGAGGGTTTTGGTGATAACATGGTGGTTTTGGATGATGAAGGATGATGGAATGAGAGGTGATTGTATGGAGGGAATTTATAGTATGAAAATGTGGTTTGTTTAGGTTGATTTTTGAGGTTTTGTAGGAAGATTCCAATACCAGTTCGTCCATAAGGAGAAATGGTAGCTGGGGCTAGGTAAAAGTGGTCACAAGATGCAAAAGAAAACAGTAAATTTTACTACCCAGATGGCCGGTCCCCTTAATTGTTGGGCGGCCCCCTTAAAATTAAGGGGACCGCCTAGGAAATTAAGGGGGCCACCCATCTGGTGTTTTCTCAGGCGACCAAATTTGAAAAATTTCCAGAAAAAGGTCATTTTTAGGGTGTATTTGCAGCAAGTTCCATTTGGATCATGTACATCAAGAATGATTAAATATTATCAATAGCATATTAAAATAATATACATAGTTAAGAAAAAAAATCATATTAGAAGCATAGGCATATTATATCAAATAAACTAGTAGCTTAGTTCTAATAAGTTTATCATCTAACATAATAAAAGTCATAGCAAACAAATGTTAAGATAATAATACTACATATAAATGTCTAATCATAACATCGATAATAATCAACTAAACACTCATCAAACATGTCTATTTCTTCTTCTTTCCAAACATCCTTCCAAGTGTCTTTCCAATAGACTTGAAACCGCCTCGTACTTCTTGGTACATCTGCTGTGTGGTGTTGAGTAGTTCGGTTTGTCTTTCAAACAGTAGTTCGTCTGTTCGTTCGGAAGGAGAAGGAACTTGATACTCGGTGTAATCAAGATCCGGAAGATTTTGAACGAAGGTCCTAGGTGATGGGGTACTAGCATGTGTTGTGCCCTCCTCCTCATCATCATCATCATCGTCTCCTTGATGTGACGTGGAACCACGAGGTGGAAGTGAGACAGATTTACAAGATTTTCCCTTGTCGCTTCGGGGGCGATGTTCACGGACACGAACAAGTGGATTAAGGACCGGTTGAACAGACTCATAAATTGGACTCTGAAGATGTGGATAATGCATCATGACATGATTGTAGAGGCGAGTGAGAAACATGCCATACGGAAGATTTGCATTATGAGTGTTTTTGGCGGACATGATTCGGAAGACAAAGAGATATGCCAAATTGTACGGCTGTTCAGCGACAATACAATACAACATGTGAGCTATGCTCGCCGTGACATGATCATGGTGACCACCGGTACCGAATGCATTCTCACGAATGAGTTCTTCCCAACGCTTCATGTCGGGGCGTAACTCCTTGAGGAGGATTTGGTTAGCATGGATGTCAACATCTTTTGACTTGATCCTTCGGCTAGTCGTACCACGATCTAGCCCAAGATATTGACGAATTTCTTCAGAGGATGGAATCTCAGAGTAGTAAGGACCCTGTTGAGGTCGATATTGCTCAAGAGATGAGAGATCCCACTCATTAGAGAAGACGGCTTGACCGGAGTAGGGGATTCCTAGAATTTGACCGAATTGAGCGAGAGTAAGAGTAATGAATTCGTGTTGAATCATGAAGGATATGAGGATACAACCATTGGGATCGGTTTGCACCGTCACTTGGCTATAGAAATCAAGAACAAAGCGGGGAATGATAAGCTCATTGATTTTGTAGAGACAATCAAGACTAACGTTGGAGAACATTCGTTCGATATAGTCGGATTCATAGAACGATGGATAGACAACTCTCCCTTCATGAATGTTTCTATCTTCAATGGGACGATAGAAACAAGCAATAGCGGGAGAAATGCCTGGAGTGGCAGAGACTTTTGGAATGTATTCTTTTGTTTTTGAGACATCACCGACTGTAGTTTTGGGCATTTTCACCTATACAAGAAAGCAACAAACAAAGAAAAATAAGAAAATGACATGCATATATTATATATGCTACTTATGTGGAACGTAAACATACTTCGACTCTAAAACTTAAAACCTAAGAAGTAGTTTACAATGTTCCTTAGTTTTAATTTTTAACTCACTTAAAATGTATTTTATGATGTTAAAGAATAGTTATAGGGACATTATGATAAGAAATCAAAAATATCCGAACGTTCTTTTATACGTCATAAGCTACCCTGAAATGTGGCTAGATAAACATTGGATTGTATATCTAGCTATTTCTTACGAGTGTTTATGTTAAGTAACTTAGATTTTGACTCAAAAATTTCTTTCAAAATGTTGTGCCAAATGCTCCTTTAAATATGAAAATAACTAGTGAAATTTCAATATACATATGAATTATGTATCTTGATGACTTAAAACAACTAATTGCGTGTTTATAAACTTGACAAGTAGTTGTGAACTTAATTATGATCAAATTTTGATGATTCTAGCTCCTAATCCAAACATTCTCTTATATTTAACAAAAATATTTTTTATGATTCGAAAAATATATTTTTTAAGATTAGTGGGTT
>CP139507.1:89397060-89437060 GCA_021014915.2 Artemisia tridentata subsp. tridentata
AATTTTCATCACTAAAGTATTCGGTTTCAGAACGTACCTCACTTGATGTCTTAGCCATAAGACACTTCTCCTTTTTGTGGTTTCTTTCTCGTCTTCTTCACTGTCACTCCATGCTCCTCCAATGAACGCCTTTTGGTTTTGCTCCTTTGACATCATAGGACATCTTCCAATGAGATGATTTGGATCACCGCATTTGAAGCACTTTCTCTCGCTCTTGCTACCTTTGTCGTCTTTGTTTCTTTGGAGTGTTTTCCTTTCGTCATGTGGTTGTCTTACGAATCTTCCTCGTCTTTTGAAAAACTTCTTGAAGTCTCTTACGGCCATGACATATTCTTCATCATCACTTTCGGAGGTTGAGCTATCCTCGTCACTTGATGATTTCCTAGCTTTCAACGCGATTGACTTGCTTTGCTCTTTCTTTCCTTTGACCATCTCGAAGTCTTTCTTGATTATTGCTTCGTAGACTTTCAAGTTGCCAATCAACTCGTCAAGTTGAAGAGTTGACAAGTTCTTCGATTCTTCAATCGCCGTAACTTTAGCTCGCCATTTTGGATGAAGAGCCCTAAGAAATTTCCTGACAAAATTCTTACTAGAAAAACTCTCATCAAGTGCCTTTAAACTTGTGATGATTGTGTTAAACCTAGCAAATGCATTATCAATTGATTCCTCTTCCGAAATCGTGAATTGTTCATATTGTTGAACAAGAAGATCTATTTTATTATCTTTGACTTGACTATTACCTTGGTGAGTTATTAGTAAAGAATTCCAAATTTCTTTTGCGGTTTCGCACATAAAGATTCTTTCGTATTCTTTACGTGGTAACGCATTATAAATAACCATTTTAGCCTCATTATTTTTAGAAAGTTTTCTTTTTAAATCATCACTTTGTTTTTCAAAAGGTACAATTTCATCCTTTTTAGTTTCAAGATTATGTTGAATAGGTAAAAAATCATCATTAGTAATAACATGCCAAAGATCTAGATCTTTTGATTTCACATAAGTTTCGAATCGATTTTTCCAATATAAAAATCCATCACTTTCAAATAGTGGTGGTCTTTGCATAGATTGCCCTTCTAAATATTTTTCAGATTCCATAGATCGTTTCAAGTTTTAAAATACAGTTTATTTTAAAAATCTTGTTTGACGTGGCTCTTGATACCAATTGTGGAAAACTAGAAGGGGGGGGGGGGTTGAATAGTTTTACGTCTTTTTAATTTATGAAAAACTTTTGTTTACTTTTTAAAACTTCGAATCTATCTTATGTGAATTCAACTCTTGATCAATATGAACATATATAAACAAATATAGATAAGTAATGCAAGTAAGGTAAATATAATGAAATAAGAGAGAGATGGAAAGATCAAACCACAACACGGAGATTTATAGTGGTTCGGCTACAAGGACACCTTCCTTGCCCTACTCCACTCCTCGAGTCACCTACTCGAGAGTTTTCTTCACTATGTCAACAAACTCCCTTATGGCGGAGAAACCTTACACAACTTTAGCTTACACCGGCTTAACGACACAAAGCTAGACGTCGAGTCCTAATCGTAGCTAGAACCAATCTCACAACTTATACACAACTTTTACACGACTTAATCACGACAGCTTCACAACGGCTTCACGACTTCTTCACGACTTCTTCACGACTTCTTCACGACTTCTTCTTCACGACTACTTCTTCACAACTACTTCACAAGTACTTATTCACAACTACTTCACAACTAATTTACAACACCACTACGTAATTACTCTTAGATCTACTTATCACAACTATACAACACTTTACACAATAACACAATTGAATGAGGTAAGTAATAACACTTCTTCACTAGTTGAAGTAGAGTTCTTCTTTTGCACTTTTGGTGGTGGAAGCTTGGATCACTTAGAAACCAATGCTTTAAGAAAATATGATCAAAGGATTTACAATGCTTAGAAAGGATTTAGAACAGAAAGTTTTAGTGTGCAAAAGGTGAGTAAAAATCCAGGAGAAGGCTGGTATTTATAGGAGAAAAACTGGACAGCTGGAGGCCTACTGGAGCGGGGGCGGTCCCCTTAATAATTAAGGGGGCCGCCTAGCAAAATTAAGGGGGCCGCCTCTACTGAACGTTGGCCAATTTTGTCCTTTTGTGGGGAAGGTTTTTCTGGAACATTTTAACTGATTTTCGTTAAAAATTTGAATTCATATTTTTATAAAAGATTAAACATTTTTATTTAATACCAAAAATGTTTTTCAAAAATATATAAAATATTTTTGATGTTTTATAAAAAATCTAGTTATTAAGAAAATGTTCCTTTGATCATATAATGCATTAAGCATTAGTTCATTCATACCTTAAGTGATTTGAGTTGTAGAAATAGATATTTACAACTAAATACTTGTTTACGTCATAATTTTCCGATTAATGATTTTACATTTTGTGATTATCAAAACGTAGAGATATCGAAAAATATTAATAACGTGTTTAGGCATTATTTATATCAACATACTAGTTATGCTTAATTATGAGCATAGTTGCATTATACATTAAAGAATTAGAATACTTTAAACTATAAAAGGTTTGATAGTTTAATTGTCATAAATTGGTGGTTGAGGATGTTACATATTTTATGAAATATTATGTGGCAATATCAAGATAGTTGAATGCACACATACAAGAATTTTACTAATTGAGCTCTTGAAATAAGTATTCTCAAAATTTCGATGGATCAAGATCAGTTGATTTATGTCTTGTCAACAAGTATGATTGACATGACTTGAGACATAATTCATTAATGAGAATTATCATGCATTGATCTATTTAGTATTTGGATAATGGGATGTTATGAACAATTGTGAGGTCCTCTTATTTGATACACGGTTAAGGTGGTTAAACCTTGTGTCTTTGTGTATAAGATATATTGACTTAATATGATTAAGCACGCGGAATTTACTTAACCACACTTAGAAGGTTATGTATGTTATGGAAATGGAAGAATTATATTTGTTACTTAACAATGAACAAAGAAAGTTTTTCACTAAACGATTCAATATTATTCAAAATAATACGAGTGATCTTGAGTTTCTCACTAGGGTTACAAAACCTTGAATCTTATGTTATGTCTTGTGATTTGTGTTTGTTCTATGTCTTAACAGTTATTCAATTATTTCACACACATTATCACTAGTCTAAGATCTCTTTTATAGTTGCAAAAGATCTTTACAAATTGCTTAAAAGTCTTGACCGACTTACTTGGTTAACTGTCACAATTCGCATTTTCGAGTCTTTACTATGCACGGGATTGCATCATTTCAATTTACGTATGTTCATTAAACGTTACCACTCAGTCATTACTACTAATATTATACTCAAATACTCCCGATTATGATCCTAATATATTTTCATGCTAATTTTAATGATATAAAATTTATATTATTAATTTACCCGGTGTTTTGAAACCTTTTGCAAAATTTTCCCGGTTAGGGCTTATAACCCCATCGGTTTGCGATATTTTATCACGAACACTATTTTAACACCCGATTCTTATCAGTAACATGATTTTATGAGTTTTTACAACTTTGTCGAATTTTATTTTTATTCGTCACGTTTTATTTTCAGTTAACCAGGTACCCGATAACGCCGAAATTATGCACTAAACTAACTAAATCCTACTCTTAAATATCTAACAAGTCAAAAATACCATATTACCTCTCCTAGAAAACAATGTGCCGCCCCCTTATTCCCTTCTACTTGGCCTAATGAGTTAAAATCCCATTAATACTTCCTTAGTATAAAAACCTAGTTTATTTCCTAAGCATTTCATAACACATTTATTTTAACTAGCCAAGAACACAAACACTCTCTCCCTCCCCTCTCCATCTCACGGCAAAAACCAAGATCACAAGAGGATCCGTAAATTTTTCAAGTTCAAGTGTTATACATGTCCCTTATACCTTCCTTGTTAGAGTTTTGCAATAAAAACTCCAAGGTTGTGGTTAATTTTCATCCTAGCTCACCAATCATCAAGTAAGCTCAAGAACACTATTTTTGATCTTTTCATACTCCCTTTGATCTTATATTGATGTATTTCCTATTTATTTTGAAAGCTATCCATGCAAAACTTATGTTATATATACCACTTGGTTCATTTTTCATTAAAACTATCTCAAACTCTAGATCTGTAACTTTCATTAACATCCCCGCGAAGCCCACTATTTTTAGTGATGTTTAGGACCCATGACACCCGAAGAAGGTGTATGGTAGGATGTGTGTACTTGTGGAGTTGTGTTGTAGTCGTTTGATCAAGCCGCGAACCAAGAAAACGAGTTTTTAACATATATATATACCCGCTGTCCAGAAATGTAAACTTTGGAAAAATCAGTAACCATGGCTTTATTTTAGCTTTCATATTTAGAAAGTACTCTCAAACACGAAAACGTGGTCGCTTGAATCACTAAAAACCGAGTTATAACGAAGGAGATACGATGTTTTAAAGTTAGCAACGCAAAACTATTATTTTCAGAAAATGCGGCTGTTGGCCGAACTTCAGGGGACAGAACGAGGCGTTAGCCGTAGTCTAGCTGAGCCGAGCCACTGAGAATATGTTAGTTCATGTTATGACGATCGCGTGGATATAAAGAACGTTGAAAACCGACTTGTAACGACCAAGATATGAATTTCTGAAAATCCGACTAACAAAACTCATTTTGACAGCCTCACTATAATTCCAATATTTTCGAAGTGTAAACAGTTTTGCGAGGCACCATCTTACGAGCTATTTTCCCGTTGAGCGAGGCGGTTTGGGCCATAAACTCCTGGAGGTGAAACGAAGTATTCCCGACCTATTTTCCAAATCAATCGACCGCTTGTTGATTGAACTTATAACGAGTAAGTTATGAATTTCCTAGTATCGCCAAAAACAACTATTTCAAGAAAATGTTTCTAAGTATAGAAATTGTTTTGCAAGACACCATATTCAAAGCCGATTTTCTTCATGATCGAGACGTGTATGACCAAAACTCAAAAGAGACGACATTGAGATGTTGTTGCAAGGTTTTCAAAAACGTCAAGTTCTATTCCTAACACTTAACGTGCAATATTTTGCGACTAGTTTTGCGAGGCCGTTTGGTCATATTTTCACAAATTGTAAAAAGGGTTATTTTGCGACGAAACTATTTTATTTGGCGATAAAACATCAAACAAGGATCGTGGAGTACCGTTTCAACATATTTACACGAAAAGTAGTTCATAACTTGCCGAGACGTCAAAAATGTAGTTTTCGACGATAAACGTTATTTTCAAAACTAACGAGTGGTATCGTTAACATACGTAATTGCATGAGTAGAATCATTTCATTTGCTTACCTTAGATCATATCATTCACATTAGGTCGCGGTTAGAGACCGAGCCTCATTCCAGCATATTCACCACTAGTATTGTTGCTATCGCATCAGGTGAGTTTCATAGCCCCTTTCTTTATACGTTTGGAACTTTTGGGGGAGATACATGCTTAAACTGTTTGCTTACATGCATGATTGTGTTAAACTTAGTTGCGTTATTCTTGAAAGCATATCGCGGACCTAAGTATCAAACACTTGGGGTAGCCGAACGAATCATATCGCGGACCTAAGTATCAAACACTTGGGGTAGCCGAACATAAGTCTCCTCGTGAGCAGCATTGATAAGTCTCCTAGTGAGCAGCGTTGATAAGTCTCCTCGTGAGCAGCATTGACAAGTCTCCTCGTGAGCAGCATTGATAAGTCTCCTCGTGAGCAGCATTGATAAGTCTCCTCGTGAGCAGCATAAGGTCTTCTAGTGTTATAGAACGCACATCGTATACGCACATGTCTTACTCATACTATGTTAGCATTGGGTTGTAAACACACAGGTTGCAAGTCTTGAATGGGCAGGGCTTGGAACTGAGTGGATTTACAATGCCTATGCTGTGGAAACTTTCTCTAAAGGCTTTTCAACTTATTTATAGCAAACTCTATGAACTCACCAACCTCGTGTTGACACTTTAGCATGTATTTTCAGGTATTAAGCTATAGCACGCTACTGGAGGCTTTTGGCAGGGCATGGCATGGTCATAGAAGACTCTGATAAAGCATTTGGGACCGCTTAACTTATTTTATGGGCCAACTTCCGCACCACTTTTCATAATGTAAATTAACACTTTTGACTTCTCAAATATATTCTAAATGATTGATGTGAAAACCGTTCTTTACACTTGTGTTGTGATACCAATTGAGTTGCACCCCAGTGGCATGTATGCTTCCGCTGGACCCGATTTTGGGGGTGTGACAGATTGGTATCAGAGCCTAGGCTATAGAGAATTGGGTAATTTTAAAACCTAAACTATAGCTACTTTTACGAAAACTTAACCCTATGACCGCCACATGCTTGCCTGCCAAGCTGATGCCTCATTTGTGGTTTATTGCTGACATATTTAATGAGATTTATACCTTATTGCCAGATAGATTATACTCACTTACCCTCGTTGATTACTATAATTGTATTCCATATAAGTATGCTTACATATCATGCAGGTCGCAGCGTTACACCTTTTTCCTTACGTAGTTTCATCATTCGACCTCAAGCCTGATCACCTGCCTTAGTCTTTTGAACCATCCTTTACATGTGAAGGACATAGTATTATTATAACTAAGCTGAGTATTCCAAAATTCATTGAACCTCGGTGGAATATAGACTAGTCATCTATATTCGACCCGGGACAGTGGGACATAGCCTGACTACCTATGTTCGACTCAGAGATGAATTTTGCAATACTGAGAGTAGTTATAATGGAATTATGTCCGGATTGATTTGATCGGTGTAAGCAATTCCATAATCGAGCCAAATTTTTAAAAGACCTCCTTCAAACTACTTGTTCCTAGTTTGATCTAAGTGACAGTTCTTGTTTGATGAGTTGCGAGGATCAAACTGGAATCAAGTTGTTACCCGAGCTGATTCAGTTTAATCTCATGACAGTTCTTGTTTGATGAGTTGTGAGATTAAATTTGAATCGACAACCTCAAACCGATTTAGCCTAATCCCATGACAGTTCTTGTTTGATGAGTTGTGGGATTAAGTAAAAATCGGTTACCTAGAGGTCTTTTGAAGGCTATGCTCGATCATGGGAAAGTTTACCCCCATCAAACCCGACCATGAGAAAGTACGTAGGTAGAACGAGCGAGCTGAATTCAGGGACTGAATTCCTTAACGGGTGGAGACTGTCACAATTCGCATTTTCGAGTCTTTACTATGCACGGGATTGCATCATTTCAATTTACGTATGTTCATTAAACGTTACCACTCAGTCATTACTACTAATATTATACTCAAATACTCCCGATTATGATCCTAATATATTTTCATGCTAATTTTAATGATATAAAATTTATATTATTAATTTACCCGGTGTTTTGAAACCTTTTGCAAAATTTTCCCGGTTAGGGCTTATAACCCCATCGGTTTGCGATATTTTATCACGAACACTATTTTAACACCCGATTCTTATCAGTAACATGATTTTATGAGTTTTTACAACTTTGTCGAATTTTATTTTTATTCGTCACGTTTTATTTTCAGTTAACCAGGTACCCGATAACGCCGAAATTATGCACTAAACTAACTAAATCCTACTCTTAAATATCTAACAAGTCAAAAATACCATATTACCTCTCCTAGAAAACAATGTGCCGCCCCCTTATTCCCTTCTACTTGGCCTAATGAGTTAAAATCCCATTAATACTTCCTTAGTATAAAAACCTAGTTTATTTCCTAAGCATTTCATAACACATTTATTTTAACTAGCCAAGAACACAAACACTCTCTCCCTCCCCTCTCCATCTCACGGCAAAAACCAAGATCACAAGAGGATCCGTAAATTTTTCAAGTTCAAGTGTTATACATGTCCCTTATACCTTCCTTGTTAGAGTTTTGCAATAAAAACTCCAAGGTTGTGGTTAATTTTCATCCTAGCTCACCAATCATCAAGTAAGCTCAAGAACACTATTTTTGATCTTTTCATACTCCCTTTGATCTTATATTGATGTATTTCCTATTTATTTTGAAAGCTATCCATGCAAAACTTATGTTATATATACCACTTGGTTCATTTTTCATTAAAACTATCTCAAACTCTAGATCTGTAACTTTCATTAACATCCCCGCGAAGCCCACTATTTTTAGTGATGTTTAGGACCCATGACACCCGAAGAAGGTGTATGGTAGGATGTGTGTACTTGTGGAGTTGTGTTGTAGTCGTTTGATCAAGCCGCGAACCAAGAAAACGAGTTTTTAACATATATATATACCCGCTGTCCAGAAATGTAAACTTTGGAAAAATCAGTAACCATGGCTTTATTTTAGCTTTCATATTTAGAAAGTACTCTCAAACACGAAAACGTGGTCGCTTGAATCACTAAAAACCGAGTTATAACGAAGGAGATACGATGTTTTAAAGTTAGCAACGCAAAACTATTATTTTCAGAAAATGCGGCTGTTGGCCGAACTTCAGGGGACAGAACGAGGCGTTAGCCGTAGTCTAGCTGAGCCGAGCCACTGAGAATATGTTAGTTCATGTTATGACGATCGCGTGGATATAAAGAACGTTGAAAACCGACTTGTAACGACCAAGATATGAATTTCTGAAAATCCGACTAACAAAACTCATTTTGACAGCCTCACTATAATTCCAATATTTTCTAAGTGTAAACAGTTTTGCGAGGCACCATCTTACGAGCTATTTTCCCGTTGAGTGAGGCGGTTTGGGCCATAAACTCCTGGAGGTGAAACGAAGTATTCCCGACCTATTTTCCAAATCAATCGACCGCTTGTTGATTGAATTTATAACGAGTAAGTTATGAATTTCCTAGTATCGCCAAAAACAACTATTTCAAGAAAATGTTTCTAAGTATAGAAATTGTTTTGCAAGACACCATATTCAAAGCCGATTTTCTTCATGATCGAGACGTGTATGACCAAAACTCAAAAGAGACGACATTGAGATGTTGTTGCAAGGTTTTCAAAAACGTCAAGTTCTATTCCTAACACTTAACGTGCAATATTTTGTGACTAGTTTTGCGAGGCCGTTTGGTCATATTTTCACAAATTGTAAAAAGGGTTATTTTGCGACGAAACTATTTTATTTGGCGATAAAACATCAAACAAGGATCGTGGAGTACCGTTTCAACATATTTACACGAAAAGTAGTTCATAACTTGCCGAGACGTCAAAAATGTAGTTTTCGACGATAAACGTTATTTTCAAAACTAACGAGTGGTATCGTTAACATACGTAATTGCATGAGTAGAATCATTTCATTTGCTTACCTTAGATCATATCATTCACATTAGGTCGCGGTTAGAGACCGAGCCTCATTCCAGCATATTCACCACTAGTATTGTTGCTATCGCATCAGGTGAGTTTCATAGCCCCTTTCTTTATACGTTTGGAACTTTTGGGGGAGATACATGCTTAAACTGTTTGCTTACATGCATGATTGTGTTAAACTTAGTTGCGTTATTCTTGAAAGCATATCGCGGACCTAAGTATCAAACACTTGGGGTAGCCGAACGAATCATATCGCGGACCTAAGTATCAAACACTTGGGGTAGCCGAACATAAGTCTCCTCGTGAGCAGCATTGATAAGTCTCCTAGTGAGCAGCGTTGATAAGTCTCCTCGTGAGCAGCATTGATAAGTCTCCTCGTGAGCAGCATTGATAAGTCTCCTCGTGAGCAGCATTGATAAGTCTCCTCGTGAGCAGCATAAGGTCTTCTAGTGTTATAGAACGCACATCGTATACGCACATGTCTTACTCATACTATGTTAGCATTGGGTTGTAAACACACAGGTTGCAAGTCTTGAATGGGCAGGGCTTGGAACTGAGTGGATTTACAATGCCTATGCTGTGGAAACTTTCTCTAAAGGCTTTTCAACTTATTTATAGCAAACTCTATGAACTCACCAACCTCGTGTTGACACTTTAGCATGTATTTTCAGGTATTAAGCTATAGCACGCTACTGGAGGCTTTTGGCAGGGCAGGGCATGGTCATAGAAGACTCTGATAAAGCATTTGGGACCGCTTAACTTATTTTATGGGCCAACTTCCGCACCACTTTTCATAATGTAAATTAACACTTTTGACTTCTCAAATATATTCTAAATGATTGATGTGAAAACCGTTCTTTACACTTGTGTTGTGATACCAATTGAGTTGCACCCCGGTGGCATGTATGCTTCCGCTGGACCCGATTTTGGGGGTGTGACATTAACTTATGCTTATTGGTGTCAGTACATAAGATACAACATGTATCTATGTATACAACTTGTTAACTAAGCACATGGAGTAAGATATTATCTACCGTATATGTTTGACCAAAATATAATAAATATCTTCTCAATCTTATCCTATGAGTCACTGATCAGCAGTACCATATTCAACTAGCAGTACCTTCAACTTGAACTGGCAGTACCTTCTTGCTCTAGCAGTACCTTCATGTACTAGCAGTACCTTGATCATGAACTAGCAGTACCTTTGACTTAGAGTAAATTCTAATACTCTAACTTCAGAATATTTAATTCCCAACAATCCTCCCCTAAACATGTGAATTAGTTCAAACATGTTTTCTGAATTAAATGAGGACTTGTGAAGATCTTTCAAACACTTCATGAATCTGAATTATTCTTCTATTCTGAACTCATCTGCCTTGTTCTTCTTCGACTTTAGCAATATCAAAACATTGTACCAACAGATGGTGCAATTTCCTTGGATGGAGGAATTGTAAGAGGCAATGATTTCAACAAGTGAAATCATCTATCAGCATGCCTTTGCAAGTTATAAACAAACATAATGAACTGAAATTGAAATTGAAACTTTCCTTCGTTTGATCTAGATAGAACTTTCTCCTTTAGGAAATGCTTCATCCCTTCTAGATATTTGATCTGTTCTAATCATTTTCAACCTCTACATCATCATCTTGTATGCTCTTGTCTTCTCCTTCCATATATTGGTTTGTTCTTCCTTTCTGGGCAATTATTTCCTCCCCTGAAGCAAATAACTTTTGTTTCCTCCCCTTGTTTGGAAGATCTCACTATGTACCTTTGACTGATCTATCAATATGTAACTTTTGTTGTCAGACAATATTGTACATGAAGCCATCAATACCTTAAGAGTTTAAGTTTCTGTTCTCATCACTTCTAGGTGTGTTAACTCCTATGAGAGGTGAATCAGTGGACATTTTGATTCATAATCCATTAATGAATGGTTTTTCCGAATCCTTGAAAATCCTTTTAAGAAATCATTTAACTTAGTAGTATGTTCATGATTTTAGAATTGAAAAATCATACTACATTCAACCATTTTGAAAGAATCAAGTGTATAACAGACACCTAATCAAAATTTCGGTTTAAAAATAACCTCTGGTTGTGTGAGAACCAATGTATTTCAGTTATCACTAACTGCCTGTGAAAAGATAAATCTATTCAAAAGATTTTCTTGACAGGGTTTCCAGCTCATAGTAATTGTTACCTCCAACACAAGTGTTAGATTCACTTTCACTAGCTGTTATTTCTATCAGATGTCCTTAGACTAACTCATTATACTTGAAAGTATAAAATGATAGAAAGTGAGTTGTATCAGTTACTATCTGATCAACTAAGTCATCAATTCAAGGTGAAATATCATAACTAGATTTCAAGAAAGAAGTTTTAAGGAGATTAAAATTCCTAAACTCAGTCCATCATAAACCTATTATGGTCAGCAATTTGATAAACATTCTGCTGTTCCCATTTCACTTGAAATATCCTTTGTGTTCACATATTCATACCTGAAATAGTTAGTCTAAAACCAAAAGAACAATGTACAAAGTACTTGTCTTGCATTAGTATAATCATAAAACCAACTGTATGAATAACACAATTCAAATTTTGATATATTAGCAGTACCTTATAAATCCAGCAGTACCAACAAAAATTTATGTACAAAAACACATCATATTGAAAATTTAAAGATTAAGCATTCCAATACTTGCTATTAAGTACTGAAACCTTGAAACATCAAAAGCTTTTGTTAACAGATCTGCAAAATTATGCTCTGAAGCAATTTTAAGAACTTGAATTAATCTTTTCTCATTGCAGTCTCTTATAAAGTGATGTCTAATTTCAATGTGTTTTGTTTTAGAGTGTTGTACAGGATTTTTAATAATACAAATTGTACTACTATTATCAATATAAATAACAGTGTTTAAGAAATTGTACCCATAATCAAGAAGTTGGTTTTGAAGCCATAGAACTTGACTAGAGCAACTTGCAGCAGCTATATATTCAGCTTCAGTTGTTGAATTCGCCACACTTGTTTGCTTCTTACACTGCCATGAGACAAGTCTAGACCCAAGGAATTGACATCCTCCAGTTGTTGACTTTCTGTCCAAGCTAGCACCAGCATAATCACTATCCGAATATGCTACCAAGTCAAAAGGAGATTCTCTAGAATACCATATACCCAACCTTGGTTGACCTTTGAAATATCTAAAAATTCTCTTGACTGCAATTAAATGAGAAACCTTTGGAGTAACTTGAAATCTTGCACAGACACAAACAGGAAACATGATATCAGGTCTAGATGATGTAAGATACATCAAAGAGCCTATCATAGATCTGTAATTGTGTACATCTACATTTTCTCCATCTTCATCTTTCAGAAGGTGCTTCTCTGGGTCCATTGGTGTGCTTGCTATTTTTGAATCAGCAAATTGAAATTTTCTAAGTATCTCTGCAACATATTTGTCTTGACTAATAAATATGCCTTCAGATGATTGCTTAACTTGCAAACCCAAAAAGAATGTAAGTTCTCCCATAGAACTCATTTGAAACTTATCTTTCATAAGCTTCTCAAATTCTAAACACATTTCCTTACTTGTAGATCCAAAGATAATATCATCCACATACACCTGCACTAACAGAAGATCCTTCTTGTGCTGTTTGATGAAAAGTGTCTGATCAATCTTTCCTCTTTGAA
This sequence comes from Artemisia tridentata subsp. tridentata, assembly GCA_021014915.2. NCBI lineage: Eukaryota > Viridiplantae > Streptophyta > Magnoliopsida > Asterales > Asteraceae > Artemisia > Artemisia tridentata. The sequence continues at coordinate 89,410,065 of CP139507.1, forward strand.
ATCCATTTTCTAATAAGTAGGAAGCAAGTGTTGCATACCAAGCTCTTGGTGCCTGATGAAGGCCATAGAGAGCTTTCACTACTCTGTACACTTTGTTTGGATGTAATGGATCAATGAAACCAGGAGGTTGTGAAACATACACCTCTCTTCCAATTTCAGCATATAAAAATGCACTCTTGACATCCATTTGGTAGACTGTGAAGCCTAAAAATGAAGCATAAGCTAGAAACAGCCTAATTGCCTCAATCCTTCCTACTGGAGCATAAACTTCATCATAATCTATTCCTTCTTCTTGTGTGTACCCTTGTGCTACTAGTCTAGGCTTATTCTTGATCACAATTCCTCTTTCATCCCTTTTGTTCTTAAAAACCCATCTAGTGCCAATTACCTTTTCATTCCTAGGCAAATCTGCTAGCACCCAAACCTTTTGAATCTTGAACTGAAGAAGCTCTTCTTGCATAGCCTCTAACCAGCTTGAATCATCTAGGGCTGTAAGAATATTCTTTGGTTCCTTTTGAGAGAGAAAACATACAAATAAACATGAGTTTGAAAGTTCATGTTGTTTTGAAGCATAAAGGGCATCAAGAATCCCTTTTTGGTCTGAAGAGACTTGTTGTCTTCTTGTCTTCACACCAGATTGTATATCTCCAATCACATTATCAAGGGAATGAACTTTGTGAATTCTTGTGTGTGGTGTAGTAGGAACATGATAAGATGATGAAAGATTAGTCAAATCCACTTCATCTTCTTGGAACTCTGCATCTTTTGAGTGTGAAGGACCAGCAGGACCTTCAGCTGAACTAACAGTTCCTTCAAATGAACTACCAGTACCTTGAGAAGTACTAACAGTACCTTGCTCTGTCTCAGCAGTACCATCAATATTTAACATATTGAGTTGTTCCTCTGTTCCAACATCTCTTCTTTGAGCCTCAACATCTTCTTTTGCTTTACCATAAGAAGATTCATCATTGTTTGAAGCTAAATCCACACTGGTACTAGACCACAATGGCATAATGACATCAGATTGATCTTTATCTAACTCCACCTCATTTGTTGCTTGTGTACCTGAAAAATTGTTAGTTTCTGCAACAACAGGTAAATAATTCATAGAGTTTGTTAGATAATCAAGATCAAATATCCATTTTGGTCCTTCACCAACTACATTGGATTTGTTTTCCTGAAACTCCACATGTAGTTCTTCTTGAACTTTCTCAGTTCTTAAGTTGTAAACTCTAAAAGCTTTGCTAACAAGAGAATATCCAACTAAGAAACCTTCATCTGCTTTACCATCAAATTTTCCTAAATGGTCTAAGGTATTGAGAATTGTCACATGACATCCAAAAGGTCTAAGAAATCCTATTGCAGGAGTTCTACCATTAAAGAGTTCATATGATGTCTTATTGTGAGGCTGCACAACTAAAACTCTATTTTGAACATAGCAAGCAGTGTTAATTGCCTCTGCCCAAAAGATTATAGGTAGCTTAGAATCAGCTAACATTGTTCTAGCAGCTTCAATTAGTGTTCTATTCTTTCTTTCAACCACTCCATTCTGTTGTGGTGTTCTAGCAACACTATATTCTCTTCTAATACCTTTTTCTTTGCAGAAATCATCCATAACTCTATTTCTAAACTCTGTCCCATTATCACTCCTAATGACTTTTACTTTCTTGCTTACTTGGTTTTCTATCAGTGTAATGAATTCCTTAAGGATGTTTGATGTTTCATCCTTAGTGGCTAAAAAGAAAACCCATGTAAATCTGCTATAGTCATCAGTTATAACAAGACAATATTTTTTATGTTGTATACTCCTTACTGAAACTGGTCCAAATAAGTCCATATGCAGCATAAACAATGACTGATTGATAGAGTTAAAAATTTTGGGCTTACAAGTGGCTTTGTGTTGTTTGCCTTTTAGACAAGTAATGCATGTTTGATCATTTTCAAATCTTTTGTGAGGTAAACCTCTTACCAAACCATTCTTAACAATTTTATTTATGGTTTTGAAGTTAATATGACCAAGCCTTCTATGCTATAACATTGATTCATCCAATGTGGCCTTTGATACAAGACAAGTTAAATCTTCTTTAGGAATGATGTTCTTCATATCAACACTATACATATTGGCCTTTCTAGGAATTCTAAGAAGTACTTGATTTTCATCAGGCATCTTAAAATCCTTAGATAGAACAAGACATTCAGTGTCAGTAAAAAGGACATTGTTCTTTTTGTCACACATTTATGAAACACTAAAAAGGTTATACTTTAGCTCTTGTACATAGTACACATTTTCAAAATCTAAATTTTCGGTTTTAATAGTACCTTTACCAGAAATTTTGCCACGAAAACCACCTCCAAAGGTAACATATCCTCCATTGAATTCTTGAAAATCTGAAAGATAAGACATGTTGCCTGTCATGTGATTGGAACATCCACTATCTGAGTATCCTTGATCTTGATGATCAATAGAATGTCCCTGCACACAAATAAGAGTGTTAGTTTTCTTTGGGGATCCAAGCCATTACTGACTTGGATCTGCCTCTTGCATCAATGTAATTTAATCTTTTAAGGACTGTTGATGCAACATTGGATTTTTGAATCCAACATGCTGAGGCCTTAACAGCATTTGCCCTATTACCCTTGGCAGCAGAGTGAGTAACATGCTTAGCAGAGTCTGCTAACTTTGAAGTCACACCCTTTGGTCTCCAAATCTGTTTGTGGACCACTGCTTTTGTTTGAATGGGTCTTAGAACAGTTTTAGATGCATGTATGAAAGTTGTTTTTGCATCCTTAGCTGTTGATTTTGGGTTAACAGTCATCAAAGGTCTAACAGTACCTTTTGATCTACCAGGACCTTTAATTTGTTCTGGCAGTACCTTTATGTATGTATTAACAGGACCTTTTTGTCTGTCAGGACCTTTGGGTCCAGACTTGTTTGAGACTGTTCTGGGTTGAGTTCTATGAGTATTAGAGTGAAAAAGAGTTTGAGGAGTTTGCCTTTTGTAGTTCACCCTATTGTTTTCATACCCAGTTACCCTTTGATTGCAGAAAGCTGCAAGATGGTCAAAACTACCACATGTATAACAAGCTTTATTGTAAAATGCAAAGTCATCACCTAATTGGTTAGACTTGAGGTTGTTCCAATTCCTTTGGTTACCTCTGGGCTTGTTTGTAGTTCTATATTGTTCACAATATCTAACTGGTTTCCTAACAGTCTTAACATTTGACTTAGGCCTGTTAGTGTTGTGATTGACTATCTTAGGAATACTTGTTCCTACTTTCTTAACCAAGACAGGTTTAGACATAACCTGTTCTTCTTCACTATCACTATCAGTTGTACAATCTTCAACAACTATAGCATCTCCTTTCTTAACAAAGGACACCTTGTCCTGATAAGATAAAGTTTTATCTAAACTTTTACTTACCTTTTCTATCTTAGGAGATTTAGTGACCTTAGAACCATATTCCATGATTGGTTCTTGAAACTCAGGTAACCCTGTGTGTGCTAAATCAATACCTGGAGGTGAATGAACACCTCTGTATGGTGGGGGTACAGACTTAAATCCAACACCAGAATTAACCTTATCAATAACTTGGGCTTCCCAAAGCTTATTGAATCCTTCTGAGGAATGTGCTAAAACATCCACAGAAACCTTTACATTTTCTCTTTCATTTTTGTGTTTAGCTAATGAATCATTCAACTCAACAATACACTCATCTCTGATATTAATGTCATTTTTTAGTATATTGATGTCATCAGCAAAATGAATTTCATTATCTTTAAAATGTAAGACTTGTTTTTCTAAAACAGCTAGACCTCTTTTGTGATTAGCCAAATTAAAAAGAGAGTTAAGTAGCTCTTCTCTATGAGCTTCAAATCTCTTATTAAGGTCTTCATAAGCTTTAAGATTAGGACATGATTCAGTACAAGATGTAATATTGTTTACCTCTGAATCAGAATGGGCCATTAGAGCAAATTCATTGGCCAAAAGAGCAGCATTCGGTGGTGCATTCTCTTCAATAGCCATAGAGCTCCAATCATAACCAATACCATCAATAGCCAACATAGCCTTTGGCTCTTCAACAGTAACTTCCTTTTTCCTATCTTGCTTATACCATGTGTTTCTATTCTCCTGCTTTCTTGGGCTTCTACACTCCTTGGCAAAGTGTCCTAACCTATGACAGTTGAAACACTCTACTTTCTTCTTATCAAACCCTGCAGTATCATTACCATTTATGGTAATTTGCTTCCCAGTTCTTTGCCAATGCTTCTTGGCCCTCATGCTGAGCAAAGCAACCTGCCATTTGATGTCCATCTCTTCCAAATCATCACTATCAACCTGCTCTAGGTCTTCATGATTTAGAGGAGACCCACTAGACTGACTAGATATAAATACATAGAATGCTGGATCACCAAGTCCTGCAACAGTCTTTTGTGAACTAGTAGAAGGACCACCATTTGTAGCATTAGAAACACCTTCAACTTCTTCTACCTCTTCAGCCTTGCCAATACTAGGAGATGACAAAAGTGCCACGTTCCCAGAACTAGTACCATAAATTCCAGACTTTCTAAGACTTTGTTCAACAATTTTGAAGTTGTTGTACAAATCATTGAGCTTCATTGTTTCAATGTCTGGTTTGTTCATCCAGACAATAACATGAGTATGGAACTCATCAGGTAGACTTCTTAAAAACTTCATGTTGAGATCTTCCTTCTCTGTCTCAACACCTAACACAGCTAACTGACTGACAAGCTTATGTAATCTTGAAAATAGCTTATCAAGAGACTCATTACTAAAAGCAGTAAAGTTTTCAAATTGTTGCTTTAGTAGTGTCTTCTGTGTCTTTTTGGTAGTTTCATTACCACCAAAATATGCACAAATCTCTTCAAAAAGAGTTTTTGCATCAAGATACTTGTTGAATGATAGCATCTGCTCACCAGGAATGGTCATAAGCAGCAAATTTCTTGCTTTCTGATCATTTCTCTTCAGTATCTTCTCTTCATTTGACACTGGTCCAGTATTCCTTTTTCTAGTTGTTTTACCTTCTAGGACAACCTCTGAGTAGCTTGGTGAAAAGGAATCACCATATATAATTATATCCCAAAGGGTATAATCTTGGACCATAAAATATTGCTCAATTCTCATCCTCCATAACTCAAACTCATTGGGTTTGATCATGGGCAACTTTGCAGCAACATTTGTTTGAACATCATGAGCTTCCATTTCTGTTTCTTCTAAAACAAATATATCAACCTGGCTCTGATACCAACTGTGAGGTCCTCTTATTTAATACACGGTTAAGGTGGTTAAACCTTGTGTCTTTGTGTATAAGATATATTGACTTAATATGATTAAGCACGCGGAATTTACTTAACCACACTTAGAAGGTTATGTATGTTATGGAAATGGAAGAATTATATTTGTTACTTAACAATGAACAAAGAAAGTTTTTCACTAAACGATTCAATATTATTCAAAATAATACGAGTGATCTTGAGTTTCTCACTAGGGTTACAAAACCTTGAATCTTATGTTATGTCTTTTGATTTGTGTTTGTTCTATGTCTTAACAGTTATTCAATTATTTCACACACATTATCACTAGTCTAAGATCTCTTTTATAGTTGCAAAAGATCTTTACAAATTGCTTAAAAGTCTTGACCGACTTACTTGGTTAACTTATGCTTATTGGTGTCAGTACATAAGATACAACATGTATCTATGTATACAACTTGTTAACTAAGCACATGGAGTAAGATATTATCTACCGTATATGTTTGACCAAAATATAATAAATATCTTCTCAATCTTATCCTATGAGTCACTGATTAGCAGTACCATATTCAACTAGCAGTACCTTCAACTTGAACTGGCAGTACCTTCTTGCTCTAGCAGTACCTTCATGTACTAGCAGTACCTTGATCATGAACTAGCAGTACCTTTGACTTAGAGTAAATTCTAATACTCTAACTTCAGAATATTTAATTCCCAACAACAATTATTATTTTAATAAAATAAAATACTTGTTATGTTTGATTGTCATTTTCTTGATAATATATCCTGTATTTGCATGTTTAATCCTTGAATATATTGATTATTCTAAATTGTCCGTTGTCGATTAATGATATGGGAATATCATTAAATTAAGACAAATCTGAGTATTGGTAGAATATACTTGAAAGTATATTGTTGCGTTGACATGCCAATTTCACATGATATTCAATGAATTGAATATAGGACTTATCCCAACTTCATGAGTTTACTTTATGGATCTTGTCATCAAGTAAATAATGTATATATAGTTATCCTCAGACTTGAGATACCAGATAACAGTCATGGATGTAGTGAATTTATGTGAAGCAATTTACCGCTATAAGTAACTGGTAGCTATAAGGATTGTTTTCAGGAATGTTGCAAAGTTCATGGGTTAGGCTCGTAGTCAAGAGAGAATTTGTTCCTTCAAATTTGCTTAAAGTTTAATACTGTTGGGCCCCTCGTAGGGTTGACAAGATGTTTGTACGGCCGCACCCAAGATCTCCCCTGAATATGTTCAGAAGATTTGGTAATCTTGCTCAATCAGAAACAACAAGAAACAGAATGGTTAATAAAGAATGACTAAGATCCATATCTTTATTAATGTAGTATTAGAAACAAAAGGATAAGTATGATGATGAATCATCGAATGGTTTTTCCAGGAGACCACCACCCGAGTTGTACTAGGGGCATTGGCATGTTGCTAGATGCTAACCAATGTCATTACACTATTAATAGATGTCCAAGTGGGAGCTGTTAGTTTTATGGACAAATATTAAGCTGTGTATGTCTAGAATCGAACTCAGGACCACGGGATTGCACACATTACGTATGAGGAATTAATGTAATAATAATTAATATATAAACCATTATATATTTAATTATTTAAACACAAAATAATGACTAACGGACGTTAAGTAATTAACGGGAATTGACTAACGGCCGTTAGGGAATAAAGGAAGGACTATGGATGAAATTAGAGGATCAAGAAGGTTCCGGAATCCCTTGGGGAGTTCCAAACCGATCGGCATAAGGGTTTCATAGCCCAACCCATTGCCAAACTTCCTCTCTAAGATTTCATGGCTATAAATACAAAGGCTAGGGTTATTTGTTTCTTACTCTTGCACTTGTTATAACCCTAGATCTTTGGTTTTCTCTTCTTCTTTGTCCTAGGCCGATCGAACCATAACCCTTAGGGTTGGTCGATCCAAACTTTTCTTAAACAAAACCTGTTTGGTTTAAATTGTGTTTAAAGATCTAGCAATCGCATTAGTTCGGTTATAGTACGTGTGTACAAGATCGTGGTGTAAACTCACTATAGTTTATACATCTTGGATTGAGATACAAAATGGTAAGGGGTATCTCGCTAATCCACTTTTGTTAATTTGAAGAAGAAGATTAAAGTTTGATCCTTGTTCTTGCTAGGATCAAAGGTACGTTACTTTTATTATTCGGTTAATCTTTTATATGTTAAACATGATCCTACGCTTCTGCAACGTGTTTGATTGTTATTAGAATAAATATATGATTGTCATGTTTATTAAATTCTAACAACAATTACTTTATCCCGCCAATATTTTCTGCTAATAATCATATCTTTTAGCGGGGATAAGTGATGGCGCCAATTTATCCCGCCAAAGTTTTACTTATATATAACCTAACCGATCATCCTCAATTCGGCAAAACACAAATAACCCAATCGTCAATTCCCACAAAACACACATAACAATGGCTGGTTACACGCTGGAAGAGGAGTGGTCAAAGGTTTTATCTTCGATGTATCTCTTTAATAAAGTTCTTAATACACATGGCTGGGAAATTTATGATGAATATGGTTCTTATAAGAACATTAGCCAGTGGATGAGAGACCAGATTCTGGAATGGTTGAGGAAAAAGCCATACTACAGAGAGATGTTGGACGGGCAAGCTGAACGCACGTTGGAGACCAAACTTGATGATCTGGGAAATAGGATAACAAATCTTCAAGATTTGTTTGAACATTTCATCAAGCAAAAGAAAGCAAGGGAGGGAAAAGGTGGTACAGGTTCTAGCAAGTAGGAAGTAGCAGCAAAAAAAAAATGAACGGGCGATGTTTGTTATGGTTTATGTCGTGTGTTTCATTTGCTTGTCTTGTTGTTTTGTTTGCTTATCGAGTTGTTTCGTTTGAGTTATTTCGTTTGCTTGTCAAGTTGTTTCGTTTGCTTGTCGAGTTGTTTCGTTTGAGTCTGTATGAAATGTATGTGGTTGAGAACCCTTGCGTGTTTTGAATAAAAGGTTTGCCTTCGTGTTTGTTAATTTTGAATGTTTTGAGAGTGGTAGGTAATCCTTCTCTAGTTATATTACCTTACGAATTATATTACATATCGATCATAGTTCAAAAACAAATAATCAAAAGATACATACGAATAAGTAAAACAAATACTCGAAAGATACATACGAATAAGTAAAACATACGTATTACGAATAAGTAAAACATACGTATTACACCAACATTAAAGCGTACGAATTATATTACATATCGATAATAGTTCAAAAACTAAAGCGTACAAATTACATTACATATCAATAAAAGTTCAAACACTAAAGCGTATGAATTACATTACATATCGATAAAAGTTCAAACACTAAAGCGTACGAATTACATTACATATCGATAAAAGTTCAAACACTAAAGCGTACGAATTACTCCAAACTAAAATTTTCCAGGTCATCATAAAGGTAGTGAAATAAGGCAGTTGAATCAACTGTGTGCTTGTTGGGATGCATACACACTTCTAGAATTTTCTTGAGTACCATCATCTGGTGATTCAGTTTGATGCAGTTTGAGCACTCTGCATTTCCAGGACTCAATATTGAAGGTCCTGCAGTTGGAGTTCTTGATAGTCCTGCGAAATGAGTTGGAGGCGTTGAAGCTCAAGGAGAACCGGTCATTAAACGGAGTCGTTCCTCCTTCCATAAAAAAAATTGCATCCATAATCCTTTGTCCCACCCTGTTAAAGAGTAAAAACTATTATTTTTAACAACTGACCAAATTATTTATATAACACACAAAAAAAGTATGTAATTATTCACCTTTGATAAAAGACATGCATAGTATAGTTTATGTAAAACCCAAAAATTCAAAACATGCAAAATGACCAAAATGCCCCTGTAACTTAAAACTTGATTAATAAGTACATAAAACATCAAATAAATCCCAAACCTTTGGAAATTAACCACATATGAAGTAAGGAAATTTTTGTGGCAACACTTTACAATGTACAAAAATATATGTCACACATAAATACATTATATGGACCAAAAAGTTATATATGTACACATTTATTTAATTGTTAAACATTTAAAATCATTTAAATTGTAGATAATCATCAACTAAATAAGGAAGTTATGCAAAATCAGAAATCTCCCCATCACAATTATATTATGCCGTGATTTTTGGCCATCTCTCCCCTCCCACACGGTTTTCCTTTTCTTTTATATACCGAACATCAAGTAAACCCTAACTCTCTCAACAAAAACTTTCTGCTGCCTCTCTTGCTGCTGCTGTCGATATATCTAGGGAAAAAACAAAGAGTTTTGATATTGTTCTTGTGTCTTTCACATCATCAACAAGGTAACCATGTAATACTAATCAAATCTATACGAATTCATGATAAAAAATTAATCAAACAATGTGTTCTTGCTCTTGTGTTTCTGCTGTACGAACCAAAGGAGAAGAAGGAGATTCGTGGTGATTAAATCTTGTGTTGTTCGTGTTATTCGTCGTGTCTTCAAGGGTATTCGTATCACTCTTCGTTGTTTAATCCTTATTCGTATTCTTGTACTCTAGTCGATTCATGATCATAAGATAATAAGAATGTGTCACATAAAATCATGATCATAAAACCCTAAAAACCTAATATGTATAATCGGTCCAGGTGTGTATGATGATTTTAAATTGTTTTGATTATGTTAAGACCCGTTATATATCGACCTAAATGTGTTATAAACTCATCTATAACCATTATGTGTCAAGAACTAAGGCTTAGAATGACAAAACTCTAAATATATGCATGAAAGTATAAAACTGCTACTGATCTGGAATTTTGTCTAATTTCAATCGACTGTATAAAAATAATGGTAAGGTGTTTTTAGGTGGTTTTTGAGTCAAGAATTAAATTCAATGAAAGAGCTTTCTGTAGAAATTAACCTTGTAATTTTTAGATGCATGGAAGACCACTTTTTGGTTTTTAGAAAATTAAGTGTCAAATCGAATTCATATGTCTGGAAAAATAGTACGGGTTTTTCATTTATCATTTTCAAACCATATCGAATTGGAAGATTTCCTTTGAACTGCGTAATATTTGATATGTCTATTAGTTACTGGAATTTTTGTAGAATTTTATAAATTTTATAGATTGGGTATATAATTAATTACTTTTCGGGTGTTTCATCGGATCTGATTTTGGAACAGGTTAGGGAAATGGATTTTTCATTCGTAACTGTGCTAGTTAATAAAATCTGAAAAAATTTGATAAAATGTTAGGGACATTGGAGTAGCTCTGTGAATTTTGGTGAATTTTATTTCGAAGATATAATATTATTCATAAAATTATTTGAAACAGGTCCAGTTCATACATAAAATCTGTTAAAGTGTAAAAGTTATTAAAAAGGTGTTGTTTGTTTATTTTCCAAAACTAAAGGGTTTAAATTATTATTTCTCTAATACCAAAGGACTTAACTTGTAAAAACCTGTAACTTTATAATAATTACACTTTATACCCTAATTGTATGATAATTTCATAATAGTCTTTAAACTTATCATAATTCCATAATAAACCCTAAAATTTGTAAATCTACTGTAATAACCTTAACTTTATGTAAATAACCTTGTGAACCTTAAACTAATAATATGGTCATCTTTAATACCTTAAGTTGATAAACGGAAATAACTAGTGTTACTAAATAAGGAAACTTTCTAAAAATGGAAACTTAGTAATTTTGGAAACCTGCTAAAAATAGAAGTTACTTAAAATGGAAAGATAATAATAATAAAAAAAACCATTTGTAATTATTGTCTTCTACTCCTTTAGGTTCGAGGAAGGAGTGACTTGACTTCCTGTCAGTTTGCTATCTTTGTTCTTGCTTGCTAATAAGGTACAGATATTCTACCCTTTTTCAGTAAGGGTGTCCTTCTCATGACTTTTGATCTTGTTTCACTATAGGATTCCCTGAGCCATTGCTATGTTCCCTTATACTTGATTCGTTCTTCGTGTTTCACTTGCATTTTTCTTGGTTTGATTATGATCTGAGCCATTTTATTTGGGGCTTTCTTATTTAAATCTATGCCTTTGCTATGCTTCCCTTGATTTGTGAACCTTGCTATTGTTTCCCCTTGAATTGTGAACCTTTGTTATGATCCACTTGATTTGAACCCTTGCCTTGATTTCCTGTTTTGAACCTTGCCATGTTCCCTTGATACTTGATATACTTCGTTCATCACCCTTTGACATGAATATTCAAATCTTTGGATACCTTGAAGATTCACTTGACATTATAACTGGATACGAAAACCTTTCTTAAATTACATATGAAAATGTTTGAGAAAAGCTATTTTAAAAAGAGGCGATACCACTTTTAAATGGAAGTTACTAAAAGTTTTAAGAAAACTATTTTTAAGACTATCTTTATGAAAAACCGTTTTGAAAGACCATTTTTATGAAGACATATTTTGAAAGACCATTTTATGAAAACCATTATTAAAAGATTGTTTTAAATGAACTTTTGAATTGAACCTTTTCTATAAACTTTTGCTATGATCTCTTGACTTGAATCTTGATATAAACCTTGACACGCTTGAATTGGAAACTTGACTTGAACCGCTTGATATGAAACTTGAACTTGAACTTGGACACTTGATACTTGACCCTTGACCCACAGTTTGAGACTACGTGCCACCCACTAGTCATGAGGGTTTCATGTCCCTGTCATTGATGCACCGATGGCTTGACTCTAGGGTAGGAGAGTGATGACCTGTCCCGTCCCTGACTTGATTTGACTTGTTACGTAGAGGAAGACCCTGTGGCCTACTGGGGCGTATGGATGCATCCTAGATTTGACCTGACTTGATTTGTTATATTACCTGTTATACTTGGTGACTGATGGTGTGTGCGATACACGTCTTTCACATCCTGGGAGCTCATGACTCCAACCCCTGGAGGTTATCCCCTCACCCTGTACTTGGTACCGAGGACTCCCCTCCGTACACCCTGCTATTTGATATTTGATTTGATTTGGGCTCGTAGTGGATTACTATTTCCTTTACCTTATAACTTTGTACTTAGTATTCCGAGGTCACCCCTCCGGATACATACTTGACCTGATACTTGACCTGATACTTGACTTGATACTTGACTTGACTTGATTTGACTTGGGCTCGTGGTGGGTTACAGTTCCCTTTACTCTTATCTATTATAATCATTTCTTAACTCTTGATATATCTGCCTAACCTTTTTATATTTTCTTTCCTAACTCCTGTTACACCTTGCATTGTTTCACTTACTTCACTATCCCATCATTTTTGCTTTGTTATCGTTATATCTGTTCACTGAGCTTTCGTAGCTCAGCCGCATTTCTTTTCCTGCAGCAGGTTTTAGTTTGGAAGCTGGGTATGAGTGGAGAGTACCTTGGACTTAGAAGACCTTACTAGCTATTGAAGATGACTAGAAGAATTTATAGTTAGATTTGGAAATTATTGTAATTCTCATTGTAACCTTGTATCTTCACATTTTCCCTTGTAACCATTGAAATTCATTTTGTATTAATTAGTCATATGCTTGTGTTTGATTCTGATATGAAACCATTGTTGTGACATCTCAACCCTTGTCGGGTCGGGGTGTTACAATTTATGGTATCAGAGGGACAGGCTGCGACTTGTAATACATTTACCCTTGACCAGTGCGTTTTGGACCATTAGGCTTCCACTGTAAGAACATAGGAGAACCCCTTGAGAACTTGCTTTAGGATTTCTCAATATGAACTTAGGTTTTGACCAGTGAGGAATGGGTAGACTATAAGGCATTGTTTAAGTATCATTGTTTCCGCATCACTCTGATTCGTGCCTTGCTTACGACTCGAGATAAAGTATGATCATCAAGAAGGCATATTTATGTGGTGCTAGTATTATGACGCCTGGCCAACGTGATAATGCTTACACCATATAACGTGCCCTCATTGTGGCCATAGGATATCTTGAGAAGTACCTAAGAAGTTTAGAATTTGATTTCCATTGGATTATCCGTGATTAGTGAGACTTTAGGTTCATTCTACCTATGCGTATACCTTGCCTTCGTTCATTAGATACCTGGATGAGTTCGGACTCTCGTTTTGCATTCTGTTGACCACAGTTATAAATCTTGAACTCTTGTAGAGCTCTCTATTGTTGATACAGTTAATTTGATCTGAAATCTTGTTCGTATTTCCATATGAGCTTTCCTTTTGGAAGAACCTCCCCGGGCGTGAGAATGTTTGTGACGATCTTTTGCGATTTGCTACGACTTCGTCGAACCTTGCGACTTCAAATTTCGAGGACGAAAATTTTCTTTTAGAGGGGAAGAAGTTGTAAAACCCAAAAATTCAAAACATTCAAAATGACCAAAATGCCCCTGTAACTTAAAACTTGATTAATAAATACATAAAACATCAAATAAATCACAAACCTTTGAAAATTAACCACATATGAAGTAAGGAAATTTTTGTGGCAACACTTTACAATGTACAAAAATATATGTCACACATAAATACATTATATGGACCGAAAAGTTATATATGTACACATTTATTTAATTGTTAAACATTTAAAATCATTTAAATTGTAGATAATCATCAACTAAATAAGGAAGTTATGCAAAATCAGAAATCTCCTCATCACAATTATATTATGCCATGATTTTTGGCCATCTCTCCCCTCCCACACGGTTTTCCTTTTCTTTTATATACCGAACATCAAGTAAACCCTAACTCTCTCAACAAAAACTTTCTGCTGCCTCTCTTGCTGCTGCTGTCGATCTATCTAGGGCAAAAACAAAGAGTTTTGATATTGTTCTTATGTCTTTCACATCATCAACAAGGTAACCATGTAATACTAATCAAATCTATACGAATTCATGATAAAAAATTAATCAAACAATGTGTTCTTGCTCTTGTGTTTCTGCTGTATGAACCAAAGGAGAAGAAGGAGATTCGTGGTGATTAAATCTTGTGTTGTTCGTGTTCTTCGTCGTGTCTTCAAGGGTATTCGTATCACTCTTCGTTGTTTAATCCTTATTCGTATTCTTGTACTCTAGTCGATTCATGATCATAAGATAATAAGAATGTGTCACATAAAATCATGATCATAAAACCCTAAAAACCTAATATGTATAATCGGTCCAGGTGTGTATGATGATTTTAAATTGTTTTGATTATGTTAAGACCTGTTATATATCAACCTAAATGTGTTATAAACTCATCTATAATCATTATGTGTCAAGAACTAAAGCTTAGAATGACAAAACTCTAAATATATGCATGAAAGTATAAAACTGCTACTGATCTGGAATTTTGTCCAATTTCAATCGACTGTATTAAAATAATGGTAACGTGTTTTTAGGTGGTTTTTGAGTCTAGAATTAAATTCAATGAAAGAGATTTCTGTATAAATTAACCTTGTAATTTTTAGAGGCCTGGAAGACCACTTTTTGATTTTTAGAAAATTAAGTGTCAAATCGAATTTGTATGTCTGGAAAAACAGTACAGGTTTTTCATTTATCATTTTCAAACCATGTTGAATTGGAAGATTTCCTTTGAACTGGGTAATATTTTATATGTCTATTAGTTACTGGAATGTTTGTAGAATTTTATAAATTTTATAGATTGGGTAGATAATTAATTACTTTTCGGGTGTTTCATCGGATCCGATTCTGGAACAGGTTAGGGAAATGGGTTTTTCATTTGTACCTGTGCTAGTTAATAAAATATGGAAAAATTTGATGAAATGCTAGGGGAATTGGGGTAGCTCTGTGAATTTTGGTGAATTTTATTTCGAAGATATAATATGATTCATAAAATTATTTGAAACAGGTCTAGTTCATACATAAAATCTGTTAAAGTGTAAAAGTTATTAAAAAGGTGTTGTTTGTTTATTTTCCAAAATTAAAGGGTTTAAATTATTATTTCTCTAATACCAAAGGACTTAACTTGTAAAAACCTGTAACTTTATAATAATTACACTTTATACCCTAATTGTATGATAATTGCATAATAGTCTTTAAACTTATCATAATTCCATAATAAACCCTAAAATTTGTAAATCTACTGTAATAACCTTAACTTTATGTAAATAACCTTGTGAACCTTAAACTAATAATATGGTCATCTTTAATACCTTAAGTTGATAAACGAAAATAACAAGTGTTACTAAATAAGGAAAATTCTAAAAATGGAAACTTACTAATTTTGGAAACCTGCTAAAAATAGAAGTTACTTAAAATGGAAAGATAATAAAAAAAAAAAAAAAAAAAAAAAAAAAAAAAAAAAAAAAAAAAAAAAAACCATTTGTAATTCTTGTCTTCTACTCCTTTAGGTTCGAGGAAGGAGTGACTTGACTTCCTGTCAGTTTGCTATCTTTGTTCTTGCTTGCTAATAAGGTACAGATATTCTACCCTTTTTCAGTAAGGGTGTCCTTCTCATGACTTTTGATCTTGTTTCACTATAGGATTCCCTGAGCCATTGCTATGTTACCTTATACTTGATTCGTTCTTCGTGTTTCACTTGCATTTTTCTTGGTTTGATTATGATCTGAGCCTTTTTATTTGGGGCTTTCTTATTTAAATCTATGCCTTTGCTATGCTTCCCTTGATTTGTGAACCTTGCTATTGTTTCCCTTGAATTGTGAACCTTTGTTATGATCCACTTGATTTGAACCCTTGCCTTGATTTCCTGTTTTGAACCTTGCCATGTTCCCTTGATACTTGATATACTTCGTTCATCACCCTTTGACATGAATATTCAAATCTTTGGATACCTTGAAGATTCACTTGACATTATAACTGGATACGAAAACCTTTCTTAAATTACATATGAAAATGTTTGAGAAAAGCTATTCTAAAAAGAGGCGATACCACTTTTAAATGGAAGTTACTAAAAGTTTTAAGAAAACTATTTTTAAGACTTTCTTTATGAAAAACCGTTTTGAAAGACCATTTTTATGAAGACATATTTCGAAAGACCATTTTATGAAAACCATTATTAAAAGATTGTTTTAAATGAACTTTTGAATTGAACCTTTGCTATAAACTTTTGCTATGATCTCTTGACTTGAATCTTGATATAAACCTTGACACGCTTGAATTGGAAACTTGACTTGAACCGCTTGATATGAAACTTGAACTTGAACTTGGACACTTGATACTTGATACTTGATACTTGATACTTAACCCTCGACCCACAGTTTGAGACTACGAGCCACCCACTAGGCATGAGGGTTTCATGTCCCTGTCATTGATGCACCGATGGCTTGACTCTAGGGTAGGAGAGTGATGACCTGTCCCGTCCTTGACTTGATTTGCCTTGTTACGTAGAGGAAGTCCCTGTGGCCAACTGGGGCGTATGGATGCATCCTAGATTTGACCTGACTTGATTTTTTATATTACTTGTTATACTTAGTGACTGATGGTGTGTGCGATACACGTCTTTCACATCCTGGGAGCTCATGACTCCAACCCCTGGAGGTTATCCCCTCACCCTGTACTTGGTACCGAGGACTCCCCTCCGTACACCCTGCTATTTGATATTTGATTTGATTTGGGCTCGTAGTGGATTACTGTTTCCTTTACCTTATAACTTTGTACTTAGTATTCCGAGGTCACCCCTCCGGATACATACTTGACCTGATACTTGACTTGATACTTGACTTGACTTGATTTGACTTGGGCTCGTAGTGGATTACTGTTTCCTTTACCTTATAACTTTGTACTTAGTATTCCGAGGTCACCCCTCCGGATACATACTTGACCTGATACTTGACCTGATACTTGACTTGATACTTGACTTGACTTGATTTGACTTGGGCTCGTGGTGGGTTACGGTTCCCTTTACTCTTATCTATTATAATCATTTCTTAACTCTTGATATATCTGCATAACCTTTTTATATTTTCTTTCCTAACTCCTGTTACACCTTGCATTGTTTCACTTACTTCACTATCCCATCATTTCTGCTTTGTTATCGTTATATCTGTTCACTGAGCTTTCGTAGCTCAGCCGCATTTCTTTTCCTGCGGCAAGTTTTAGTTTGGAAGCTGGGTATGAGTGGAGAGTACCTTGGACTTAGAAGACCTTACTAGCTATTGAAGATGACTAGAAGAATTTATAGTTAGATTTGGAAATTATTGTAATTCTCATTGTAACCTTGTATCTTCACATTTTCCCTTGTAACCATTGAAATTCATTTTGTATTAATTAGTCATATGCTTGTGTTTGATTCTGATATGAAACCATTGTTGTGACATCTCAACCCTTGTCGGGTCGGGGTGTTACAGTTTACCACAGGTGCGAGGTCGATGTGATTGTCGCAGAATTACGTCTCCTCGACCACAAGGACAAGCAAAAGCTTCAAATTCCGCCATCTTCATGATAACAGTGTGTGTTTGTGGTTGTGAGGATTTGAGAGTGTATAATGTGTTTGTGAGGATAAGAGCAGATCTGCTAGCTGTTATATATGGTAAAAAAAAATAGAGCTTTTGGTGGGAAGTTTTGACGCCAAAATTAAGGCGGGAATTTTTTGTGGGAAGTTTTGGCGGGAAGTGTTTGGTGGGAAGTGTTTTGGCGCGATGCGTTTGATGGGAAGTGTTGGGAATTATAATTTGAGTTGATAAGTATAAAACCACAAGTGAAGAATGAAACAAGTGTGAAAGATGAAGGACTAAAGAAGACAAAGGATGAAAGTTTACAAATACAAAAGATCTTTTATATTATTAGAATATATCCTTTGTAACCCTAATCCTCTAGTATATAAAAAGGATATGGGGCGTGAGTTTTAATAAAGATGTTAAAGATGTAACATCCAGGAAAGGTGTGTGTGTGTCTAGGCGTCAAGTTCCTACAATGGACGCCTAGGGTTTGTTTGTTAGTAGTTGTTATAGATGATGACGAAGAACCTTGTAATGATAATATTGATTCTATTGTTGAATATTCCGCCTATGTTATCATGTTTCTAGATATGAGATCTAACCAATCTCGAGCTATAAACGATTTAACATGTGGTATCAGAGCATGGGAGCTCATGATATCTAGGATTCACAAGATTTTGTTTGTCGAAGATTGAAGGAAACAAGAAAAATTCGTAACTGTTTCAATTTTCGTAATTCACTGCAGGGCTGTTTTCAAAGGACGATAACTCTTTTGTTAACCGTTGGATCGAGCTGAAATTTTTACTGGAGATTCTTCATTTATCAAGGTACAATTTCACCAGATGGATCTTCGATCTGAGCTCTAGATCTTCAGAGTTTTGCAGTATTCTTTCAACGATTATCCTTTTAGGGCATCATCAAATGTTTGCTTTCTTGATTTGAATCTGCTGTTCTTAACGCTGAATACAACTCTAAGTTAGGGTTTGGTTTCTGTTCATTTGCAAGAAAAACTCTTGTTAGGGTATGTTGTTGTAATAGATTCAAAAGACGATATGCATATGATTACGAGGAGGATTATTACAGTGGTTGTGGAGGAAGCTGCGTGAGTTATTTACTTTACTGGTGAATGAGATTACAGAAGCAAATGAGTAAAGTTACCGTGTTTCCAGATTCATGTGTTCGCTCAATAGTAGTTAGTACTGCTTTCTTAATGCGTTTGTATTGATGGTCCTTCATATGAAAGTTTGTACTGCCCGTATTCGCCTTTGTACTGCTCGAGACCATCGTTTGTACTGTTCCTTATATGATTTGTACTGCTGAGTTGATCAACTTTGTACTGCTGGGTTTTCGTGTTAGTACTGCTCTCGCTATTTCATTAGTACTGCCAAGGTTATGTTTGTACTGCTCGGTGATATTCACTTAGTACTGCCCGCGAACTAAACTTAGTACTGTTATTACAAGGTTTGTACTGCTACTTTCCATGGTTTGTACTGTTCGAGGGTTTCTCCTATTGAAGCTATGGCGGTTTACTAGATCAACAAGAAAACAGTTTTGGTTTTTTATTTTGACGGTGTACATGCATGCAATCCTTGGTTGGTGTTCTTTAAATATTTGATGCACATGCAGTTGGACGGTGAGAGAATTCTTTATGAACTGATGTGCATGGAGAATATATATATCAAGAGATCGTGGGTCGGTTGAAGTTTTATCGTTTCATTATTATTACTCTCATGTCTTTAAGCATTGCGTTTCAAGGTAGTGGAAGTTTTTATTTTCTTCAAAAGGCAGTTAATACATGCATGATTGGATGGTGAACTTTTATATCATGGGTCGGTGGTGGCTAGATACTGAATGGATTTCATTATTGCATGTATATTTCAAGCAAAAGTCGACAAGGAAATTTTTTTTTAAGATGCATTTGTTCTAATTTGGTTGACCTGATATCAAGTGTAAGGGGAAGCACATGTTGTTGATTGGTGATTTGGAACAGTTTGGTTCCAACACACACACGGGGAAGACACACACCAGAAGAAATTTGATTTTTGGATTTTGGTTTCGATTCTTAAAAGCTTTATGGCTCGTTCTTATTTATTCTCATTGGCGAAGAAGATTATTTATTGCTTATTTGACGATGAAGTGGAATTTTTCGAGTTGGTGTTCTTATTATATCTTAAAGTGGGTGTTACACTTTAAAGATAACTTTTTCGTTCGTTCAAGTGGTGACTAAGAATTGACAAACACTTTAAGGAGTTACGTTATTGTGCTCAGTGTCTCATTGAAGATGAGTTTATTGTCAAGAGATTGCGGTCTCTCTATACATCGGTTTGGGTATACGTTCGAAGCCAGATTTAGTACAAGATATAAGACACAAGGTTGGGTTATTCTACTTCAGCATCAAGTTGGTAATGGTTAGTTTTCTTCCTCATTACATTAAGCTTACAGAATTGAAGATTCAACAAATGGTTAACATATGGGTTTCAGGGGAAGCTTAAGTGTTCAAATGATTAACCATTTATATGCTACATTAAGGTGAAGGTTTTTATAGCTGCTCGTTGGTATTTTTACTGAAGATTTGGGATTTTTCAGTCTTGAGTTCATTTATAAAAGTAAGCATTTTGGGGTTCTTAATGGTGGGTAATTCGAGACATTAGAAGACTAGATTGGAAGTATGGTGCTGATTCGTGGTTATGAAGATCAAGGTTGCATATTTTAGTCCCCTAATTGATGATTACAAAAAGGGGAAGAAGATTTATAAAGAAGAATTGCAACTTGAAGATCCTTGGTAGAGCATGTTATTAAAGTTCACGTGGTGAGCTTAAGGGGAAGATTTCATTCATGGAAGATCAAGATGAAGGTTTTGTAATTATCAACTAGAGGAAGATTGTTGGGAATTATAATTTGAGTTGATAAGTACAAAACCACAAGTGAAGAATGAAACAAGTGTGAAAGATGAAGGACTAAATAAGACAAAGGATGAAAGTTTACAAATACAGAAGATCTTTTATATTATTAGAATATATCCTTTGTAACCCTAATCTTCTAGTATATAAAGAGGATATGGGGCGTGAGTTTTAATAAAGATGTTAAAGATCTAACATCCAAGAAAGGGGTGTGTGTGTCTAGGCGTCAAGTTCCTATAATGGACGCCTAGGTTTTGTTTGTTAGTAGTTGTTAGAGATGATGACGAAGAACCTTGTAATGATAATATTGATTCTATTGTTGAATATTCCGCCTATGTTATCATGTTTCTAGATATGAGATCTAACCAATCTCGAGCTATAAACAATTTAACAGGAAGCATTGGGAATTTTTTGAGAGTGGTAAGATAGCTTTAGTAGACAACTGTAAGGATTTGGACTTTACTTGTGATACAAAAGATTTGATCATGTTGTTTCATTTGCATGTGATACAAAAGATTTGATCATGTTGTTTCATTTGCTCATTTGTTTAACATCTCATGTATAACCATATCATCTCGGCTCATTCGTTTAACATCTCATGTATAACCATATCATCTCGGCTCATTCGTTTAACATCTCATGTATAACTATATCTGTTTAACATCTCATGTATAACCATATCATCTCGGCTCATTCGTCTAACATTTCATGTATAACCATATCATCTCGGCTGATCTCATGTATAATCATATCATCTCGACTCATTCGTTTAACATCTCATGTATAACCATATCATGTCGGCTCATTCGTTTAACATCTCATGTATAACCATATCATCTCGGCTCATTCGTTTAACATCTCATGTATAACCATATCATCTCGGCTGATCTCATGTATAACCATATCATCTCGACTCATTCGTTTAACATCTCATGTATAATCATATCATCTCGGCTCATTCGTTTAACATCTCATGTATAACCATATCATCTCGGCTCATTCGTTTAACATCTCATGTATAACCATATCATCTCGGTTCATTCGTTTAACTTGGTTAAAAATAATTTAACTTAGTTAAAAATGATTTATAAAATATTTAAATTAAACTTAAATGATTTAATAGTGATTTAACTTAATTAAAATGATTTAAAAATAATTTTAAATGATTTAAATTAAGTATAAATGATTTAACTTAATTAGTTAAAAGTGATGTAAATAATTTTAAAAAGTTTTAAATTAATTAAAGATGATTTAGAAAAAATTTAATTAAATTTAAATGATTTAATATTGATTTAAATCAACGTTGCAAAAATCGTGAATCGGTAGTCGGGCGGTCGACCACCCTGCATCGATTAATCGGTCAAGGCGGGATTAATCGGTGATTAATCGGATTGGCATTTTTTGCAAGTTTTGTGTATTTCTGGAGACCAAACTAAAGATTTTAACTGATTCCAAGCCTACTATATTTCCAAACCTCAATAAAAGGCTTCAATTCTGATTATGAGGCCCATTGTGCGTTATAAGTGAAATAAACGATCCTTAAATTAAGTAGAATGTCTAAATTATTTTTTTTAAGTCGACCGATTAGGCCGATTCGGGCGATTTTTGGCCGATTTGGCCGATTTTTGACCGATTCTGCCGATTTTTGACCGATTCGGCCGATTTTTGACTGATTAGTGGCCGATTTTTGCCTAGGCCGATTTTTTTCACCGATTTTGAAAAATCAACAAGGTATAAGGCCGATTACCGATTAATCAGCGATTAATCGGCCGATTTTTGCAACATTGATTTAAGTTAATTAAAATGATATAAAAGAGTTTTTTTTTTTTTTTTTTTTTTTTTTTTTTTTTTTTTTTAATTATTATTTTTTATTAAAAAAGCTTTCGGCAAGGACATGTCCCCGCTAAAATTTTTGGTTTTCCCTATTCGCATTTACTTTATCCCGCCAAAGTTTTTGGCGAATTATAAAAACTTTTAGCGGGGACGTGTCCCCGCCAAAAGGCTGACTAAAAGACAAATTTTCTTTCGGCGATGACATGTCCCCGCCAAATGTGATCGCTAAAAACAACCCTCAATTATTAACAGATCTGATAACACTTAGTAAAAAAAAAAAAAAAAAATCTCTAACCATTTTCTTCCTCTCATCGATCTGCAACACCACTATCTCCACCACTACACCACCATCTCCACCACAACAACCACCATCTCCACCATATAAACCCACACTCGCACCACTGTGCACGTTTAATTCTTCCCTCTCATCATTTAACTCTTTCCTCAAAACCTCTCATCGATTAATTCTTTCTTTTTCTCATCTCCTTTCTTCCTTTATCCCTCTCGTTTACAAAACCCAGGTGATAATTTTTGTTAATTTCTTGATTTTTGTTATTTTTTAATATGTGTTAATTTTTGTAACATGTTAATTTTTTTATATATATGTGTATTATGTTTTTGTTGTTGTTTTTTTTTTTTTTTTTTTTTTTTTTTATTAATTTTTTTTTTAATTCTTTTGGGTACAGTTGCTGGTAAGAACCGAAGCCAAGACCACGTGTTTATAGTGATTAATTTGTGTTTAATTTTTTTGTGTTTATGTTTGTACCGGGGACATGTCGCCGCCAAACGTTTATAGTCATTAATTTGTGTTTATGGTTTTTATTGGCTCCTTGTTGAGATCGAGACTGCCTGTTGACACCGAGACCACAACAAAGCCTTGACAGCCTTGACCACCGAGACCGAGCCGACTCCAACCGTGAACCACAGCCTTGACCACAGCCGTGACAAAAGTATGTTCTTTTTTATCCAATTTG
Source organism: Artemisia tridentata subsp. tridentata (assembly GCA_021014915.2). Classification (NCBI taxonomy): domain Eukaryota; kingdom Viridiplantae; phylum Streptophyta; class Magnoliopsida; order Asterales; family Asteraceae; genus Artemisia; species Artemisia tridentata. The sequence goes on from CP139507.1 coordinate 89,433,450, forward strand.
AACCACATCCTTTAAGTTGTTTTTGTATTTGAACCTCAACCGTGACATATTAAATGCACAGTTTTGTGAATACGTGTAAAATACCACTAGTAGAAAATAATGTACTTAGCAGACCCAACTAGCAGTTGCTTAATATGTGACCCTAATGTGACACTTAGTTATTCGAATACGTGTAAAATACCACTAGTAGAAAATAAGCAACTTAACTTCTTTGAGAAGTGCTATGGCAGCTCAGAAAATATTTAGGTCCATAAGACGCAGTTAAGGCTATACTGTAAGATAGGTAGATCGAGTGGAGCAAGGAAATTTGAGAGGTTCTAGAGCAGCTCCGAAAAGATTACCTCGAGTGTGGGTGGTCCATTTGATGGACGGTTCTTTTTTAAGTGAATTCGGACCCTTAATTGACACTTAATTATGCAGACCGCGACCAGAATATGTGACACTTAATTATGCATATATCCTTCAATCTTGAACTTATTACCCAAATAGCAGCCCACAAGGATACCTTCGTGTTTGGTCGTTTGGTTCTGCTTATTTTCCAGCCCCGAAAGGGTGCGTTTGGTTAACAGCATCCCACAAGGGCCATTTGGTTTATGCTGTAAAAACAGGGGTGTTTGGGAATGCTTATTTTCTGCACCAAAGGGTGTGTTTGGTTAACAACAGCCCCATATTTGGTATGCGTTTGGTTAAAAATGATGTAAATCGTTTTGGCTAAAGTTTCATAAGCCTATATTTTCAGCTTAGTTTGATAATTATGAGCTTATATAAGCTTACTACGGAGTATGTCGTAATAATGATGATTAAATGATTATCTAAAAGTGCTTTTTTAGGGGGTGTTTGTTTAAGCTTATACGTGGGCTTATGAGCTTTTTTTATTTCGGCTTATATTTCATAAGCTTCAATTTTCCGGCTTATTTGGAAATTTGTGGGCTTATATAAGTATATTATGATATAATAAATTTATATAAGCCGGAAAATTGAGTCATATTATATATAAGCCGAAAAACAAATAAGCTCATAAGCTACAAATAAAATTAAACAAATAAGCTCATAGTATTGTATGGTATTTGAATGTGTTAGAGTATTGTACTAATTTCTAGGTTCTTGTACTAGTATGTAAGTAACACGAAATCATAACACACACTAAAGATCTAAGTGATAACGCTCAAATCTAACATGTTTTAGTAGCGTTATTCTTATGATTATGCATGTTATTTGGTTGTATTTGTGAACATTTTACGCTTAAAAGGTAAAAAAGATGTGTTTAGGTTCAGGTACAACTATGTTGAAGGAAATAAAGAAAAAGATGAAGAAAAGTTGACAAAATCAAGAATATATGCACGAAGAGAAGTTTTCCGTTCAAGATTCATGCTATGATTATTTCCAAGTTCAAGTTAATGATTATGAAGTTATTCAATGAAAGAAAGAGTCAAGATTAAGTGCCAAGAAGTGTGTTAAAAGTGGGAATTATATGCTTGCTTAGAGTTGGAATTTATGTGCAAAAGTCGGTCACGACCCAAGGTTTACATTCCAGACCTAAGGTTGAAGCTGACCCAAGGTTTATAGCTCAAACCCAAGGCCCAGCAGACATCTAGACCACAGGTCTTAGGTCCCGACCATGGGTCCAGCCATTTAAAGTCTTCCAAAAGTTGCATTTAAGAGAAGAATTAAATACCATTACTCCAAGGTCCGATCATATACTTCTAATAACTCATTTTCCTGCATCTTAATGACCCTTTGTGCCCAAGAATTATGCTTGGTGACCAAGGATTATTCAACTACAAATAGGAGTGCTTGGTTAAGTGTTTGGACATCAATCTAATATCCAAAAATTTATCTATTAATATACCTTCTACAACCACTTGGAGGATTCTCTCCTACCACTCCCCACCATTTCTAAAGGTGTTGGGGAGTTGGTTTGGTCGACATTAGCATGACATATAACTTGATCATTCCTACACCATAAGGTTTGATCATAGTTCACACCAATTAAACACCACATACATCACCAACAATCCTTATTACCAAACACCCCTAAGTCATATACTCACAACATGAGATCGATTTCCAGGAAGGTTTAGGGATGGATGATTTGTATTTTGGGTAGTTTCTTTTGGTTGTAATCACATGGTTGGAATTGTAGCACTCGATGCCTTGACTCTAATGTTGGTATTGTTTCTATTAAATTCTATCATATTAATGTTTTTGCTTATGTTGATTATGAGAATTCCTTTGTGTGTTGTGTTATTTGTTTGATTACTATTATCTCTTTATACTAGTTTAGGAATTATGTAGACTTTTGTGTGAATGATTGACTAGATGGTTATAGCAAGTGATTGTTCTCATAAGTTTGTTTAAATATAATTCGTGTTCTAAAACTTGTTGATTAAACATTGTTAGATTTAAAGGTTGAAAAGATTTCTAATATTGTTTGATTCCAAGAAGTTGGTGGCCAAAATGGATTGGTATTTGATAATTGACAACTATCAAGTATTCAAGTTTTTAAAGGAATTCGGAAATATTTAATCACGAGATTGGGTCGAAAGAACTCGTAAGAACTAATGTTACTAATCATCTTTTTCATACATTTGATCACAAAAAGAGCTAGCGTAATGGGATGAGATATAGGTCGAAAGGACTCACCCGTGAAACTAGTAGAAACATGGACTTTCTTGATATTACCCATTGACTAGAAATCCTTGTGAAAATTGATATGTGCCTTCTATGTTTCACCCAAACATGTTCAACATTCCACCACGATTGTTTATTATTCCTAAACAAGTGTTTGTGTGCTTTTTTAATTAATTTTCTTGGTGGTTTGATCCGTGACAATCAAATTCATCAACTTGTTACTTGCTTAAACAATCAAACAACACTTGAGTACAACCAAGTCTCTTGGGACGACCTTGACTTACCAATCCTTTTACTACAACGGACGAGTATACTTGCTCGTATGTGTTCCTAGTTAACCGGTAATTCTTGTTTACAAATTTAAAACTTGTTGGAACGCATCAAGTTTTTGACGCCACTGCCGGGGACTTCTTTGTTGTGCTCTTTGTTTGTTTGATTGTCTTCTTGATTGATATAATGTTTGTTTGCTTGAATTGAATTCTTGTTGGATTGCTTGCTTGTTCGTTTTAATGTTGAATTGAATTGATTTTTTGTTTACTAATTTGTTCGAATTGCTCTTGCTCATGAATGATTGTTTCTTTGCTCACTTATTTTATTGCTCTTGCTTGCTTGCTAGTTTGCTCATGATAATTGCTTAATTGCTTCATTTGCGCTTTGTTTTAAAAAAAAAATCTCTTAATTCTCATCTCTTGCTTAATGATCTTGGCATCAAAATAAAGTTTTTGGTGTTGGGATTTTGTCTCATGTCATCTAAAAATGCTCACTCAAATAATTGCTTTCAAAATTTGTGCTCGGAATTGCTTGTGAAAAAAAAAAAAAAAAAAAAAAAAAAAAAAAAAAAAAAACCCCACCCTTTGTGTTCGTCTTAATTTTCATTTGCTCTTTTGTGTTTAACTTTAGTTTCAAGTTTAATAAAAGTTTTAAAGTTTAAAGTTGTTTATAAATAAAAAATAAAGATATACATTTGGATTACTTATGGT